>PVKU01002970.1:36025-199568 GCA_004027475.1 Anoura caudifer
AAAATCAATACCCTAGGAATAGAAGGGAACTTTCTCAACCTGATATAGGGCAACTATGAAAAACCCACAGCTAGTATTATACTTAATGATGACAGACCGAAAGCTTCCCCCCTAAAATTAGGAACAAGACAAGGATAGCTCTTGCCACTCTCAACATTGTACTGGAGGTTATAAATGGGGCAATTAGGTGAAAGAAAGAAAGAGAGAGAGAGAGAGAGAGAGAGAGAGAGAGAGAGAGAGAGAGAGAGAGAGAGAGAGAGAGGGGAAGGAAGGAAGGAAGGAAGGAAGGAAGGAAGGAAGGAAGGAAGGAAGGAAGGAAGGAAAGGGAAGGGAAGGGAGAAGCCAAATTGGAAGAGAGGAATAAAGCTATTTTTGTACATAAAGGAAAGGAAGAAGCCAAATTGGAAGAGAGGAATAAAGCTATTTTTGTACATAAATAACATGATCTTGTATGTAGAAACTTGTAAAGAATCCTCCCCAAAAACCCCAGCTATTAGAGCTAACACTTTTAGCAAAGGTTGCAGAATACAAGATCAACATAAAAAATTACTGTATTTTATATACTAGCAATGAATGAGCATATTAAGAACACAATTCTATTTATAAGAGTATCAAAAAAATACTTAGGAATAAATTTCACAAATTTAACCAAAGAGCACAAGACTCATTACCTGAAAACTATAAAACACTGTTAAAAGAAATTTTAAAAACCTAAATAAATGAGAAGATATTCTTTGTGGACTAGAAGGCTTCAACTGTAAATATGCCCAATACTACCCAAATTGATCTACAGATTCTTCTCTTTTTTTTTAAATGCAGAGGTAGCTTATTTTTTTAATTTTTTATTTATTGATTAATTTTAGAGAGAGAGGAAGGAAGAGAAATAGAGAAACATCAATTTGCCATGCTACTCATTTGTGCATTCATCAGTTGATTCTTGTATGTGCCCTGACCAGGGATCAAACCCACAACCTTGGTGTATGGAGATGATACTAACCAACTGAGCTGCCTGGCCAGGGCAGATCTACAAATTCTTTATAATTCCCATCAAAAACTCAGCTAGATCTTTTTTTTTTTTTGCAGAAATTGAGAAGGAGATCCTGAAATTCATACAGAAATGCAAAAGACCATGATAGCTAAAACAATCTTGAAAAAAGACAACAAAATTGGAAGACATACTTTCCAATTTTAAAACATACTAGAAAGCCACAGTAATGAAGACTGAGAGGTACTGGCATAAGGATACATGCAACAGTCTATGGAATGGAATTGAGAGTCCAGAAATAAGCCAATGGTGCTTGAAAAGCTATGTTCAAATGCAAAGAATGAAATTAGACTTCTACTTCATACTCTATACAAAAACTAACTCAAAATGGATCAGAAAGCTAAATGTAAGAGCTAAAACTATAAAGCTCTTAGAATAAATATAGATGTAAATTGTTATAACCTTGAATTAGACACAGTTTCTTAACTAGGACATAAAAACACAAGCAACCAAAGGAAAAATATATAATTGGACTTAAAACTTAAAAACAAATTTGTGCTTCAAAGGACACCATCAAGACAGTGACAAGACAACCACAGAATGAGAGAAAATATTTTCAAATATTATATCTGATGAGGGCCAAATATCCAGAATATATAAAGAATTTTTATAACTCAACAATGACAATAACAAAAATGCAAATAACCCAATTCAGAAATAAGCAAAAGATGGGAATAGATATATTTCCAAAGAAGGCAGATGAGTGGCCAATAAGCACATGAAAATATGTTCAAAATTATTAGTCGATAGGGAAATGCAAGTCAAAACCAAAATTAGGTACCACTTCCAACCCATTAGAATGACTAAAAGAAGTTATTTTATCTTTTAGTTAAAAAAAAAGAAGACAGTAGCAAGTGCTGAGAGTGTGGAGAAACTGGAGCCACATACATTGCTGGTAAAAATGTAAAAGATGCAGCCACTTTGGAGAACAATGAACAGTTTCTCTAACAGTTGGATGTAGAGTTACTCGGTGACCCAGCAATCCCATTCCTAGGTATATACCCAAGAGAAATGAAGACACATGTCCATGCAAAAACTTCTCTACAGCCATTCATAGCAGCAGCATCATAATAGCCAAAAAGTTGAAACAACTCAAATGTCTGCCAACTGATGAATAGTTATATAAATGTGCTATATCCATATAAGGAATATTATTTGACTAGAAGAAGGAATGAAGTGTTATGCTACAATGTATGTATGTATGTATGTATTTTCTTTTTCTTTTTATTATTTTTTAAATTTAATTGTTGTTCAAGTAGTTTTCTGCCTTTTACTCCCATCCCAGCCCACTGCCCCAGCCCTCCCCACCTCCCTCCCATTTCCTCCCCTGCCTAGTTTTTGTCCATGTGTCCTTTATACTTGTTCCTGTAAACCCAGAGTCAAATCTTCTTCCATCACCATCTATTTAAGCCCCTTTACCTTTTACTATCCCCTCACCCCTCTTCCCTCTAGTAACCATCATACTGTTGTCTGTGTCTATGAGTTTCAGTTTTATTTCCCACATGAGTGAAATCCTAGGACTCTTGACTTATTTTGCTTAGCATGACATTCTCAATACCCATCCATGCTGTCACAAATGGCAGTACTTCATCTTTCTTGTGGCTGAGTGGTACCGCACTGTATGTATGTACCACTTCTTTATCCATCCTTGTCTGAAGGCCACTTTGGTTGTCTCCATGTCTTGGCCACTGTGAATAATGCTACAATGAACATACGGGTGCATATGTTTTTTCAAAGAAATGTTTTTAATGTTTTCAGGTAGATACCCAGAAGAGGGGTCTCTGGGTCATATGTTAACTCTATTAATTTTCTGAGGAGCCTCCACCCTGGCTTCCAGTTTTTTTCCAGTAAAGATGGCTTACTTTTGTAATGAGAGAAAACCCAGAAATGTCACTTTAAAATAAATGATTTGTGAAACTTATGGGAAAAGACTGAATAATACAGCTTAGATGATCAGTGTATTGAAGATGAAGCTATCTGCATGAGAAAACCGATAGTGTGTTGTATTTATATACCCAACCGGTTTACGTCACCACAGTCTCTGAGGGAACGGAAGTCCTTTCCACAGTGCCCCTGTCAGGGAGGATCTTCGGTTTCGCTAACTGTGCCCAGTGCAGAGCTACACACGTGGCAGGGATTTAGAAGCTGCCTGGTATCATGGAGAAGGCTGTGGCACCTACACCTGAATCTAGGTGTGCCCCTGTATGCCAATCACTTAACCTCGTGATCCTCGGTTTCTTCACAGACTGAGGATTATAGACAATACACACAACGTTCCTGGAAGGTAGTATTGACAAATACTTGTGGAACAAATAAACCTTGATGTTTGCATTTGTAGTTACTGAGGCATCAAGTAGGGAATGTTTCACAGATGAGGAAAGAGATCAGGGGCTTTGTCATACACTTTATATGTAATATTGAAGCAGCAGCATGATTTCTGATATCTCAGTGTCTCCAACTCTCCCTTCCTTAATCTTCACAACTGGTGGGAAAATATCTACTTGTACAGATTGCTACAGTGGCATTATTTTAAAATATCTGCAGAATCATTCATTGAACAGATGTTTATTGAGTACCCACATGCAGCAGACACTGCTCGAGGTTTTGGGGATACAGGGGTGAAGGAAATGCCAGCCAGCTGGGAGCTTCCTTGCAGGTGGTCGTCAGAGGGCTTCACTCAAGGTGGTAGGTGCACTCACCGCCCTGATCTGAGATGGCAGCTACCTCCTCGATCCGCTGAGCTTTGTTTCAGCCAGCTTTGTCTCCCACGCCCATGTGATGTACTGAATGTGTGTTTTCCAGTTCGCGTCAAACACTTTGACCTTCTGTGTGTTTTAACAGATATTTATTTGATTTTTCAGAGCAGGAAGGGTAGAAAATTAAGAACACAAAGTTATGGCATTAAAATATTGTGGTTTCAAAATTCCCACTAGAGATATGCTGAGCATTTTCTAGGAGTTAAGGATTGTTTTTCTTTCTTTTTTTTTTTTTTTTTTGCCCCAGAAACAAGGTCAGATATGAATCCTCAGCAAGTTTATCTACCAAAGAAATGCTCCTTGAAAATACAAACTTAGAAATAAGAATGAGAAAATATACAAAGTTAAAATAATTTTGAGTGAATACTTTGATCAACACTTTCCCAATAAATTTCAGACTGTTGGATGACATGATGATGTCATAGAATAATACAAACTTCCAACTAAAACAATCTAATAGAGATTTTTAAATAGACCAATTACCATAGAGGAAATTCTCAATAGAACTACTACTGGGACTCCTTTGTCCTAACTCCTTGCTCCCTATAGACAAATATTTTTAACTATTTTTAGTTTTTCCCATGGTATTTACCAACATGTTTCTAAACAGTAGCCTTCCTGATCTATATATTTTAGATACTATTGTCAGCCTTTGATGGAATATGAAGATCTAGCTTTCTTGCAACATTCCAATCCACCCCATTGTTCCTCCCTTCATCCTTTTAATATGAGCCTGTATTATTTTTGCTAAATTAACATTGAGTACTTAACTTAACTATTGCTAATCTCTTATAACGTTTTATTTTTCTTGACCTAATAATCATCCCCTTTTCATATTTTACTTTCCTATGTACTTTTATTTTTCCAAAATTCTCCCACAGAATTGTGAAACTCCTTTGTATACTGCTTTTCATGTAGTTATTTATAATAGGTAACCATTTTGTTGTACTTTTTCTCTTTAAAAAAAATTTCTTGGGACGTCCTGTCTGGGCTCCTTCAGTCTACTGCCCGCTGAACTGGTTGTGCCTTAGGCCTGCTGTGTTTTTTCCTCTTGGGCACTCTCTTTCCTTGACCCCATGCCTTCCTCTTTCTTGGTTTATACCAGAAATTTTCAACTAGTGTGCTGCAAGGATTTTTAAAACATGCAATACCTGACTATTTATTTAGTTGGGGCATTTACCTCTTTTCCTTAGATTGTCAAATAAAAAAATGACAATAGCCAACACAATAGCCATCCAATGTGAATGAATCAAAATTACACCTTCTTTTTTTGTCAGATTGGCAAAAAAATACTATATTTTTTGGTGTGCTTCGGCAATTTAGTAATTAGTTTATGTGTGCCGTGGGGTGAGAAAGGTTGAAATTTGCTGGTTTATACCTTTGTTTTGCTGGAGTACATCCTCAAGTAGCTTTCTGAGAAAGAGTGCATGGGAAAGACAACTTAGATCTTATGTATTGATTAGAGTTCTGTTTCTGAGAACAGAAACACACTCTAATCAGTTTAATCAAAATGCAATTTAGTATTTGTTAGCCAGTGACCATAAATCAGTAAGTTCTGTACCTCCAACATCATTCCTTATAAGAAAAATAAATAATCAGAAATTTTGTTCAAAGTTATATTCACTGAGCTCAATATTTTTCATCTACCAAAATTGGTCATAGGTTTCAAGTACCCCCTAGAACACTGCAGAATATTCTGGAGGGGTGTATATCCTAGGATGAGAAAAACAAGCCTAGATTAGCAGCTGCATATTAGGACAAGTTGGGGAAGGCAAAGGTGCATTGGGAATGCGAATCACTTGCTAATGAAACTAATTTGCCTGTGGGGCCTGCTTCAGCCAGGTAAACTCACTATTATGTCTTAATGGATCAAGTAGCCCAGTACACAACGGATAATAGGGTGACTTGATGTTTCATGTTCAGGCATTCAGACCTCACTGGCACTCAGTAACAAACCAGTGGTTTTTCAAAAAGACAATAGCTATTTGCTAAAGAAAGCGTAGTTTTGCTTTATGCTATCAGGGCTCTCTGTGGGTACCCTGTGTCCTCCGATATGGCACAGACCCTTGTATACTATTGGAGGCACTGGGCCACAGAGGTGAATCCAGAGCACCTTCTGTAATCTGGAGCAGCTGGAGTAGATCCTGCTGCTCTGGTGCCACTGGAAGCTGGTAGTGTTGTGAGTCACTAAATGACGGTTCAGAGTAGCAATCTCAAATATTGCTATATATTGGTGAAGCCATCTTTGGAAAATACACTCCGCCACAAATAGGAAGCATCAATTTTTATCATCACTATCTATCAGTCCTGGTTCTAGGGGTCTCAGGGACAGAGCTTATTGGCCTCATACAGAGATGATGGTTGTAATATTTCACTGAATATTTATACGTACATGCACATGTTGGATTTATGTATCTTACAGTGCACAATACAATGCACAAAAAATAATGTCATTGATGAGGCATATTCAAGTGCATGCATGAGCATTTAACAAATTTATTTCATTTCAGGTTCTATATGGTTACGAGAGGATTGGCCGTCTCAAGGAGTTTGTATTACAATTATAAGCCACTGAGCAAATTTTTACATGTACTGTACTTCCATACTTGTTACAAATAACAACTATTGAGCTTCTTCCAGATTAAAACTTCTGGTTTGGGTCTGACTTCTATTTAGAATTGACCTTTACATTTGGTAAAACAGTGTATTTTTATTTTCTAACTCTAAAGCTGAATGAACTATTTTCTCTTGAAAGTAGAATGTTTTTTCAAACTTTTCTTGGCTTTAATGATACCACTAGCCTTAGCAGTCTGCTCAGATCCAGAAGTTAAGTGAATATTACTAACTTAACAAAAATGCAGATGCAGTATTAACACATGATAACAAAGTAGAACGAAAAGAGCATTGGTGGGTGGGTGGCACACTCTATGGGAGGTAGTGAGCAGCTCTTTAGAGCAGCATGTAAGAGGAGAAGAACAATTCTTCACTGAGTGGTAGTTCAGGTAATCTGGGCGTTTTCCGTGCCATCCCCCATGCCCCTGTGCACCGGCACGTTAGATGACTCATTCATTTGGAACATCCGTGCACGGAGTCTCTGCACATTGCATCTCTTCTTGGAATGTCGCCTTCCAAACCCATTCACTGAGAAGTGAACTCCACGAAGACACAAATCCCAAGTCATCCCTTCTGTGAGGTCTCTCAGAATCTCAAAACTCCAAAGCCAAATCTTCATTTCCTCTTTTGTAACCACAAAGCCCTTTGTGAGTGAATATGTCACTATTAACTACACTGCATGCTCCTGGGAAGGGAGGAAGGAAAGCCGTAAGGAGCAAGTAATATCTAATCTTTGTTTCCTGTCCAGTACTCACCAGTGGAGTCTGGCTTGTTGCCTAAATTTTCATTTCTAAAAACCTGTCATTCTAAGGAAAGAGAGCCATTAAAAATGTAGATTCCTAGTCCTACTGAGTCAGACTGTCAGAGGTGGATCTTTCTGACCAGCAGTGCACTGGCCTGTGGAACATACTTTGACAGACAAACACTCTTCTGGGCTGAGCCCCAGTCTGTTCCTGCCCAGCTCAGGGAGTTCTCAGAAGAGCCCATTGTAGCTTCTCCTGTTCTTAGTCTTGCTCTTCATATTTTCTAGGCCGTGTACTTTACCTTCAAATTCTACCACAAGATTATTTTCATTTATCTTTCAGATATGGATACACATTCTGGAACCACCTGTCCTAGAACTTTTTCAGCTGATGTATAATTTCATAGTGTTTGTTCAATTAACCTACATTCATAAGCTGTGTGTGTATACATGCAATTAAAGAAGTCTTGAAGTATATGAAACATTGTGGAGTTTGTAAATGGCTCAGTTACACTTTTTATTCCACAGTGCTTTTCTGAAAAACCGGAATTTTCTTCTGGCGGGAGGGCCCCTTGTAGTACAGGCTTCCTCCGCGAGACGAGTGTTCTAGGAAAGCATCTGTAGCAATGTACCAGCTGGCATTGTTGTGAGAGGCTGTGTTTGGCTTCAGTAAATTTTTTTGCAAGACTCTTTCAATGCTATTGCCCATTTCATGATGGGCAATATATGAGTGCACCTGCCCACACCGTGCTGAGTGTTCAGCAGTCCTTGACCAAAAAATGGTGTGACCCCTGTGCCCCACCCTCCCTATGCACCCGATCTTGCCTGGAGCAACTTTTGTTTTGTTTTGTTTTCCTGGATGAAAAAAGTCCTCAAAGGAAAATGTTTTGTTGATGTGGAAGAGGTGAAACAAACAAACAAACAAACAAAAACAGCAGAAGCATTAAAAGGCATCAAAACCGATGAGTTCAAAAACTGTTTGAGCAGTGGAAAAAATGTCTCAGTAGGTGTATTGCCTCAAATGGAGAGCACTTTGAAGGTAACTGAAGTTTAAACATGTAAGAATAAATACAGTTATTTATAAATAAATTCCACTTTTTCTAAGTTACAAATCATAGCTGACATGGAGATGTCTTACAGGATTTCAGAAAATGGAGGGATTTGGGTATAAAATGTAATTAGACCTATGTTCTAGTAGGTAATGTTTTAAGAATTCATTTTCTAACCAATTTTATTTTAGAAATTATTTCATCAGCCAAACCCATTCAAATACTGTGTCTTTTGATACTATGCTCCCTACCCAAGTGAAGTCAAGAAAGAAACTGGAGAAAAAAGCCACTTTCTCATTTCTGTATCTTAGATAATGTCTAATATAGAACCCGGTCCCCAATGTTTAGTTAAATGGATCATGTGTTTTATGCAGTGGTTTTTTAAAATGACTCAGTAAAGGAAGAAAGTGAATTCTGCCTACTCTACCCACATGATTGAAACGCAATCCCCAAGACACTTATCACACAAAGAACCCACACAAGAAGGGTTCTATTAAAATATAAATCCACAGTGGTAGGGTGAAAAAGCATGCTATTATAAATCTTGACAAAACCTAAAATAAGATAATGGAAAATAAGTAATAACGGGTATGTAATCAAATATTCCGCATCCTGCGGTGATAGTGACTTCCCTTAATAAACTCACTGGAAGCCTTTGCCTTAATATGTTCAGAATACCCAGCTGATCCCATCCACTTCACTCAGGAATGCAAAAGTCCATTTTTTCCCTCTGAAAGGTAGACATTAAATGAATATATCACATTTTCCTCCTGACTTTTTAAAGAAAGTCATTTCATGCAAGTTTAGGCAGCAAATGACACTGATTCTGGCAAAGGTTATTTGGGCAGTAGTGATTTTAGAAGTTAGGAAATGCTGCCTTTGCAAATGAATAACAGAAAAGGTTAGAACTATGTGAAGTTTCTCCAAGGGAACACTCATTGTTCTACAGGACCAACGACATTGTGTTTGTAAATTCACCTAAGTGAAATTACTCCACGGCACCAAAAACCAACCCTGGAGCCAAACGGAGACAGGTGGGAATAAGTGGAGATTTACAATGCATTTCCCCGAGGGCAACAAAGGACTATGTGAGACTGCTTTGGCCCATGAGTCCTCCGGAGGACTATACCAATTTCATTCCCAAAGACTCATTATACCAGTTCTTCAAGAGAGGAATGCAAAAGTCAGCTCTTTTCACTTACCTCCAAATCAGGGAACTCCAAAGAGAAAACTGGGAAGCTCCAAAGAGAGAGAGCTGGGAGGCCGTGTTGTGCAGTGGTTAAGAACACTCTGCAGTCTGAATCACAGTTTTGTTAAACACCCTCTGCCCCTCTGTTTTCTCATCTATAAAATGAGGGAGATAATATTTGCTCATCTGGATTAAATGAGAGTCAGGTAAATGCTTGGCATATAGTCAGTGTCAGCCATGATGATGATGATGCTGACAACGATGATGATGTTGATGCTATGTTGTACATTATTCTTTGTGCCCTCACTCCAAAGGGGAGAGATTCATGATGGAGCTATTATTGCATCTGGAAAACCATCAGGCTTGGACAACCTAGAAAGGAAAAGAGTTTCTATGACTGAATTTTCCTTTTTTTTTTTTTCCCTAGAGTACTGCTTTGAAATGTCATTTACAGCTTATTTTAAAAATTTAAAAATCTGCACTCATCCACTTAAGCAGAATTGAGAAGAGATCTAGGAAGAATCTGAGTATGGCTTCACAGACATTTTAAAGACAAACTAACTGAAGAATCAAGATAGGAGAAAATGAACAACAATGATTTTTAAGAACGTAAAG
The DNA here is from genome assembly GCA_004027475.1 of Anoura caudifer. Taxonomy (NCBI): domain Eukaryota; kingdom Metazoa; phylum Chordata; class Mammalia; order Chiroptera; family Phyllostomidae; genus Anoura; species Anoura caudifer. Next base: position 46,035 of record PVKU01002970.1, read on the forward strand.
TTTATCCTTCAAAATATTTTCCTTTCAAGGCGATGCGAGCTTTAACAGTTGCTAGAGTATTATCAGTTCATTAGTTAATCTGATACTCTTTGGGAAGAATGCAGTCTGTGAAAAAAATACTTGGATTTTGATCTCAGGTCATTTTCCCCGATGAAAAAAGTACTTTGCTTCCAAAAGTTCATTCACACTGGCTCAAAGTTTCCTGAAGGCAAAAAATATTTCTTTTATCCCACATGAAACCAGGACATACCTGATACAAGCTAGATACACTCAGTGGAAGCTTTTGTTTGTCTTTTTCAGGAACATGTGGGTGTGAGTCTCCTGGTCACATCATAGAGTGACTGTCATTTAGAAGACTAAACTTGCAAAATTTTAAAATCTCCTTTAATGACACTCAGTTGTTAGTTGTTAGTCTCTAAAATGCTCACCCCTTGTGTGGAGTGCACTCAGTGTGAAAAGGGTCTGATGGATTTTTAGGATTTCATGCCCCACAGCTTCTACCTCCAAACCGAGAAATGTCTCCTTCCTATGAAGAGCACAATCAGTTGGCACCTATTTTCCCTTTATAAACTAATTTACCATGATATGGGAAAGAAATGTCTTAGTAGAAAGAAAGGAAGTGTCCAGCACATTATTGGAAATAAGCGATAGAAAAATCAGGGTCCCCTTCTGAACATTTCCTTAATGCAAAGTACAGGCCCCCAGGAGAGGACCCCCATGAATGGCCTTTTTTCTGGCTGGAACGGTGACTCGGTCACGCTTCACAGCCGTGTCCCCAGAGGGCAGGATCCCTTCTGGGAAAAATACTGCCGTTGTGTTTGTAGCCCTGCCTTCTGCTGGAAACTTCCTTGGAGTACCTCCAAGAAGAAAATCATGGAAATCCAGAGCTAGAAATTATTTGGGAGACTGTACACACTAGAAAAAAGTGAAATCTAGAAGAAGGATGTTATTTACACAAGCCCAAATGCCTAACAAACGGTAGGACTGGAGCCCTATCTGGTCGTTACCATTGCTTCTAAGCCCCCCTGCTTTATGCTTTGGAAGAACTCAAAATTCAAAATTTTACAGGAGTTTATAGCTGTATATTACTGTTATGAATAGAAGTGGGACTATATATGCAGAAGATAAATATGCAGTGACTCAGTCATTAAATTACTGTTTGCATAACGTGAACTTGCTATTCAGGACTGCGCAAACTTTTGGTGTCTCTGGGCCACACATTAAATACATTGTGACATGTAACCATAAAAAATCTCATAATGTTTTAAGTAAATTTACGATTTTGTGTTGGGCCATATTCATATCCATCCTGAGCCACATGCAGCCTGCGGGTCGCAGGTTGGACACCCCTGCAAAGTAACCAAATTTACTAAAATTTAAAATGTGTTTATATAGTTTATTTTTTAAAATGTTTAATAACTGTGAAAATAGCTTTATTATCTGAATAAAAATGTATTAGGTATGTTATTATTTATTTTAGTATAGTTGCTATACATTAGTTGTAATAGTTTCAGGTGTACAATATAATGATTCAACATTTTTGTACTTTACAGTGTGAACACCCCACTAATTCTAGTAATCACCTGTCACCGCGCAAACTTATCACAGTGTTACTGACTGTATTCCCCTTCACCTTTTTTACCTCCCCTTCCTTCTGGGAACCATGTCTTTGGTCTTTGTTTCTGTGAGTTTGTTTTTGTTTTGATTTGTTTTGTTTGTTCATATTTTGTTTTTATAAATTCCACATATAAATCAGACTACACAGTATTTGTCTTTCTCTACCTTACTTATTTCACTTAGAATAATACCCTCTAGATCCATCCACGTTTTGCAAATGTCAAAATTTTGTTTTTTATTGCTGCTGTGTACTATTCCATTTTGTGTGCATATTCATAATATATATGTATATGGGTGTGTGTATGTGTGTGAGTGTATATCCCATCTTCTTTATCCATTCATCTATCCATGGACACCTGAGTTGCTTCCATATCTTGGCTATTATAAATAATGCTGCAGTGAACATAGGGATGCCTATATTTTTTCAATTAGTGTTTTTTGTTTCTTTGGATAAATACCCAGAAGTAAAATTGCTGTGTCATTAAGCATGTTACTATTAATTAATTCTACCAACATTTTGAAACTTCACTATTTCCAGGCGTAGGTATAAGTGTGAAGATACAGAAAAGAAAAAATAATAGCCCTTGTTCCAACTAGCCATTCAGAAAAGTGTGATCCTGTGTGATTCTAGCTGTGGTGGTGAGGGGTACCACACCAATGCCACACAGATGAGGGGAATTAACTGCGGAGTAAGAAATAGAAGCCTCCCCCAAACAGGTCACATCAGAACTGCATCCTGAAAGAAGGGAACTAAGGAAAAGGCATTAAAAGGAGAAAGAACAGCACGTGCCAGACAGGGAGCTGTGACAGCATGTGGCAGATTTGGGGAGTAAGAGCTTCTATGAGGCTGCATCCCAGGCTTAATTGAGGACAAGGACAGGCAGGGATCAGATGAGCTTTTTTTGTCATGCTAAAATGTTTGTATTTTACCAGAAAATAGCAGGAAGGTTTTGATACAGTATGTGCTCTAAAATAATATGACTCAAATTATACTATGAGGCTAAAAGATTTTTTTTCTCCTTAAGATCAGAAACCTTGGTGAAACATCTGAGAAGACAATATGATAAAATCACCAGAATCTAATTCCAATTATAGAGCTGACAGAAATCTCAGTATCCTTCTCTGTAAAACGGAGATCGCTATGGGCTTGTTGTAAGAAGCACACAAGTTAAAGCCTTAGAGCATTTGTTACAGTGTCTGGCACATGGTAACCACTTGGTAACTGCAAGCAGGCATCGCCTTCATCCTGGTCATCATCATTAGAAAAGACTGAATTGGAGAAAATGGATAAGAATACTAAGGGCTAATTTTAACATCTAAAGTTAAGAGTAATTTTCCGATTCTGCTGAATCTATATTGCTTAGAGTAAGAGACCCTTCATAGCGAACTACTTTGTCAGAGGCATGGCAGGAAAAGGCATTGGTTAGCAAAATGCACTGATTATGTGCTTGAGAGTAACTTTTCTGCTGACTTTGTTGTCCAAGAAAATGTAAAAAAAGAAAACCAGACTTTCAACTTTTGAGGGCAGTTCATGCTTGATTTGTTCAAGAAGAAAGAGGAAAATATTAATGTCCATAGAAAGAAATTGGAGATAAAACTAAATTTTTCTTTTGGCTCCCTTTGTTGGTTGGCAGGCACTCAAAAGGAGAAAGTTTGCTTTTAGTTTGCTATTAGATTGTAAATAGTTTCTTACAGGATATCTTTATAGTGTAAGGACTGTAGGTTATTTTTTTTTTTACTGTATTTTGTTATCGGAATATGTTTTGTAATTGTGCCAAATTAGAAATATGAAATGCTGAGCAGGTCCTCGAGTAATGTCATTTCATTCAATGCTGTGTCATTATAATGTTGATGAGATACCATAGGGACTTAGCTCTTGTTTATATCAATTAACCTATGGTAAAATTAGCGTTGTTTTATGTAGTTTGGTAGGATTCCAAGGACCTATTAATGATACTAAGTGAGGACTTAGTATAGCTTAGCTATTTAAATTTGGGACTCACAACCATCAGCAATCATATTGAATAGAACTCTGACAACTACGGAATTAAAGAAACCACATCCATTCAGACTAGTAGGAATATTGCAGACACAGAACAGAGTGGTCCCACATCCATGTGTGGTAGATAAAAATTTGGGAAGAATATCTTGGGAGTGAAGAGTTCCATCCGCATGCCAGGCATCCTAGCCCAGGCTTCTAGTACTAGGAATATTAGTCCCCATAACTTGTGGCTGCAAAAACCAGCAGGGACTGAGTGGAAGAAACTTCTGGAGTCCCAAGCAGTTCCTCATAAAGAAACCAAACACGTACTTACTCAGATTCATTTCTTCTGAGCTCCAGCAGTGGGGTAGCAGCTTGAAAGGCATCAGTGGCAAACAGGGAAGAACTGAAGTATCTGGCATCAAGGCAGGAGCTGGGGGACAGCTTTCTCCCAGACAGAAAGGCAGGCAGAGGCCATTGTCTCTTTTCTGTGCCCTTCCCAAACAGAGCTACAGAGCTGGCAGGTAGATGCCATATCTGAGATTCCATCGACTGAGCTTACACTTTTTGCCCTGCCTTGGAGATCCCCTGAGACTCCATCCCACCCAACTTACGGGCCTACCCGAACTGTTAATTATGACTTTTCTATATGAATGGCTGGTCTTGACTATGCTTCACAACTTCCTAAATCCTCTCAAACAAGCAACAGCTGACTTCAGTGAGCACCCACCCCCATACCTCTTGTTAAGTGGTCCCAGGCCCGGCACTAGAAGCAGGCAGGCTAGATTCACAGCTTGGCTTCCCCTGAGAATCTCCACACCCAGCACAAGTAGTAGCCATCTCAGATTGCTTTGTAGTTCATTCAGGGTGGTCCCAGGCAGAACACAAGTGGGGGCTGACCTTGACATGAATCACCCAGGAAACCCCAAGGCCAGTGCACCCAGTGGACAGCTACAGACCACATCAGAGCACTACCACCCTGCATCTGCACAGCTGATCGCTGATCCTCCACAGAGGGCAGAGGTTGGTGGTCAGTGGTCATAGCCAGTCCTTGCAACTTGACTGACCAGGGTAAATCCCTCTCGTTGACTTGCCAAGAGCAATCAAGGCTCAACTACTAGAGGAGGGTATACTCAGCACACTTGGAGGGCATACCTCAAGTACCCAGCTTAGGTGATAGCAGAGGCTGTGCCACTGGATCGTGTAGGGCACCTACTACCTTAAGCCATGCTACCAAGACAGGAAGTCATAGCAGTTCTACCTAATACATAAAAACAAGTACAAGGAGACTGCCAAAATGAGGAGACAAAGATGTGTGGCCCAAATGAAAGAAGAGACCAAAAGTCCAGAAAAAGAGCTAATTGGAGATAAGCAATTTATCAGGTGCAGAGTTCAAAACACTGGTTAAAAGGATGCCCAAGGAACTTAGTGAGGACCCCAGCAGCATAAAAAAGGTCCAGGATACACTAATTGAAATGAAGAATAATATTAAGGGAAATAACAGTGGAGGGGATGTAACCGAGAATCAAATCAATGATTTGGAACGTAAGTAAGCAAAAAACAACCAATCAGAGCCACAAGAAGAAAAAAGAATCCAAAAAAAACTGAGGACAGTGTGAGCAGTCTCTGGGCCAACTTCAAGTGTTCCAATATTTGCATCATAGGGGTGCCAGAAGGAAAAAAGAAAGAGCAAGAAATTGAAAATCTATTTGAAAAAATAATGAAAGAAAACTTCCGTAATTTGATGAAGGAAATAGACATGCAACTCCAGGAAGCTCAGAGAGTCCCAAACAAGATGGATGCAAAGAGGACCACTGAAAGATGCATTATAATTAACATGTCAAAGGTTAAAGATAAAGAGAGAATCTTAAAAGCAGCAACAGAAAAGCAGTTACTTTCCTACAGGGGAGTTCCCATAAGACTATTAACTGATTTCTCAAAAGATTGCTCTGCCCAGAAAGCTATCATTTAGAATGGAAGGGCAGATAAAGAACTTCCCAGACTAGAAAAAACTAAAGAAGTTCATCATCACCAAACCATTATTATATGAAATACTAAAGGGACTTATTTAAGAAAAAGATCAAATCTATGAACAATGAGATGGCAATAAATACATATCTATCAACAATTGAATCTAAAGAACAAAGTAAGCAAGTGAGAAGAACAGAGACAGAATCATTTTGACACTTTGAGAGCATTTTGAGCATTTTGATGGTTGCCAGATGGAAGAGAGGTGTGAGAGAAAGGGTGAAGAGGTGAGGGGATTAAGAAGTACAAATAGTTAGTTACAGAATAGCCATGGGGATGTAAAGTACAGGATAGGAAATGGAGTTGCCAAAGAACTTATATGCATGACCCGTGGACAAAAACAATGGTGTGGGGATTGCCTGAGGGAGTGGGTGGTGCTGGGTAGAGGTGCAAAGGTGGGAAAATTAGAACAACTGTAGTGGCATAATCAGTAGAATATAATTAAAAAACAAAAAAGATACATTTTATGATATATGAATTGCATGTCAATAAAAAATTTTCAAAGTCTCAAAAAATTAAATTGGGCTGTATTAAAAGTTAGGTACGTCAGAAAGATTTACTATCTGCATAATTCCATGTCTATAAAAACTGGACTGTACTTCCATATTCTATAGAATAATAGGTTTACTTTTTGTTGTTCTGTTTTGTTAGTGCTCCTATATTCCTCCCTGTAAGAGAGAAAATCAGAAGAACTTGGAAAGTGTCATGAATTGGCAACAGTACTGGAAAGATGAGATTGGTTCCCAGCCATTTACTTGCTATTTTAATCAATTCCAAAGGTAAGCCAATATTTACATGTACTTATTAAAACTGTTTATAGTCTTTGTAGTTTTACATTATGTAGTATTACATTAATAAATCATAGGTTGTGCTTTCTTGAAAAATATACAACGTGGAGATTTCTTTCTAGCATGTAGTTAGGGAAGCCCCATCTTACTCTATAGGATGGAAGGCATGTAAAGAATCTGCAGGGCAGAAAGAGAGAGAGAGAAGAGAGAGAAAACTTCTGTTGTAGATCTTACCCTCTGGATACATTAAGAAAGTGCCTTTAGGTAGAATCATTGTATACTAGTAGTGTTTCCTGCTAATTAGATATTAATTAACATGAGGTAAACAACTTTAAGGTTTAAGTTCATCAGAGCATTTTTGACTGAATCAAATATCTTTCCATTTCTTTTCTTTTCTGATGAATTATGAATCAAATGAGTCCATACCATTAAAACTTTATCTGACTTAGAAATCAAGTTATGCCATATAGTTATTGCTCCTTGGACCACAGCACTTCAGTACCCACCCCGATTAATCATGGTCATTTATTCACCAAACGCTGAGTATTTACACCACCTTGCTGCACATCTCCATTTGGACGTTGTACATTTATGTCAAACTTTCTGTTCCTCCAGTGATCCCTCTTTTAGAAAATAGAACTATCATCCATTCATTTACCTAGAGTGGAAACTTTTTGAGCGATCCTTAATTCCCTTTTCTTTTTTATGCTCTATAACTTGTGTTTGCCACCGATTGTACCTCTGTGATGGCTGTTCTGCACCTGCCCTGTCCCACTGTCTTAGTTTGGATTTACATTATTCCTCAGCTCCGTTAATGCACTAGTGTTCTATCAAGTCCTTCCATCTCCACCCTGCACCCACTGCAAACCATTCTGCACACTGCTGTCAAGGTAATCTTTCTAAAACCTCAGAGTAAGTAGGTTGCTTCTTCTTGTTTTTGAGTAAAGTCTAAATATCTTGGTGTGGCCTATGTATCAGGTACCTATTGCTGTATAACAAAGCACCCTAAATGTAACAGCTTACTACAACAGTGATTTATTATTTCTTACAATTTTGTGGGTTGGCTGGGAGGTCCATCTATTGGTCTCTCCTGGGCTCACGAGCAGTCAGATGCTGGCTGGAATAGCTGCATAGCCCATAAGGCCCTCTTCTGTCGTGTACCCAGCACTTGGTGCCAGCAGCACCTCAGTTCTTCTTCACCTGACCTCATCCTCTAGTAGGCTGGATCACCTTCCTATAATATGGTTAGCTTCATATATATTATGTGAGATATATCGATATATTTATGTTAGATGCATATATACCAAATATTTGTATACCTAATATTATAATATTGATGTGTTATAATGTTGATATGTTATAAATGTATCTAATGAACCAAGGCTTGACAGTGTATGGTACTTTAGGTTTATAGGTTATATAACAGGGAGTGGTGAATTTGTAAACTGGAAAATAGCATGTGGTTAGATTTCTAAAAGGTCATAAATGCCATACTAAGGAGATGGTCTTTGCCATACGGACAATGAAAATTTGTAAAAAGTTGTGTTTTCTTTAAAGCAAAGACTGACTTAAAAAGTGACTGGTGTGAGTGCTGAATGTGTAGTGGAAAGGAAGTAGAAATGAAAGGCAGGGAGCTGTTGCTCAGTGATGGGGGAACCTGGGAAAGTACCGAGTGAAAAAAATAACATTTTTGAGTGGCTCTGATGTGCCAATCATTATGGATAACATTTTGGTTACAACACCACATTTCTTACAGTAATTCAAAGTACTAACCCCATTTAACAGATGAGGAAACTGAGTCCCAAAGAAGTTAAAGAACTTGTCCAATGCACACAGCTATTAAGTGAAAAAAATGGAATCCACTTAGTCTGTTTCCCAAAGCCCCTCTATTAACTATCTGCTGGTCCTTATAAAGCATTTTGGCAGCCTAAGCAAGAGCAGTGGAAGTGGAGGGATCTAAAAGGGCGTGTGCCAGCAAGACATTTTAGAGTTACAATCAACGAGCCTGAATGGCAATGTAAGTGATGAGGAAAAGGAAGGTGTCAAATCTGACTGAGTGTGAGAAAAAGATGGCCCAGCTCTGACTATGCTGAACTTGAGGGACTCATAAGATATCCAGAAGCTGCTTGAAAGAGTTAGAAATATAGACTTCTAGTTCAGGAGCAAGAGGTCAGGACCAGTGTTAATGCAGATCTGGGAGTTGTCGGCACGCAAGCTATAGTTGAAGCACAGAAAAAGAATGCATACCGGAAACACACGGAGAAGAGAAATATGACAGCATCTTGAGATCATCCACACTTAGGTATAGGGAGAGGAGATGGAGAAAGTGGTCAGATGGTGAGAGGAAGTCAAAACAGAATGCTATCTTGGAAAAATTTTAAGGTTTTTTAAAAAATTGTTGTTCAGTTACAGTTGTCCCGCTTTTTCCCCCTACCCTGTGCTCCACCCCCACTCCTATAGACATTCCCCCGCATTGTCTATGCCCATGAGTCCTCTGTTCATGTTCCTTTGTTTGCCCCTTCCGCTTCTAAAGAGAAAGGGGTAATCCAGAAGGACTCCAGAGCAGCCACAATTAGAAGTCTGGTGGCGATTGTGGTGAAAGCAGCTTAGGTGCAGCTCTAGGGCACAGGGTTAGAGATCATTTTATATTTTTCTCAGGTGAGAATGTGAAGGTGTAAGTGCAGAGTACTCTTTCAAGAAGCTTTCCATGGCCAGAAAAACAAGCGTGGGGAAGAGGCGAGGTATTGAGAGGGAAGGAGGAATGGATACAGAGAAGTGAGCCTGCTACAGACCAACACTGCTGAGAGAGAAACATTGAACGTAGGTAGTAAACAAGGCAAAATGGAACACACCCTGAAAGCAGTGACGTAGGATGAAATTAAGAGGTTAAGAAGTAGGAATAGTTTTTTCTGCGAGGCAGGAGCTGACTAACAGAATGGGCCCCCACCTGCAGTCGGGAGGACAGTTGGATATCGAACCTGTGACTGTCTGAATTGGACTATCCCCATGCTTCCAGCCCGTGACCAGGGACCAGTTTCAGAATACAGGTGAGCTTGACTTTTCAAATGGAAGCAAACAGGGTGCCCCCTGCCATGGACTGTCCTGACTAACTGGGCTTGGTCTTCTTCTTCTTTTTTTATTTTAAGATTTTATTTATTTATTTGTAGCAAGAGGGAAAGGGAGGGAGAAAGAGAGGGAGAAAAACATCTCTGCGAGAGATATCAATTGGTTGCCTATCGCGCACCCCCAACCGGGGACCCAGCCTGCAACCCAGGCATTTGCCTTGACTGGGAATGGAAGCAGCGACCTTTTGCTTTGCGGGACAACACCCAGCCAAGCAACGTGGGTCGGGGCTGGTCTTGGTCTTCTTAATTAACTTCCCCTCAGTCCCATTCGGGTGCCGAGTTCTCCAAAGCCTGCCTCCCACAGACAGGGTTGCCTTCTATGAGGGCACAGAGTCTGAATATCCTCAGCACCCAATCAAGGACTGTGCCTCCAGAATAGTGAGAACTATCTGAAACGCGCTAACCCTTCATTCTACACCATCTCTGTTAAGTTTGGTAACAGTAAAGTTAAGCCCATCATACCTCCCTCAGAATGGATACTCATTCCCTACCCATCACTTCACTCTCTCATCCCCAAACTGTCAGGGTGTAGATAGACTGGGGGTGGTCTGTCACAACCTAGCAGCTCTCAAGACATGGTTTGAAGTGACTCCAGGAAAACAGACGATGGGAGTTTGGCTCCTTTACCCTGACATATGCAAGAGGAAACAAGAGTGCTGGTTGGAGGTGTGGAAAATGGCAGCTCCCTGGTGCCATCTTCTCTCCGTACACTTTTTACTACTGCTAAATTGCTAAATGTGAGACAAAGATAGACTCACTGTAGAGACTCCCAGATGCTCTCAATAAGATGAACTTTGTATTTAAAGTAACCTTTAGATTTTACTCACATGCAGGAAATTAGGGAGAACAGTTGTCAGGTAGTTCCCATTTTCAAGAAAAAAGAATATTTTAGAAGTTGAAGACAGGTAGTGGAGTCTTAGCTTTCCACGGTTTCAGCCTCATTCAGGAGAGCCACCTCAGGAGTAGAAGCTGCAGTGGCCAGAGCAGCCACCAGCAGCCGTGCTTGCCCTGAGAGGCCGGTCCCCACGTGGCCCTCCGCTGCTGCACCCAGGGAGGCTGCCAGGGCTTGGTGGGGCCGGCGCTGGCTGCATCCATTCCCGGCCTTTCTTGTATAATCTTTCAGCTCTTTGTCTCCTTCAATCTTGGGCTGTCAATCTCCTCCTTAACGTGCAGATTTATATTTTACACATTTTCACATAGGTGAGGTCACACTTACCCTCCCTCTACCATTTTTATTTTTTGCCTTTTATCCTTTCCCAGGCTCTTTTTCTCAACAAAACCTAAATTATACCCCATTACTGAGTATGTTTGGAAATCTTCATTCCAGTGCTAGAAAACTTCTCTGTAGCCTGTCTCCTCACACAATTCTCCTCTTTATCTTTGCCTTAAATGGCTTCCCTTTGAAAAGCAGATGTCCCTGGAAAATGGTTACTCTTCAATTCCTTTTGGATCTAAGGGCCAGGAAGAGTGATCAGTCTTTATTTTTTGAACTTTTCCACTAATGGGGAGTATAGTGTTTTTCTATATAGATTTACTTTTAAAAAAAGAATTTATTTGTTTATTTTTAGAGGGGGGGAAAGGGAAGGAGACAAATACCAATGTGTGGTTACCTCTCATACGCTCCCTACTAGGGACCTGGACCACAACCAGGCATGTGCCCTGACCGGGTATTGAACTGGCAACCCTTTGGTTCGGAGGCTGGTACTCAATCCACTGATCTGTACCAGCCAGGGCGAGATTTACTTTTTGAAGCTTTATTTTATCCTTCTTAGTTCACAGAATTCCCAGAGCAGGCACACACACTCTCTAAACACACAAACCCAGCCACACCACCAGTGAAGTCTTGAATTTATCCCTGGGTTCAGGTTCTTACTATTTATTTCTCACCCAGGTTGTTGAAGTGAACTTCAATTTGTCTTTCACCTTTGGTTTTTCTCTTGTCTGTCACCCACACTATACTAGATTTTGTTTTGCTTTATTTAATCCTCTCTTTGATTTTGACACAATCCTGGTTCAGTATTTCTGCCTTCTTATTGTCCACAGGATAAAGAGCATGCCCTTCTGATTCCAGCTTCAACTTCTGCTGTTTCAGTATGTGCCAGTCATGGGGAAACAAACAAAGTGTAGAAAAAAACAGACATGATCCTTGCCTTCACGGAGCTTATCGTCTCTCATTGCACCATTAGATTTGTAATTACAATGTAGGGTAAATGCTATGAAGGAAAAGCTGAGGCTACAACTCTGAGATATTAAACAATGTGGGGAATTTCAGAGGCCTGTCTGAGTAAATTATAGTTAGATAGAGACCAGAGGATGCCTCTTGGAGTTAGGAAAAAGTGAGGGGAAGAGTATTCCAGAACGAAGCCACACCATGCACAAAGGTTCTGAGCTTTCTGGATTTGAGGAGCTGGAAGGCCAGCTGGGCAGCAGAGCTGTGAGTGAGGGGGTGTGAGGGTTGCCACTGGAGAGAGTAGGCAGGACTTAGATTTCTTGTAAATGCAGTAAGCAGCCAATGATAGGTTTTAGGTAGAAGGGTGGTGACATCTGATTTAAATGTTTAAACTTTTGCTCTGGCTGTTCCAGTGGCTTCAGATTACTGTCTGTTTCTCATGCACATTGATGCCTTTGCTCCTGGCTCTCTCCTCTTCCCTCACCTGGGGACACCTTCGCCTTTTTCCCACCTAGGAATTAGCATACCACAGTGGTGACAGAGGGAATCCTGGAACCAGCCACCCTCTGCTTGTGTGTGTGGTCTTGGGAACATTGCTTTAATCTATCTGGACCTCAGTTCTCCCTCAAGAAGAAAAAAGTAACAAAGGGAATTGCAAGGTTATCGGTGAGACGGTGTGTGCCTAATGTACAGTAATTTCCATAAAACTGTTTGCTATTATTTCATTACTGTTAATAAGATTTGCCTCAAATGTTGCTGGGTAACCTTCTCTCGTCTTTTCAGGTAAAATTAATTACTTCCTCTTCTGTGCTCCCACACTTTGATGGTTGCTTTTAACACTGTTACAGAGTTAGATGAGCTCGTACCTTCTCCTTTTCTAGATTGTGAATTCCCTAAGGGCAACCATGTGGCCTCAGGTATACGGGTTTACATTTCTCCTGTATCACTGATTAACTCTGTGACCTTGGGTAAATTGTGCAACTTCTTGATTTTTGTTTCATCCATAAAATGAAGCTACTATTATCTATCTTAAGGGTTTGTTGGGGATAAAGATCATACCTGTACAGCAGTGAGTACTTAGTAAATGTATGCGTGTTTCTTCCCTTGTTCTCTAAATTTCTAACAACTAGGGCAGAAATAACTAATCAGTGAATAGCCAGGTTGTTCACTGATTGGAGTCTGAGTGAGGTATTGAATTAATAAATAATAGAGATTTTATTAATGAGCAAAGCAGAACACATACAAAAATAACTAAAAGGAAGAGATTCTATTGATAAATATATTGTGCTTCTGATACTGAGCAGATATGTCCTAATTTTTAAGTTCATTCAAATTATGTCTGTCTTGAAGTGTATTTTTTTAAATTAAATTTACCCATAGCATTTTAGAAAAAGACAAACATGATGGCCTGAGCTAAAATTGAATTGAATGCAGAACACAATTTGAATTCTATTAAAATAAAAAAAAGAGTAAAAGCAATCAATTAGAAAAGGATTACTCACTTAGGGCTTAGTTTTCCTATCTGTGAAATTTGATAGACCGATTAAATGATCTCTAAGATTACTTTACACACTCAAGTCCTATGGTTTTGTGATTCTCTGTTTCTGAAGGCTTATGCAATTACAACAGCTTAAGATACTAGATAAAATCCTTCTGGTGGAAGAGAAGGAAAATTAGCAAGGAACTAAATGGTTTTCGGTCTGCAGCCATTTAACAGAGAAGCAGACAATCCTCCTACCTCAGCAATTGGAGTTTCAGATGATGACACTGAGTCATCACAAAAGGTTAAATTTGGTTCAATACATGCTCCTTAAAAGGCAAGGAAATGTGTAATGCATTTTTTAGAAAGATTTTTATCAATAATATTTTAGCATTTTATTAGTTTTCATTCAATTCAAAATGTCAAACTTCCATTATTTGGAAAATTCACTTATGTAATTATCTATACCCTCTTTTTGAAAAAAACAGTCTCAGTTTAGGTGCTACAGAGTTCTTCCTGCCACAAAATAGCTCATCATTCTCCTACCATGGCGTTACCTTTTTTGCTGTCCTAGATTTCACCCATAAAATTATAACCATTTCAGTTATTTCCTCTTTCATTTATTCAACAGACATTTATTAATCATCTGCTACGGACCAGACAGCAGTGGTCAAAATAACAGGACTTTGCCTTTAAGGAACTCACTGCCCAGTGTGGAAGACAAGTGTGTAAATAAGTGATTGGGGTGCAATATCTTAAGTGCCAGAGTGGTGCACAGACACACACACAAAGAGTGTAGTGTCTCAACCTACCTGGGTGGAGATTAGTAGTGGAAAGAGAATAGCCTTTCCGGGGGGAAAATGTAAGTTGAATTTTAAAGAATGGGTAGAAATTTTTCCAATAAACTCAGAAATGGATGGGAATTTCAAGGAAATAATAGTATGGCCCTGACGGGTGTGACTCAGGCGGTCGGACATTGTCCCGCAAACCAAAAGGTCATTGGTTGGATTCCCGGTCAGGGCACATGCCTGGGTTGTGGACTTGGTCCCAGCCAGGGTGCGTGTGAGAGGCAATTGATCGATGTTTCTCTCCCTCTTGTTCTCCCTCCCTTCCCCACCTCTGAAAAACTAAGTAAATAAAATCTTTTTTAAAAAGAAAAAATAATAGTATATACAAAGACATTGAGATTAGAACTATTACGGGCAACTGGGAGAAAGTAAGAAGCTTCATACTCTTGGCTAGTGCATTTAGCTGAAATGTGTTAGACAAACCTAAAGCAGCTAAATCAGGTAATATGTGCCTTTATGCCATGCTATTGGATTTAGACTTTATTCTCTGTGCAGTGAGGAGTGACAGTCACATTTGTCTTTCAGAAAAACCAGCCTGGCAGGTAGACTAAATATAAGCCGGAGTTGGAGGTAAAGTGAGCATTGGAGGTTATTGCACCAGTTTAGTCAAGGGATGAAAAGAGCGTGGGCCAAGGCAGAATTAGTAAAGGAGGAAAGGAGGGCGTGAACATGAGACGTAAGGAAGTGGGGTCCACGGACCTAGAGATTCGCCTAATGCATGACAATAGAGAAGAAGATGGAACTGGGTCTTCTGGCTTTCTGTTTTGCGTGACCGTGACCGCACTGGAGGCAACATGAACTGGGGTGGGAGGGGGGGCGCGGAGCACAGTTTCTGGGAAAGCGTTAGCTTTCTGATTTAAGTCCCAACACCTTCTGTTTCTGCTACCTTTATCTTGGTAGAAAAGTGGATCAATGTGGCTTATTGCCAGAAATGCAAGGGCATTTGAGGTGATAAGCACAAGGATGAACATCCACACTCTTTGGAAGAGAAGAGCAGAAGGACAGAAGGAGCCAGCTTCCTGGCACCTGCATTGAGTAACTGCCCCTGCCCTGCCTGCCTGCCTCTGGATTTCTTATTGTGTGAGGCAAACACCACTCACATACCTCTGGATACAGTTATAACCAATACGATGAAAAAAAAATGGCCTGTTGTAATTGATTATTGCAATGTCTTTGTATTCATTTTTACTTATGAAACCCTAGCAACAAATTTATTTTAATATATTTATATGTTGAATTTAATTGTTCCATTGGCTTCTAAGTTTTTCTTTCAGTTTTTATAGAACAAATAACAAAAAACGCATACCTTGTCTTTACCTCTTAGGATACAAATGGGAAAAATGTGCATATAAAGATGGGAACTGCCCTGGCTGGTGTGGCTGAATGGGTTGAGTGCTGGCCTGCAGACCAGGGGGTCGCTAGTTCGATTCCCAATCAGGGCACATGCCTGGACTGCGGGTGGGTCCCCAGTGTGGGGTGTGCTGGAGACAACCACACGTTGATATTTCTCTCCCTCTCTTTCTCCCTCCCTGCCCCTCCCTAAAAATAAATAAATGAACTCTTTAAAAAAAAAGATAAGAACTGATATTTTGTATAAATTCCATAGGGAGATTTTATTGACTTTTAAATGAATTAATAGATACTAGATTTAATGTTTGGTAAAAATATGATATTTAATAGAGCGTTTTATTTTCTATTTACTCTGAAAAAATATTTCTTAAAATCTCTCATTAAAGAAGAGACTGGTTCTATAGTTATTTTTGAAAGGAACATATATAGTGGCTTTCTCTTTAGGCATTGAGTCCAATGATATACCTAGAGTCTTAAAATAACAAAAATGTGTATCTAAAATCTTACTCAGATTAAGTCTTTTCCATGTACATTTGTGCCTGGTTCCCTATTTAGACAGATTACATCAGAACTGAAGGCTCTCTTTGATCCCAGACTCTGTACTCTAAAAAAGAGACATAGCAAGTGTGGCTTCTGCAACACACTATGGAGTGTGCATGGAATCCATTCCAGGGTTCTTTTGAAGTCTAACGTCCATGCATTCTGCAAATGCTGTTAATATAAACTTAAGGATTTGTTTTCTGATTATTATTGCATGTTTTTATGCTTGCAAAATATAGCTTTTATCTTCATGGCAATAAAGACAAGAATTTCATGTTATTAATCACTTCTCATTGAGGATAACCTATGCAGCCATCAGACAAAGCTCTGAGGGCATCTGGGGGAAGCTATAAGAACTGGAGGACAAGTAGGTCGCAGAGTGCAGCGCTGTCAGATGATGGAATGCAGGGCAGGGCCGAGCATCAAGAGACTTCAGTTCTATCCATAGCTCTCTTTGTGACTCAGTCCA
Organism: Anoura caudifer; assembly: GCA_004027475.1. NCBI lineage: Eukaryota > Metazoa > Chordata > Mammalia > Chiroptera > Phyllostomidae > Anoura > Anoura caudifer. The sequence continues at coordinate 62,431 of PVKU01002970.1, forward strand.
TGACCTTGGGCTACTTACTCACCAGCTCTCGCCTCAGTTTCATCTCAGATGAAATGGGGCCAGGACTAGCCTCTAGCACGTATTAGAGTGTATTGTGGAGTTCCTCTTCTCACAGACTGTCACATCTGGGAGACATCTTCCAGTCATTTACTCCAACCCAGAGTGAATCCCCTCCACAGCGAAGAGTGTTTTTTTCCATTCTTTAATGACTCTGGGGACAATGGACATCACCTCCCTCTGAAGAAGCCCATTCCACTTCCAGACATTCTTAGTTTTCAGTGATTCATCTTGGGAAATAGCTAAGACAGGAGCATTCGTAGAGTCAGAAAGTCAATTAGAGGTTAACAGGGACAGGTGGAGGGGGCCGAAGAAATGGGCAGTCCTGCTTAGTGGTTACAGGATTTCTGTTGGGGGCGATTACAAAGTTTTGGCAATAGTAATGGCGATGGTTGCACAGCATTGTGAATGTAATTAACACCACTAAATTGCGTCCCTAAAATGGCTAACACGGCAGATTCCATATTATATATCTTTTACCACAATAAAAAATTTCATCTTGGTTAGCACTGTGGTCTCAATGTGAAGGTAGATCATATTATCCAAGTTCTACAGAACAGAAAACAGTCTTTAAGGTCACATAACCAGGGAGGAGGAGGGTGAGGATCTGGACCCACATCCTTGACCCTTAGACCATAGGTGTCTTGAGTCCACCCTGCTGCCTCTGTTAGGAATAGACTTGTTCTCACCGATAGTGATATACTCTTCTTCTCTCGCTGTGTCTTGACCTGGCCTGTGCAGGGAGGGGAAGAACATTTTTGCCGTCAGTGTTCAATCTGGATACTGAAACTCGGTTAATGAGGCACGGCATGGCATTAACTTTTTTGGCAGCCACAACACGCAGTTGATTCATACAGAACTTATAATTAATAAATTTACTCCCTCCACATCTGTTTTATACTTGCTACTCTTAAAGTAGGTTCCCCTCCATTCCTAAATGTCTCTGAATGGTGTTCTAGATTTAAATGCAGACATTTACCATTTATCTATATAGCAAATGCGTATTGTTGCTTTTTCACTGATTGTTCCGTGCTCTTATGATTATTTTGAATCTTGATGGAGGCATAATGCATCATCTTTGTTATTTCTTCCATCATAAAATGTTATCCTAATTGTAAATGGAAAGGACTTCAATCCCCTTATCCAAGTTATTAATAAAAATGCTGTAAAGGACTGGGTCGTATATGTAGAAACCTGACAATTTCACTGGGGCCTTTTCTCTGGCCTTCCCCCATAACAAACACCTTCATGTAAAACACGGTTTAAGTACTTTATGTTTTGAATTCAATCTCATTGAATCTGCACAATGCCCCTACAAAGCATTATTGTTATAATTTCTTTTTATACATGAGGGAACAAGGCACAGAGAGATTAAGCCAGAAAGTGGCAGAAACAGGACTCAAACCCATGTGCTCCACCTCCAGAGTCCGTGTTCATGGACGCCGTGTTGTGTTGCCACTGACACCGGCCTGGATTCCAGCTGATACTAGGAGAGGATAACAGGAGAGACTCCATTAAATCAAATCAGTGGGATTGCTGCTAGATTTTTAAAAGTACCATTGGTAGCGAAATAATCTGAAATGCCAGGCCAAAGCACATGTCCCCTTGTATGTGCTGTATTTTCTCCCCAGAAACTTGGACTCCACACTCCTGTTCTTTTATGTCTGCTCAATGATAATTCCTTTTGGTTTTCCCAGGCACACTTAAGTACTCCTTCTCTTATATTACCTCTGCACTCTGTACAAATGTTCACTGCCTTTTAAAAAAAGATTTTATTTATTTTTAGAGAGAGGGGAAGGGAGGGGGAAAGAGGGAGAGAAACATCAATGTGTGAGAGATACATCGATTGGTTGTCTCTCACGCACCCCCCACTGGGGACCCAGCCGCAACCCAGGCATGTGCCCTGACTGGAATCAAACCAGTGACCTATCAGTTGCAGGCCAGCTCTCAGTCCACTGAGCCACACCAGCCAGGGTTCACTGCCTTTTAAAACTTATTTCAGCAAACAACAAACTTCCAGAGCACCCAGAATCTGTGCCTGGGATTGTGCTGAGCGATGGGAGCACAGACAGGAGCAGACACTGTTTGTGTCCTCACGCTGACAGCTGGCGGGCCAGAGCCAACGCCAGACAGCTCTGCTGCCAGCCACACTGCAGCTGTTCTGCAAATAAGGTCGAAAGGCTGAGTGGGAGAGAATCATGTACCAAGAAAGTCTTTCTAAACTCTCAAATGTGGATCTGTAAACTGTTTTTTGTTCTTTGGATTAAGAGAGGATAATTTTGAGCTTCATGGCTGTTTACTCAGTGAAATTGTAGCGTCTGCTGCCTGTACCTGTGCATTTCACTCAGCTGATGTTACATTGTGCTGTGGTAAAAACCTGAAAGTCTCATCTCGGTAGCTCCTAAGAGTGAGAGTGTATTTCCTGATTACTGTACATGTCTGTCTTGGGTCGTAGATGCCTGGTCCCATGCCATCGTCACTGCAGGACCCCAGCGAAAGGAATGGCTCCTGTCGGGTACCTTAATACTAGTCTTAGGTCAGAGGAAAACAAATTTCCCTAAGAATACCCATGCCTATAGTGTTTAGTGATTTTCAAATTCTTTATCGTTTTTAGTCCAAATATCTGATGGCTATTTACGTGTATTTTCTTGAATTTGGAATACCACATGCTACCAGGGTAAAAGTTAAGTTACTGGCATATCCAAGACAAACTTCCAGATTGACTGATAGGGTCTTTTTAATGGCTCAAGTTTTATAAATTCTATTATTGTACCATCATTCATCACTTTAATTGCTAAGCATATTTTTCTTTAAAACATTTGTTCTCCAAACATATACTTATAAGCACTTCATCAGTTAGGAAAAAAGCTTTGCAATTAATGTAGCTAATTTTATTGTGCAGAAGTATTTCAATATCTGTTCAGTGCATTTTTACCAAGAGAAATAACTGCTTAATGGACTAAAAGAAAACCGTAAGCTGTTACTCATGTAGTCTTTACAGTATAATTTAGAGGGTAGGATGAATGTTTCATTGCTAGCCTGGACAGAAATGCTAGCTTATTTCTTTTTTCCTGCGTGCAGCAGCAAAGCGTATATGTGATCTGTTAATTATTCTATTAACCCTGACCAGTGTGGCTCAGTTGGTTGGGTATTGTCCTGCAAAGTGAAAGGTCACTGGTTCAATCCCTAATCAGGGCACATGCCTAGGTTGCAGGTTTGGTTCTTGGCTGGGGTGCACACAAGAGGCAACTGATTTATGTTTCTCTCTCACATCAATGTTTCTCTCCCTCTCTTTCTCCTTCCCTTCTCCTCTCTCTAAATAAGTAACTGTTTGGTACATAATACATTTTAATAAAATGGGTTTTTAACAATTGAGAAACTTCTAGAATGACAATATTACAATAGGAGACATCCCTGTTTTCTTCAAGCTTTCATAATAATAAAAAAATATGCAACTGATTCTCTTTGCCTCCACCCAGAATGCATTGTTCAGATCCTTTCTTCAGAGTTGCCAAAAGAATGGAACCATACTGACAGGAGAGGTATAGAAAATACTAAATTGTGTTGTCTGGCTGACTTTTTTCCTTGAGGACCTAATTATAGAGAATTGGACTTAACCTAATCAGACATGAATGGTGATTTCCTGAGAGTAAGTTATGGAATGAATTACTGTGGAATGAGTTACAAGATCTTTTCAGAGCTTTGGAAGAAGTAGAAAGTCTGTTTGCCTGCCTGGGCCCACTTGGTTTGGGCTTACCTGGGTGCTGGCAGCGTTTCCTAGTGTGCTGGGTCTGACACAGCAGCCAGCATGGGGGCAGCGGTGTTGGCAGGCAGTGCTGGAGGGGACAGCACCTCGGCAGGGGTGGGGCTGGTGAGCTGAAGGAACGGGAGCTGTGAGAGACAGGTGTTATGTGCTCGTGGGTTGGTTGGCCAGGCTACAGATAGATTTTAAAATAGCTAAGCAGGAAAAAAAGAAAATAAATTTTGTAATGACAAAAAGGAATAGTAAACATGATCACTTTCTCTTGAAACTATCTGAAAATAGTTGGCACAATCTGTAAAAACACATGACTGTTTATGCAACTACATCTCTGATATTTGCCATTCCAAACAAATATATGTAGACTTTGAAAGAATTCATGTGAAGTCTGAGATCCTACTCTCCTACCCCCAACCTTTGCTTAAGTGAAACTCGGTGGCACTGGGTTTTCATTCCTGTCTTATTCCAGTAACATTTACTGAGCTCTCACTTCGAGCTTAGCACAGTGTGATGCTCTTTTTGGTGTGGGAACCACTGGAAAAACTGCAGGCTTTGTGGAGCTGGGCAGACCTGCTGAGACCTCAGTTCTTAGTGGGGCATTTGTGTTTGAGCCGTGGGTTGGTGAGCGAACCCTTGTGGCTCTGCTCCTACTTCTATTTTACTAGTTAAGGAATCTCTGCCATCTTAATGTTATGTCAAAAATTGTGGGGAAAATGTTTCTCGACCTCATTTTAAATGCTACTTTTCATCTGCACACAATATGGCCTGTACTGTTCAGATGGTAAGAAGATAGATACATTGACATTTGGGGGGAATCCTTATCCGCTTCATTTCCTTAAGAACCAAATTCCGAAGCTCTTGCCAGCCTTGCAGACGCCCAATGGAATCCCTGCTTATATGCATATTTTGGGAACATCAATATGTTTGTCATTTTCTCCCTGGAAACGGTTTCTCACACCCACGTTGCAAGTGTGTGATCTGTGATTCTATCTCCTGCTAGTTTCTGTATCCCCTTTGCCTCCAGGGAGGGCTGAGTACATGATTAGCTTGGGGAAATGATGCAAAATGTGGTTGTTAAAGTGATGTTTCAAAGGAGTCTTCTTCTATGTGCGCAATTCCTATCCTGGGTACAACCTGTGACTCCATTCACCTGAAACACTGCAGCAGGTTTCAACACTAGGATCGCAGAATCATGGTGTTGGATGGGCCCAGAAGACACTGGTTCTGTTTTAAGCCTTTGGATATCATCTTACTTCATTTTAAAGGGAGCCTCTACCCCATTTTTGAAGATTTTGAGAAAAAGGCACCTAATAATTTTGCTCAGTGGTTAATCAGTCAGTGTTTGCATCCTTTTATACTAAGGAGAATTTCTCTTTCCACTTTGGTATTTTGCTTCACAAAGTAAATAAGGGTCCTGTTGTTTTGTCTTAATCAGTGAGAGGCTAGTGGGATATCCTGGTTTAAGTAGCACTGTTGTTTCTAGTCCCTTCCAGCCCCTGGCTTTTTGGGGAGTCCCTTTTGTGCCTCCGTATTCTCAGGCATGCTAGATCACAAGCACCTTTCGATGTTTAAGATTTAATTCCTCTCCAAAAGGAATGGAAAAACAAGGATATTTGAAGCATTAACATTCTAAGTCAACATTTCCACTTGCTGAGGTGGTTTCTCCAGGAGTAAGCCTTACTTCATTGATGGAAAGTGGGTTCTGAAGGACTTTTCTTGGGCGTACCTGTAAACATCCCCATTTCTGACCGAAATCTCATTTAATAATCCACTATTCATTTTTAAGAGAAAAACATAAATATATGGAAGAATGAAGGTTGTTAGACAGTAGAATGGCTTGGGTAGAAATTGTAAAACTGTTTTTTTCATAAAACAGTAAGTAAAAGGATCAGAAATCAATAGTATTTTAAATGACATGAAGATCTGATCCAATACACACTACATCTGAGTTTCTCTGCATGGAAATTCTGCCTCATTTTTTTAAAAAAAATTATTTATTAATTTTTATTTTGTGAGTATATTTTATTGGTTATGTTATTAGAGTCGTCCCAATTTTTCCCCTTTTGCCCCCTTCCCCCCAGTACCCCTCTTCCTTTCAGCAGTGACCCCCCTTAGTTCATGTCCATGGGTTGTACATATAAGTTCCTTGGCTTTTCCATTTCCTATACTAGTCTCAACATCCCCCTGTCTATTTTGTTCCTACCAATTATGCTTTTTTAATCCCTGCACATTTTCCCTATTCTCTCCCTTCCCCCTCCCAGCTGATAACCCTCCATGTGATCTCCATACTTATGATTTTGTTCCTGTTCTGGTTTGCTTAGTTTTGTTTTTTAAATATATTTTATTGATTATGCTATAACAGTTGTCCCATTTTCCCCCCTTCATTCCCCTCCACCCTGCACACCCCCTCCCACCCACATTCCCCCCTTTAGTTCATGCCCATGTGTCACAAGTTCTTTAGCTTCTACATTTCCCACATTATTCTTGCCCTCTCCCTGTCTATTTTCTACCTACCATCTATGCTACTTGTTCTCTGTACCTTGTCCCCCTCTCTCCTCCTCCCATTCCCCTGTTGCTAACCCTCCATGTGATCTCCATTTCTGTGTTTCTGCTCCTGTTCTAGTGTTTGCTTAGTTGGCTTTTGTTTTAGGTGTGGTTGTTAATATCTGTGAGTTTGCTGTCTTTTTACTGTTCATATTTTTGATCTTCTTTTTCTTAGATAAGTCCCTTTAACATTTCATATAATAAGGGCTTGGTGATGATGAACTCCTTGAACTTGACCTTATCTGAGAAGCACTTTATCTTCCCTTTCATTCTAAATGAAATTTTGCTGGATAGAGCAATCTTGGATGTAGGTCCTTGACTTTCATGACTTGGAATACCTCTTTCCAGCCCCTTCTTGCCTGGAAGGTCTCTTTTGAGAAATCAGCTGACAGTCTGATGGGAACTCCTTTGTAGGTGACTGTGCCCTTATCCCTTGCTGCTTCTAGAATTCTCTCCTTCATTTTAATCTTGGGTAATGTAATTATGATGTGCCTTGGTGTGTTCCTCCTTGGGTCCACCTTCTTTGGGACTCTCTGAGCTTCCTGGACTTCCTGGAAGACTATTTCCTTTGCCAGATTGGGGAAGTTCTCCTTTATTATTTGTTCAAATAAGTTTTCCACTTGTGGCTCTTCTTCTTCCCCTTCTGGTACCCCTATAATTCGGATGTTGGGACATTTAAAGATGTCCTGGAGGTTCCTAAGCCTCTCCTCACTTTTTTGAATTATTGTTTCTTCATTCTTTTCTGTTTGTTTGTTTCTTTCTTCCTTCTGGTCCACTCCATTGATTTGAGTCCCAGTTTTCCTCCCATCTCTATTGGTTCCCTGTGCGTTTTTCTTCATTTCACTTATTGTAGCCTTCATTTTTTCATCTAATTTGTGAGTAAAATCAACCAATTCTGTGAGCATCTTGATCACCAGGGCTTTGAATTGTGTATCTGATAGGTTGGCTATCTCTTGATTGCTTAGATAAATTGGCTCTGGGGCTTTGATCTGTTCTCCCGTTTGAGCCATTTTTGTTTCTGGGTTTTTTGTTTTTTTTTTTGGTCTAGTTGCGGCTGTTACATAGTGAGGAGTGGAGCCTTAGGTGTTCCCCAGGGTGGGGCAGCCCAGTCGCTGGGTAGTGATGCTGTATGTGGGGGTGGGGTCCAAGAGGGAACAGTGGCACTTGCTCTGCTCACTCTCAGATTCCTGTCCCTTCCACTGCTTCCCCTTCGCCTGGATTGTCTGCGGGCCAATGTGGGACCACCTGGTCAGCCAGTGGCCTTGCTCAGGCTCACTGGGTCTGCACAGTTGCCACCCTGTGCCCAGGGTCTTCTAGCCGCCACCTGTGCGCCTGGGATCTGCCAGCCGCTGCTGCCTGCGTGCCCAGTTCGCACCTCTACTTTTTCCTGCCGCAACTCCACCCCTCTTACCGGTCTGGATGAATGGTTGTTGGACTTCTGTACAGCTCAATTTTCTATGAGTTCTGGTTGTTTTCTTGTTTCTAAATCTTTGTTGTCCTTAATTTTGGTTGTGAGAGGAGGCACAGTGTGTCCACCTACGCCTCCATCTTGGCGGAAGTCCTCTTGTTTTGTTTTGTTTTTTTATTTAGTTGTTGAGAGTTATGAATTTGTTGCCTTTTTAATGTTCATATTTTGTTCTTTTTCTTAAATAAGTCCCTTTAACATTTTATGTAATAATGGCTTGGTGATGATGAACTCCTTTAGCTTTACCTTGTCTGGGAAGTACTTTATTTATCCTAAAGTTAAATGACAGCTTTAATGGATCAGGTAATCTAGGTTGTAGGTCCTTGCTTTTCATCACTTTAAATACTTGTTGCCAGTCCCTTCTTGCCTGCAAAGTTTCTTGTGAGAAGTTCTCTGATAGTCTTATGGGAATTCTTTTTGTAGGTAACTATTTGCTTTTTACTTGCTGCTTTTAAGATTCTCTCTTTATCTTTAACCTTTGGAACCTTTGGCATTTTAATTATGATGTGTCTTGGTGTGGTCCTCTTTGGGTCCAACTTGTTTGGGACTATGTGCTTCCTAAACTTGTATGTCTATTTCCTTCAGCAAATTGGGGAAGCTTTCTTTCATTATTTTTTCAAATAAGTTTTCAATTTCTTGCTCTTTCTCTTCTCCTTGTAGCTTCCCTATGATTCAGATATTGACATGTTTGGAGATGTCCCAGAGTTTTACTATCCTCATGTTTTGGGAATTCTTGTTTCTCTTTTATGTTCTGATTCAATGTTTATTTCTTATGTTCCAAATTGTTGATTTGAATCCCAGCTTCCTTCCCTTCACTGTTGGTTCCTTGTAGATTTTTCTTTATTTCACTAAGTGTGACCTTCATTTTTTTCTTTACATTGTTGCTGTACTCAATGAGTTCTTTGAGCATCTTGATCACCGGTGTTTTGAACTCTGCATCTGATAAGTTGGCTATCTCTGTTTTGCTTAGTTCTTTTTCTGGGGTTTTGTTCTGTTCTTTCATTTGGCCCATATTTCTTTGTCACCTCAATTTGGCAGCCTCCCTGTGTTTGTTTCTGTGTATAAGGTTGAGCTGCTTTGGCTCCCTGTAAAAGGCACTTGTAAACTGTGTGGGACAGATCCTTAATCGCCAGGGTGGGGCAACCCACTTCACCACTCTGTGGCTCTGTGGGGTGAGGGCTTGAAGATGGGACTGTGCTGCCATCTGGCTCCTGGGGGTTTGCCTGGGACTTGTCCCATTTCCAGTCACTTCACCCACTCCCTATATGACTGGTACCCTTCCAGTTGTTACCCTGGAGGGCTCCCACAGTAGGTGGATTTGTGTATATTTTAAGACTGTGTGGACCCTTTAAATTGAGTTTCCTGAAAATCCAGCAGTTTCTTCCACTGCCGCAACCTCCACTGGTTTTTAAGCCAGAAGTTATGGGGATTTATCTTCGTAGTACTGGAACCCTGGGCTGTGTGGTCTGGCCTGGGGCTAGGATCACTTGCTCCCAAGGTTTCCCTCCCAATTTTTATCCACCACACATTAATGTGGGACCATCCATACCTGTTCTGCCGCTACTGCTGCTGCCTCTCTGCACCATAGCACATCTCCTCACCTGTCTGCCTGTCTCTGCATCTCCTCCTCTTCTGCCTGTCTAGATGGATGTGGCTTCTTTAAATCCTTGGTTGTCAGACTTCCATGCAGTTCAATTTTCTGACAGTTCTGAGTGTTACTTGTTTTGAGATTTAGTTGTAATTCTTTTTGTGGTTGTGTGAAGAGGCAGTGTATCTACCTACACCTTCATCTTGACTAAAAGTCTATTTAGCTATTTTTAGAGAGAGAGAAAGAGAGGCAGAAATAGAAGGAGAGAAACATTGATGTGTGGGAGAAATGTTGATTGGTTGCTTCTCTTACAGGCCCCAACCAGGGACTGAACCCCTAATCCAGGCAACCCAGGCATGTGCCCTGACTAGAATCAAACCAGCGACCTGTTGCTTTGCAGGACAACATCCAACCAACTGAACCATACTGGTCAGGGCTCTACCTCAATTTTTAAATTTAGATTTTTTTAAAAAAGATTTGAATAAAAGTTAAGGGAGAAAAAGTTCATGATATGGCATAAGATTGTGGTTAAAATTAATGTGGAAAATTACTAGTGACGTATTGAATCATGAAAGATCTGAGTAAAGAAGAAACACTTTGGAAACACTTGATGAGGAATAAAATTGAAAAGGAAATAGCAAAGATGTATTGCTTAGGCAAAAAGGACATCCTATAGAAAACAAGCAGGTAATTCTCCTGTTGTGCTGTCCTTTAAGTCACTGATTTGATCCTCTGCTTCATCTAACCTGCTGTTGATTCCTTCTAATGTATTCTTCATTTCAGATATCATACTCTTCATTTCTGACTGCTTCTTTTTTATGGTTTCTATATGCTTTTTAATGTTTATTATCTCTTTGTTTAAGCTCTCACTGAGATTGTCCATTCTTTCCCTAAGGTTCTTGAGCATCTTTATAACCCCTGTTTTAAACTCTGAATCTGGTATCTTGGTTTCTTCCATTTCATTTAATTCTTTTTCTGGGGATTTCTTTTGTTCTCTCATTTGGGGCATATTTCTTTGTCTCCCCATTCTGTCTGCATTTTTGCATTTGCCTTTGTTGTTATGGTGGCTTTATGATATAGGGGCTCTGTGGTGCCATCTTCCAGATCACCTGGGCTAGGTCCTCCAGGACCATCTCTTGTGTGGGTTATGTGCACCCTCCTGTTGTAGTTGAGTCTTTAAGGCTGTGGGCCCCTTTGCGGGTGGAGTTGACCCCTCAGTCTGACTGACTATCAGGACAGACCTTGATCACAGTGTATGAGTAGCTGTGCTGGGGCTGCACCCACCCCCACCAAGACAGAGTTGTTCCCAGCATGCTCTGCTGCTTGCTGGAATTCCCCTTTGGGTGTGTCGCTAGTCTGAAGTCCACCACTGGTTGTGTTGGTTCTGGGTCCATGTGGGCAGGGTTTGATGCAGGTTGATGTCAGATGTTGTGTATAACTGGCCCTGGGCTACTTGTCTGGAGCTACTATGCTACTCACTGTTTGTGGCTGCATCTACTGTGCCTAGGTGTGTGTGGGATGGGCCAAACTGTGTATAATGGTCAACTTCCTCCAGCTCTGAGCCGGGGTCAGATCAGTAAAGGGTCCAAGGTTCCCTTAGGTTCACCTCCACCTGTCAGCTACTCTGCCACCCCTTGAGATTGCCTGCTCTTCCTCCAGAACCTTCCAAAGAACAACTATGGAGTGTTCCTAGGCTAACTGCACCCCCCAGACCTTTCCACAAGGCACTAGCTCGGTATGGTGGGGCAACCAGAGTCGGGAGGATGGGGCCAGTGGGTCTCCTACTTGAGGGCAGCTTAGTCAGGCACTCGGCTGGGGGAGAGTGACCCCTATCTCCAAACCATATCACTCAGTCTCTGCCAGAGTCTCCAACCCTACTCCCCCAGGAGGAGTGCACTGCAGGTTCAGGCTAGGCACAGCCAGTGGGCCCCATTGCAGAAGCAAGCTCAGTGGGATGGAGCCACCAGGACTCAGGAGGGCAGAACAGTCTTCTGATGAGGGTGGTGCCAGCTTAGCCTGTGGGAGGGAAGCAAGACTGGCCCCCATTCCAAAGCCACACAGCTCAATGACACTCTGAGTGTCCACCTAGAGCTTCTCCAGAAAAAGAGCACACCAAAGGGCCCTGCTGGGCACAGCCAACAGACCTCTTTGCAGGACTCAAGCTTGGCAGGGTGATGTCACCATTAGTTGGTGGCCTGGCTTAGTGCCTTCCCCAGGCTGAGGGCAGCATGGGATAGTGACTCAGCACAGGGGCCTCAGTGGCTGACCCTCCATATGTCTCCTTGGGGCCACCATACCCAGATCTTCTCTTTATGACTCTCGTATGACCTGAGTCATCTTCCCTCTATCAGATCTCCAGATGAGTGTCCAAGAGCAAGGTCCTGTGCATTGGCCCCTTAAGAGAGCACCTGGGTTTCTAGCAGACTCCCTCCTCTTCCAGGTGGACAGAGGCCTGGCTGATTTTCACAGCCAGATGCTACATAGGCTCCTCTTCCTGGCTCTGGGTTGGGTATCCTGCCATGGGGCTGAGACTACATGTTCCTCTTGGGGGCCTTTTTGCAGCCAAGTTATCCATCTGGCTTCTCAGCCTCTACACATGTATGCAGGGGCCATCCCTCTTCACGTCTCTGCCCTTTCTACCAGTCTCAATATGGCTTCTTGTATAAATCCTTGATTATAATACTCCTCTTCTTCTGCCCTTCAGTTGGTTATTCAGGTTGATTGCTCTATGGTCTAGCTGTAAATCCGGTTTGGTGCTGGGAGCAGGTGAGTGTAGCTTCTACCTACTCCACAGCCATCTTCGCTTTCAGTGATGGTTATTCCCTTTGAGCCAGAAAGTAAGTTGGGCTCCAGGTTGTAAAGAGTTTTCAACACCAAGCCAAGGCTGCTGACCACTTCCTTTTCTACTTTTCGACTATTTACAGACCGGATGATGTGCTCCTGCATCGCACACATGATGAGATTGTCCTCCTGCACTGCTTCCTCTGGCCCCTGGTGACATTTGTGGTGGGCGTTCTCATTGTGGTCCTGACCATCTGTGCCAAGAGCCTGGCAGTCAAGGCAGAGGCCATGAAGAAGCGCAAGTTCTCGTAGAGGGGAGTAAACACATGGAAAGCAAAGCACAGAAGCTGCACCCGTCGGCGCACATCTACCTGCAGAGCCTGCTTGCGGCGCAGGAGATGGAAGGGGCTGTGAGAGGCTCAGAGAGGCTCCTCCCTCCATGGCAGCAGCAACAGGCACAAGTGGGAGACTTGGAACCTCATAGGTTGTATTCTATGTGTTATAGGGATGGCTAAAAGGTCAAGCTCTTAGCTGTATGGAGTAAGTTTCAGAAAATCCAATCAAATGTTAATTTTCTTTGGAAAGTAGCAGTATATAATTGTACAGTGTAGTATACAAATCATTATGATTTATGGCATTTAAACACATTAAAAGAGAGTGGTCTGTGTTCTTTTCTATTTCCTTTTTTTATCCTTAAAACACCAGGGTTCAAAATAAAGGTTTTTTGGGTTTCATTGACTCTGCCAGACTACACTCTGACTTGGAGACAAGGCTTCCTACACACGTCTTGGTCTCACTATGTACCCCCAGTTCCCGTGACTAGAGTACTGCTGGACTCGTGCTTGAAAAAGGAACATGGCACCGTTCACTTGGTCTCCAGTCACTTCTGTGACTCCTCATCCCGGGACACTCAAAGATTGGGAAGCATACCCTCCGACACTGGCCTCTGCCTGCCCATTCTTTTTCACCAGATTATTTAAGAGAACTGATTCTGAACCAGGCCCTTAGCTCTAAGAGCACTGCCTTTCTTTCTTCACCTCTTTATGTTTATTTTGGGTGGATTCTGTCCTTGTGCAATAGAATGTACGGGATGTGAAGGTCACCTTTCAGCTCAGTCAAATGCTGTTTTCATCTTTTTTTTTTTTAAGTCAGAAAATGTACTCAAGATCTGTTCAAATGTTGCATTTTGATTTTCTTTGTCCTTGCCTTGATGTTCCCAGTATTAAAACAAGAATATTGCTGATGCTGTTCAGTTTGCTTGGACAAACCTGGAGATGTCACCCAACTCACATCACGGCTGAGCTTTCTATGCCTCTATCAAAAGTTCACTGAAGAGACCAGACCTCTCTGAGTCTATTCATAAACTCAAATTCCAACTATCAATTATAGGCCTCAGTGAATATCAAACCTACCCTATTTATCTACCAGGTAAAATCAAATCTTAGTTTGGATGAAATGTATACATTTAATGGAGGAATACTAAGAGTATTCTTTTAATACTCTTCAGACATGTTTCTAGTAGAATAAAGGCAAATTAAAATTTAAGGACAAGCTCCCCTCAGTTATTTGCTCAGGCTCCTGAGAAACACCCACTGGTGGAACAATAATTTCCTGACTTTTAATCCACATACTACTATTTTGTTAATGTATTTGTTATTTTTTAAATCCTTACCTAAGGATACATTTATTGATTTTTAGAAACAGAGGAAGGGAAAGGAGTGGAGAAAGAGAGAAAAAAAAACATGGATGTGAGAGAGAAACATCAATGAGTTGCCTCCTGGACACACCCCAACTGGGAATCAAACATACGACCCAGATATATGCCATGACCGGTAATGGAACTTGGAACTTTTTGGTGTATGGGACAATGCTCCAACCTACTGAGCCACCTGGCTAGGGCTGTTTTGTTAATTTTAAAATGCAAGTAACTGAGAGAGCTATAGTCTTTGGTGGAAGGGTGCTGGATGACTATGATAATTTTTTTCTAGTTCAAGTGTTATAGGTTGCACTGTGGAGCAGCCCTTGAACACACTATTTAAGGCATACTTTGAGGCAGCTCCAGTGCCTTGACTTCAGTCCCAGTGTTCTGTGGCAGCATCCCTGTTGTCTTAGCAACACAGCGAACCATCCTGAAGCCGAGCCATATGAAAATGGGAATTAGAAAATCATCATCTTTGTATCATCACCTTGTGGGACCTGAAGTCTACTTTATTCATTTATCTTAATCCAGTAATCTATGATTAGTTGATTACAAAGACTAGATAAAAATAGCACATGGACATATACTAAGTGATGGAAAAAGGGAAAATAACTATATATAGATCTGAGTTTTCATTTATATTAACAAAATGCCTATATTTAGGCCCAAAGAATATACATTCTATACTGTTTTCACAGCCTAGTGAATTATAACTGATTGTGACTGTTTTCTATAGGTTGGGTTTTGGAAAAGAGGAGAAGCCCACTGAATCATGAGGTCACATGTAGTTAAATTACAGCCAATCAAATTTGAGACTATTCATATTGTCTAATTAAAGATAAAATCCAAAGGAATAAAAGGAGGGCATTTTAAAGACCATAAAAAGGAAAGAAGCTTAACTTAATATTTTAATTCTCTTTTTTTGTGTGTGAGAAGATATTCTAATTCTCTTTTTTTGGATAAATGAGAAAAAGACCTAGGACCCCAGAAGATGATCGCTCACCTAGGACAGTTTCTCTTGCCCTCACATAACTCCCCAGAAGTAGCTGAGCAGTGTAGGGCAGCTGTGCTTCACAAGGTAACCCAGGGTTCCAGGACTCATCTACCTGTTGTTCTCTCACTCCCAAGGGTAATAATGGTCAAAGCTGGCTCAAAGGAGCACATCCACAGTGCAGCCTATAAAAAGAGAGGACGTTGGGAGCAATCTATTTCCTTTTAAGGAAGTTTTAGCCATCACTTCTGCTCAGTCCATAACTACTTACTACATAGCTACACCTAGCTTCAAAAGACGCTGAGATATATCCAGCTGGAAGGATATATGTCCTCCTAAAATTCCAGGGTAAAGTTTCTGTTACTAAAAGGAAAAAGGCGAGAATGAAGACTCCACTAAAAGAAAGGAATGATGTATAGTCATCGATGGCCCATGCCATGAGGAGACTGAACAGGGCTAGCAAAGATCCCTTGCTGTCTGCTGTCTGGAAGAAGCTCTCTTGCCCATTGTCCTCTGTGGCCCGTGGTTGGACTTATCAGAAATGCTTGCTCATCAGACTCACAGCCACATCTAAATCTTGGAGGAGGAGGGGAGGGCTGCTTCCCAGCTTTCACAGGCCCTTGATGCTGGTGCAGACTTGTAGATAGATTTCCTCAGGAATCAAACAAACATAGGCTTCTATAGGACAGAATTATAATTCGCTGGGCTGTGATGAAGATGCCAACTCCATTTTGATGTTTGAGTGCTGAGAGTTTTCAAACTTCATCATTCCCCTTTCCTTTCCCCTAATCTCACCTGGGCAAGCTTGTTAGAAAGCCTGGGTGCCTCCTTCTTTGGCCTGGGTGGGAAGTTCAAAGTGCACAAGCTCTGGCCTGTGTGCGGGAACCCTCCCCCCAGCCTCACACCCTGGGACCGTAAAGCCAAGTCAGTCAACTCATTTTGGAATCTGCCCGGGGACTTGCCCTGCTCTCCCCAGAAAGTCTCATTATGTGAATAATAAACATTCTCATACTCTCTCGGTGTGTGTGTGGTTCTTGGTCTAAACATCCAAACCAAATTGTGGGGTAGGGGAGTCCTTCTGAGGGGTGCCCATACATTGGTGATAAAATTTCATCAAAATCATGGTAGGTTTCTGCTCTAGTAGCTTTCAGTTAGTTCATGGGGAAATAAGCACAGCCAAAGGGTAATGCCCACCGTCCTTAAGCCAGCAGCATCTTATTAGTCTGTGCTTGGCTCATGCCCCCATCCCTCAATTTAATGGTGCCCACCTCGAAGCCTCCGGAACAATAAGTTTAAGTAGGAAAGCAACGCCCTTTATCTTATCATTTCTGCTGAGCTGACTCCTCTTGTCTCGTCAGTAATGCTTAAGGAGACTCCTGAGAAAGACTGAATTACCATCTCCCAGTTGGAGGACAGACGCAGTAGAGCTGCAGGACACAGACACAAACTGAGCTGTGTTCCCTACTTGTAAACTCTTGGTAATTCTTGTCTCACCTCAACTATTATTCACAGTCCTTTACCAAAAAAACAGCCAAGAGCAGCCAATACCATCACCACTGGTTTTTTCCACCCACCTTCCCCATCACTACAGGTCTACCCTCCAGGGTTGTGGCTGGTGACAGGTTTACCTCATGGTTAGTCAAAGCATAACAAGGGTGTGTAGTTTTCCATCCTGCAATATCTGTTTCCTCGCTGCTGGCTGCCTGGCTACAATGCCAAAGCCACATAGTTCAGATTTGTGTTATGACAAAGATTATCATTTCCACTGCCTTTCTCTGAATGGACTCAGCTGGTGAGGCCCAGGCCTGTGGTCTGCGGTCCTCACCTGCTCCGTGCTCTGGATGTGCACTGCAGCAGTTCTGACGCACTCTTAGGTCTTCGTCTGAAGCTTAGTAATGGGCAGACGATGCAGTGACTGAATAAATAATGGGGCAAAATGTTAGGCATTATGGATGGAGAACCATTTACTGGCTCATGTAGTTTACTCTTCTGACAAATTACTGAACTATATCAAACCATTTAACATTTTATTTTATCTTTTAATTCTCACTGAGGAT
Source organism: Anoura caudifer (assembly GCA_004027475.1). NCBI lineage: Eukaryota > Metazoa > Chordata > Mammalia > Chiroptera > Phyllostomidae > Anoura > Anoura caudifer. Next base: position 79,373 of record PVKU01002970.1, read on the forward strand.
GTGTTTATTAATTTGAGAGAGAAGGAAAGATATTGATGTGAGAGAGAAACATCAATCAGTTGCCTCCTGTATGCACCCCGACCAGGTATCAAACCCACAACCCTGGTCTGTGCCCTGTCTGGGAATCGACACCACAACATTTTGGTGTATGGGACAATGCTGCGGCCAACTAAGCCACCCAGCCAGGGCCATTTAACTACCTTTTGCTCATAGTTCAACATTCCTGCCACATGCCCTCCAGTCCAGATGCACTGTACTGCTCTCAGGGCCTGTGCGTGTGTGGTCCTGTCCATGGCTGGGGCCTCTCTTCTCACCATGGATGCATCTCTCCCCTTTCTTTTCCATTAGCTCTGAGCTTAAATACTGACTCTAGGGGCCTTCCCAAACCATCGTATGTAAGTAGGTAGCTCCTATCACTTTCTTCTTTTGCACCCTGCTTTCTTCCTTTGTAGTGCCCATTGTTGCTTATATTTATAGATTTGTTTGTTTACTTGTCCATAAATACATCTATTTATCTCTCCTATTAGATGATAAGATCCGTGAAGGTAGAACGGTTTTGGTGAAACTATTTCACCACTGGCACAGTGCCTGACACATGAAGGTGATAAGTATTTATTGAGCGGATAAAGGAATGAATGGGCGCTCTCCAGGCCCATTACATCCTCTGCATGTGTGGTTTCCTATCTCCTTACCTGTCTTAGGAAATTTAACCTCACCTGTGAGGCCCCACCTCCCTCCATCCCATCTGCAAAATCAATCACTTCTTTCTCTGTGATCCCATAGCAATTTGTACATACCTCTATTATTTTAAGAATTTAGCATTCAATGTAAGATTGTACCATTTGGTTTATGGTTGTTAATCTACTAATTCTTCCTTACTTCCCCATCTTAATAAAATAAGAAACATATCTTTTGATCTTTTTGTATATAATGACAAAAATGTAATAATAATCCCCAACTAACACTGTTTAAAAATTGCTATTTTATTTTTTAAATTGATTTTACAGAATGAGGAAGGGAGAGAGAGAAACACTGATCAGTTGCCTCCCATGCACCCTGGCCAGGGATTGATCAAACCCACAACACAGGGATATGCCCTGACCGGGAATATAACTTGCAACCTTTTGGTGTTCAGGACGATGCTCCTACCAACTGAGCCACCCATCCAGGGCCCCAACTAACTCTTACTAAGTGTTTTCTGTGAGCATCTAAACCCTTTATCATATATCCAGGGCATAGTTAATCTTGGAAAAAGTGTGAATTAATGAATAAACAAATACATATTGCAATTCTGGCCTTAAAATGAAAATCTATAATAGAGATAGGCTACTGTTTTTGCGTTTAAATATCATGTGCTACCCTTTAAATAAGTAAACAGTAGAAAAGTCACTGTATTTGTATATCCCTATAATTTAGCAACTTAAAAGAGCAAACCTATTATATAATTTCTAAAAGTCAGGAATCAGGAAATGGATTAGCTGTAATTTTAAATTATTCTTGGTGAAATTTGGCCTTTCAAATAAGTGCATGGGTTAGGGTTAGTGGAATATACATAAGACGCAGGAGTCCAGCAGAATCACAATGGGAAATTTTTGATAGAAACACCATTGTTCATTTGATAGGCACTTTGAACAAAAAGGTGAGCAAAGCCAATCGTCTGCATTTTTTGATTGGCATGAAGAGTCTTCCAAAGAAAGTCACTGGGGACTTCAGGGAGAGACTGTACAATAACTTCAGATAGCGTTCAAGAGCAAATACTGAAGTATATGGGACTCTTGCTCTTTCCTCACTTTTTATGAATGACCTTAAGTCAGAAGTAGGGGATTCAACATGCAAACAAAGCCTGAAATAAGAATTAGCTCCATTGCCAGACCTTTAACACCTTAAGAAAATTTTTGAGAGAGTTACCCCATCCTAAGACTTAAATTAAACTAATGGCTTTACAATAAAACTGCTAGAAGCAACAAAGGAAGGAAACTCTTGATAAAATGCAAGTAGGTGTTAGAAGAAAAGATACTGGAAGACGATTGTGCTAGTTCACAAACTGAAAGGGAAAAAAAGAGTGAGTGAACAATAAAGGTCCTCTGAGGGGGAAACAAGTACCCACTTAGCCATTTACTCTTAAATTCACAAGTTGAAATTTCTTTATATATTTAATGACAGCTTTGCAAATTTTTTTAAAACATGGTTTATATTTTTAAAGATTTTATTTGTTTATAGACAGAGGAGAAGGGAGCAAGAAAGAGGGGAGAGAAATGTCAGTGTGTGGTTGCCTCTCTCGAACCCCCTACTGGGGACCTGGCCCACAACCCAGGCATGTGCCCTGAGTGGGAATTGAACCGGTGACCCTTTGGTTCGTAGGCCAGTGCTCAATCCACTGAGCCACACCAGCCAGGGTACAGATATTTTTTTGATAGTAGCCACTACAATATCCACCTTAAAACCTGGCACTGTTATATTGTTATAGAACCCCACCTATGTTGTTCTGGAACAGCTGTGGTGTTTGATTGCTTGCCACCAAGAAGTGTGACTCTGGGTACAAGAGTTTAGTGAAAAAGGAAAGATGTTGTTTATTTAAAGATTATACAGATTCAGAATAATGGCAGAATTCTGCCGTTAAACCCCACTTCCTTTAAAACATCCAAAAATACACAGTCCTGCCTCCTTTTGCCAAAGCAGGCCAGGTTCAGAATATGCCAGTCAGAGGTACCATCATTCAGAAAAGCAGAAGTCCATGGCTCAGCATTTCCAGTCACAGTTGAGCATTCTGGGCATCTCCCACAAATCCATGCCTGGTTGGGCAGGTGCCTGCAATTCCCAGCACCATCAGCCATGCTGCCCTGTTCTCCAGGCAGGTTTCCTAGTGGGTCTCCTCTTTCTTACTCCAGGTCTTAATCCAAAACCACATGGTAACTCCTTGCACACCAGACCTCATGGTGGATGCAGGTGGAGGGCCTTCTACAACTTTCAAACTGTGTGGCTGCACCCTCATGGCTGGCCCCCTTCTTGGCTGCTCACCCTTATTTTTAATGCTCACCTGGAGTTTCCTACGTGACCTCGTACTTGGCGCTATACTTTCTGAAAGTCATGTAGACCTCTCACCGGGTGCCAGCACAGCTTCCCTTCAGGAAAGACTTGCCATAGTGATGCCCAGTGTCATAAACACCGTATCGTCACTCTCTCCTCCCCCATCTCCCAACCATGGGCTGTGGGAGATCTCTCCTATAATTTGGGGACCCTTGCTCTGCCCCCCTTTTCAATATCACTTCTCCCTTAGGTTCAACAAAGTATTTCTGTGGCAGGCAGCACTACTAATCTCAAGGCACTTTCCAGATCCCAGCCCATAACTTTTACCCTTGGACTTTAACCCAGGAACATTCTTTCATCCTGGTGACACTATGCCTGCTAGCTTAATTTGGAGGGATCTATTGTGCAAAAGAGTGTGTGAGATTGATGTGGCCCTGGCCGGTAGCTTAGGGTTAGAGTGTCATTCTGATACACCAAGGTTGCAGGTTCGATCCCTGGTAAGGGCACATATAAGAAAAAAACCAATGAATGTATAAATAAGTGGCACAAAAAAATCTTTCTCTCTTTCTCTCCCCACCTCTCTCAAATCAATTAAAAAAAGATTTAATGCTCCTCTGAAGACCTCTTTCTTGAGACCCCCAAACACTCCCCTATTCAAACTCAGGCTAAAATTAAATTGGAAGCTAATTTATGAATGCTCTTGTGCCTAAATCAAACCCACATTAAAGATCTTCATGACATATCAGACTCCTTATGGACTGAAAATTCTACCTACATTGGAGAATTTTTTGGACTGAATACATCAAGGTTCATGTTGACACATTCAAACACTATTCAAGGTTGCACAGTAACCTTTATAAATAGTAGATAAAGGACTAAAACCAAGAGTTCAAAGCCCAATTTCAAAAAACAAACAAAAAAAAAAACATCTTAACTGCAGCAGTCCTTGTACTTCTGTCTTCCTTGTTAAGGAACACCATGGGTGGGGACGTAGATTTGTTCAGGACCTCAGGGTCAAAAATGAAATAGCCATCTGTACTTCCCTTCGATACCAAACCTAAATACTATTTCACCATGGGGCCACACATTCTATCTAGACTCACACATCTGTGCTATGCTTTCTCTAATAGTTCCTAGGTTACACTGAGAGCCTTAATCCTACTTGTGCCTTCCTGGGAAAGTCAACTATATGCCTAGCCAGTTATGCTTCAGACAATTTTAATGAAGTGACCTCCTACATTTATTTTCACAAGTCTCTGAAATTATAAAGTATTACATAATATTTAGATGGCCTCTTATTAATTTTTAAAAATGAGTTAAGCTTTCTTGTTTTCATCTATCTTCTTAACAGTTTTAACTCAGAAAGAACCTTAAGTTAGAAAGAATGTTATAATTTCTTCAAAGCAAATTTTATCATCGAGGACAAGATTTGCCCAAAGTACGTAAACCCCCCACTTTGAACAGACTAAAGGTCATTCAAAAATTTCCCAAGCCAGTCATTCAGACACTTTGGACTCAAGAGGATGCTGGGTCTTACAGCTACTGCAGGCAGTTGGTTCCTAACCACAGTCATGGGATCCTGGCCAGTGGGATCAAACCTCTCAGTTGGTTAGAACATTGTCCTGATACACCAATGTTGTGGGTTCAGTCCCCAGTCAGGGCACGTATAAGAATCAACCAATGAGTGCATAAATAAGTGGAACAACAAACCGTTATCTGTCTCTCTCTCTCAAGTCAATTTTTTAAAAAAAGATAAAATTCCCATGCCTTTTTGTGATTGAACCAAGTTATCAGTGTTCAAAACTCTTCCTTGGGAAACTAAACATGAGCTGACATTTTGTGATTTAAAGTGAGCTTTTTAACATCTTCTTACCCTGGGGTCAACTTAAGTATCTTAAAACTTTCTACCTGTTCATACATAAACAATCTGAACAAGCCCTTGGTGTTTTGACTTGGTTGTGTGGTATTTACTAGAGAAAAAGTTGCTACAGCTTTTCTCTTGATCTGGTGGCTAACGTCCATCTTCCTAGTCTCAAGGTAACTCATAACTGCAACTGAATTAGTGAAGGCTCCTGCTAACTGGGATCGCCCTCCTGCTGTGGACCCTTATGATTATTGCTCACTGAAAAGACACTGTATTCTTAGCAGGTAGCCTTACCTCTCACGCAGTTCTATTACTTTCTCCCTTGCACATTTCCTCCTCTGTTAGCAATGCATTAAATCCTGCTGCTTTGCTTCTTCTACCAGAGGGGGAAGTCAGGACTTTCTAACCTCTGTCCAAGAAAGGCCCCGGGCCATGAGCAACTATATTAGAAACTCCTCCAGAATACCCACAGTTAACCTTGTTTGTTGATGGGTCACACCTTAAGACAAAAACAGGCAATTATCAGGCCAGATATGTCAAAACAGATCTCAAGTCATTCCTAGAATAATGATCTGGGAGCCAAAGTCACACAGAAGGCAGAACTCATTGTATTCACCAGGATTTCTCAACTGTAGCAAGAGGTGAGGAATGTTTTGGAAATAACTAAGGATCTTGATTGATCTCTGCAGGAAATAAAACAAAGGAAAATGGTCAAAAGTGTAAAACTCTTAAGTGTTCTAGTGTTTCTTAAGGAGGTAGAATGCCACGCAGAAAGGATAGCAGGAGGGTGGGAGGAAATAAACTTGGTCATGATGACAAACAGGTAACTGATTAGAACCTGTTTCCACAATGCCCTAGGGGGCCAATGCTTTAGAGAAGTTCAAAGACTCTATTACAAAATACCAGGGATTTGCTGCAAAGTAGGGGGTGGTGGTAAGGGGGATGTTCATTTACTAAGGACAACAGTTAATCAGGATTTACCTCATGACCTTGACCTCATCACTTCACTAATTCTCACCCATTATCTTATGAACTTGGCTCAGTCCCAATGAGTTTTGCACCTTAACAAGATGGCCTTAAAACACTTGAGTTCAAATCCTGATACCCTGCAAGTATCTTTCATTACTCTCTCTAAGAGACTTCCCAGACTATCAAAACAGTCTCCCTTGGTGCCATAAATTTAATCAACTCAACTTTATTTGCCCAACAGTTTTATCTGGGATCTCCCACAAAATTCATCTTGTTGGATCCATGAAGCAGTATTTGGTTTCTTTAAAGCTGATTTACTATTATTAACCAGATTGTCTACACCTCTTTCTTGGAATTGTGTAAAGGCATTTTGAGAAGAGTATTTACTCTTCTGGGCCTTTTAGTTATAGTAATTGGTAAGATAATGTATGAAAAAATAATATATGCAACATGCTTAATTCTTAATAGAATTCCTGGCACCATACAGGTGTTCGATGAATGTGAGCTATATTATAACTGGCTGACTCCCCAGTCTCCCCTTTCCTGGGCCTCCGGGCAGTCTGCGAACTCCAGGTTAATTGTTTCTGGATTCAGAGATCCAGTTCCTAGGTCATCCCTGGTTTCTCATCTAGAGTGACTGACGGGAACTATGTGCTCCTCTTCCTCCCTTCCAGCACTTTTGCTTGGTTCCCCTTTAGTCCCACCAGCAAGCTAAGGGAAGAATTCAATTCTTCCCACTTGTCCTCCTTAGTCCCCTTAAGGTGACTTTTTCTTGGGGAGGACTGATGGAGTGGAGGGCCTCTGTTCAGTGATATTTGATTTTAATAACAAGTGAAAAATAGTTGCCCCTGATAATTGAGATTTCCTTTTCTGCCACTTTCTCCAACGAACAAAGCTAACAACCTCTTAAAAGCATTTTGGGTGGGCTTGTGTCGAAGGAGGGGAATCTTAGGTTATTGGATTCATACAAGCTGGAGTCTAGAGCAAACCTTGGTGTAATCGCAGGACCCCAGTGCCACGGATGTAAAAGGTCACTTAGGAAGGGGGACACCAGGGGAGGTTTTCCAAAATGCCTCATCGCTCAGAGCCCCAGAGATGCCCAAAACACTGCAGCACCTGCATGCATTCTCAACATTCTCCTTTCTGAGAGAGCACATCTAAAATGCCAACTTTGTGTTATAAAATTCAAATCTACTCTGAAATTTAAAGAGGAAACAGATGAAGTATAAATGTGTGAATAAAATCTTCCAAGTCAAAATAAAAGTGCTTAGGCGAGAGGAAAAAAACCCTTCAAAGATATTTACCGTGCCCTTTATCATTATTGGATGAAATGACGAGGTGGGTGACTTCACTCCTTGATGCGTGAGCAGGGTACAGTGTTTGTGTGTGTCTAGGGGTGCGAGGCGGAAAGGTTTTCTGATGGGAAGTTGTGTGCTGGTAAATGTTTGACACGCAGTGAGGGATGGGAGGGGTGCCCTCACTCACAGCCTTTGCTGGTTTCCATGGGCCAATCTACCACCGTGGCTGATTCAAGGCATCAGTGTGACCTCGGCCAACTCGCAGTCGGGAAGAGATGCGCAGTAACATGATGCGGTGCGGCCCTTCCACCCATGCAGATGAGCAGAAAAGCAACCTCAGGAGCAAGCAGACAGTACTATATGTGGTACAATAATTAGGAAGTGATGAGCTGTATTTAGTACCGATGTTTTTCATATAATTTATGAAGTTGTAAGTTTATATCTTTTAATAATGGCTGTGTTTAACAACTGACTCGGAAAAGTGAACATTTGGCTCACGTGGGCAGTGGCAAAACACCGCTGGGAGAGCGGAGCGTGTTCCTCCAGCTCTGCTTCCTAACCATGACGCACTTGCAGTTCTTACTGGCCGTGTGGGCTATTTCCAATCTGAACATGCAGTCTCCCACCTCCCGTCCCCACAAAGACCCCGTCTCTGATCTATGGTCCCACTGAATCTCAGATTCAGGCAACAGTTTTTCTCTCTGGATGGATGGGATAAGGGGGCCAGGTAGGTTCTCAGGTTGGGCATTCTTCCAAAGGGGCATTATTCCCTGCAGGACCTGAGAGCCGGGGTGGGGAGGGAAGAAGGAGGCCTCAGCTACTACTGCTCTAACGGAGTGTCAGGACTGTTTTGAGATGATCTGTGTAGGGGTAATGCCCCTTCTCTCAGAGTGGTGTGGGTCAGGTTGCTTAATTAAATTAATGTTCCACTTCAAATGACTCATTTTGTAGGAACAGCCAATTTGTCAGTATAAGAAAACTATTACCTCACTTTTTTTAAAGCTCAAAAAGGACTGCTTAAATTTTATGAGTTATAAATCCCATTTTGGCAAAAGACGTTTGAAATGCACAATGGTGGGGTGGAGCCTTACAAGCACGGTGTGTGACCGGCTGCCCTGTGTGTGACCGGCTGCCCTGTGTCCCAGGGTGGTTGGGGGACCTCCTCTTAGCTAATAACTGCAACAACCCTGTTCCCAAGTAAGGTCACAGTCTGGGGGTCATTATGAATGGGTCAGGGAGTGGAGGGTGTAGGCAGAGAATATTTACATCAGCAAAAGGAAGGACTATCTCTCAGAGATGTCTGAATGTGGAATGGGGTGCTGTTCCCAATATTCCATCAAGCACTTGGTGAGGACAACAGTGGTGCAGAGCAGATTCAAGCATCCCGAAACTGCTTGGAAAAGAGCAGCGTTAAGATGCCCTCTTAACCCGGATAGGCTTTCTGTATAATCAGCTTCAGAAAGCTGCATCAGTCCTCAGAGATTTATGAGCATCAAACCAGCCTGTCCAATGTACACCCTCAGAGGAGCTTGCTCTGTGGGGATCTGCAGGATTCTTGGGAAAATTTACCCTGGGTTTTCATGGCAGACCATGATGCAGTCACATCCCAGAAAGTCACAAGTCGTAGAAGTAGGCACCTCAAAGCTCCTGTTAATTGTAATTCAGAGGGATCAGTTATTGTTCGAAGATGCTGGTTCTGGATTATGCCTAAGCGTGTATCTGGTATTCCACGTAGGTGACAAATTACATGCATTTCCAGGCAAACCCCCAACTTGCAGCAAATACAAAAGAAGTCCAGGTTTAGGTAAGGAGAGACTTTATATGAAAGAATGATTGCAAACAGGATGGTTGGGGGGGGGGATGATTTTTATGGGGCTAAGAGAACCATTGCAAGGGGGCAGTGCTCCAGCCTTGAGAGCTGCAAGCATCTCAGAGAGCAGGAAGAAAAGGGCTGCTCTTTTCTGGAGAGGAATAAACAGGCTCGAGTGAGCAGGCTGTGGGGAAGTGGGCTGAGCTGGTGGTGGTGGAATCAGATAGCTGATCAGGGGATGTTTTGTCCTGAGCTCAGCCTATTCTTAGGAGAGATGTTCTGGAGGATGAGTCAGCAACTTCAGCAGGTTATTTATTTCATTGGACCTGTTTCCTTACTGTAAAGTAGGTGCAAATAGTGATCTTGTCAAAGGGGGTTTCTGAACCCAGATCTTTCTGACTCAGATCTCCCAGAGAAAAGATCAATTACAAATGAGAACTCAAGTCTTTACAAAGTCCTATTTAAAGCTGGTTCCTTTGAAAAAGGTGCTAACTTACATTCTGAAATATGGTTACATACTTAATTTAATTAAATCACCATCAAAGAATTTGATGAAATAACTTTTAAAATTTTGCTTCATTATTTTTTTAAACAGCAGAGCATAGTACAAATCCACTGATCTAAAAACTCTATGCATGGGACCCAGAGTTTTAATAGCAAGTCCGTGTTTTAATAGCAAGTTCTCCAGGTGATTCTGGTACCTGGTACGTGCTCAAGCCGAGAACCCTGACCCATGCTTGAGCACACCTGCTTTGACGTCAGATTGCCTGCAGTTGAATCCTAGTTCTGACATTTATTGGCTGTGACTTCTTCGGTCTCAGTTTCCCATCTCACAGTTTTTGAGATGAGGATTGTGGTTTGGGAAGGACTGAGTCAATGAAAATATGTTACAATGCAATGAATGACATCAGGCACTTTGTTAGTATTATACATTACTATATTATTATCACAGTATCTAGAATCAGTCTCCAGTTTGTGTGCTTGGTGCCGAACCTGTTCTCAATCAGCTCACAGTCTAGTCTGGAAATCAGAACAAATAAGTTTAATATAATATGCCATGGGCAATGAAAAATGTCTCTACAGATGCAGAAGTAATGATGGGGAGGAAGACAAGTTTGGGACCTGGCCAGCGACAGTCTCAGAGGTCGAGGGAGTTCATGTCCATATTTTTTGAGGCTTCTGATAGAATAAAAAATAAACTTTAAATTAAAAAATGTCTGGCATGGAGGCTATGCAGTCACATTTTGAATTCAGGATTAGAAGCTGAGCTTTGGCACTGTGTGGACTTTGGCAAACTACTTTTCTCTTTGAGCTTTGGTTTTCATATCTCTGTGCAAGTCTAATAACCAGGGTGTGTGAGGGACTAAGTATCGAACCATTAGTACACAGCAGTTAATGTGCATTAGCTCCTGTTCCTATTCTTCTGCTGAGTTTTGGGCACTACCTTGGTCTTCTCTGTGCTTCTACTTCCATATCTACAGCAGGGGCATTCACTGATCTGTGTTGTACAGCAGTTGAAGGCATGCAAAGAGACAACAGCCTTAGATGCTTTCAAAAGTAAAAAGCACTGTCTAAACCAGGGGTGTCCAACCTGCGGCCCATGGGCCGCATGCAGCCCAGAATGGCTGGGAATGTAACCCAACACAAAATCATAAATTTCTTAAAAAACATTATGAGATTTTTTTTTTTTTGTGATTACATGTTGCAACGTATTTAATGTGTGGCCCAAGACAACTCGTCTTTTTCCAGTGTGGCCCAGAGATGCCAAATGTTACAACTTTTAGTGACCATCCTAGAGATTAAACATGCAGTACCCTTCTGTATAGCTCTTTAGGCACGACTTGGAATGTCTTCCTCTTAGGTTAAATTTGAACGTCTGCTACTACAAGGGATCTGAGACTCTGCACAGCTCCTGCAGATTCTAGCTCTCAACTTTAATTTTTATTCCCCCACTGTCTTCTCCTCATAGTCTTCCACCAAAGCAGGGTCCTTCATTTCATTCCTCTTCTGTCACAGTTCAGCTTTATTTATTGCTGACATGTTGCTCTTGCAAGTAGACCATTGTCCCCTTCCCTAGCCATCTGTCGTGAGTGGGGAAGGAACACCCACTGCTTGGGTGAAGACTGGGTCTGGGTCCTTGGAAAGTCCTTTAGGAATGAAATACGGCTTACGTTTTAATTTATACATCTTTAATAGTATTTTCTGATTGAAGTTGAAATCAGAAATGTTCCCTGGCTTTTGAACTTTGCCACTCTTAATTCTCTTTGTTTCTCTAGTTGTATTGCCAGTGTTTTGTTGTTGATTTTTGCTATTATATTGTTTTTGGCCTTAGCTCCTTGGCAAGCCATAAGACATAGCAACTTCTTGGCCACCAAAAGCTTGCAGCAGGGTAGCAGAGACAGGGAACATATTTCATTGCTAGCTCTTTCTTAAAGACCAAAAAATGCAAAATTATTTTAGGGGGTCAGGAACTCCAAAGCAGAGGAAAGTAAATTAAATTAACATAATGTACCTAGAGGTTCTTGCATCATTACAATAAACCACAGGAAAAAGAGCTCTACCCAAGTTCTCCTCAGATCAACCATTCTCTACAATTAACAGTATCAGTAAAATTTTCCTTGGGAGACACTGGGTTGGGGAGATATTTTAGTGAGCGTGACCTTGTTGAGGCGGTAAATGTTTGTTAATTCCTACACAGAACTAAGTCTTCCTGCATGGTTTTCTCTGTTACTCCAGCTTGAATTTTACCAGTTAGGTTTTACCCTTCAATTATGAAAGCTCTTTTTATCGTCAACATCAAAATGCCTTGTCAGTTTTTTCAAAATCTAGTTATAGAACCTCTTCCGGATTTTAGGTAGTTTGGTTTAATTAACTTTAACAATATTTTATAATAGTATTATGTTGGAAAATCATGTTCTCTCCTTTTCTATTCAATAATATTTCAGCTTTAACATTGTGATGACTTTTGCTAAGATCTGACTCTAAAATTCACTCTGATATTTGCTTAACAAATTCATGTCTCCAGACATGCAAGATGCAAAAATAAGAGGAATACCATAATCACACCGAATGCTAAAAGTTCTACTGAAGGTTCTATCTCTGGGTTGGAGATGGCTGTTGCACTCACTGGCTTCTGAGCAGCTTTCGTATTTGTCTATGTTTAGATGTAGACAGGTCCTTCTGGGGAGTAATAGGAAAACCAGGTGAAATGCCAGCACTGTCCTATTGTGCTACATTACTTTTAAACTTGGGCTTTGGTTTTTTTCAGTGTTCATCCCTGCGGTGGCCCTTCCAGCTCTAACATTTTATGATTGTGAAGGATGTATCAGCAAAATTACTAAGGGATTACTTCAAATTGCAGTATTTTATTTAAAATTTTTTTATTGATTCTAGAGAGAGGAACGGGGAAGGGGGGAGAGAGAGAGAGAGAGAGAGAGAGAGAGAGAGAGAGAGAGATGGCTTTGTTTTTCCATTTATGTATTTATTCACTGGTTAGTTCTTGTATGAGCCCTGACCGGGGATCAAACCCACAATCTTGGTGTACAAGAAGGATGCTCTAACCAGCTGAGCTACCTGGTTAGGGCTCTTTTTCTTGGAGAGGAAATTCCATGAAATAAGCAGCTACTTTGGAAAAAAAAAGTCTAGCCTCAAAGGTCCAGTTATCTTGTTAACCTAATTATTCGAATTCAGAAACTGTTGAAAAGATTGCTGTGATTTAATATGTAAATCTATTATTGTACATTTAAAAATAAATATATCTATAAGTTGTAGAAAATGAAGTACTGAAGTTTTGAAGGGCAGTGATTTTTCAACTGAAATATGAAAAAGGCAAAAGGGCAAAATAATAATCCCAGAAGTCGGCACAGCAGCTCTTTACAGAATGTCACGCTGCCCACCAGGGCGAGAGTGCCAGTGAAGGGCTCGCGGTGATCGGGGGGCAGCGCCCCTGAGAATATACCAGTGCTGTGGATAATCGATGACAGTTTGGTTGCTAATGAACTGAAAAACTAAAAACAAAAATTTAGTTGGAGACAGTTGACCTGAGAGTCTATTCTATGCACATAAAACCCCAGGTAACCAACACAGCACTCATAGGAATAAAGGTTGACAACCGTGTTCTTTATGATAATGACCTAGAAAATTTTTCTCATTCAAAAACAGTCAATTTTGACCTTTCTCCTGAGCAGAAGGATGGCAGAAATTGATAAATGAGGAACAAATGAACAGAAGACAGGACCCTTTCCTTGAATAAACAGCAGTTTTATTTCTGTACTACTGAGGTTTGTGATACCATATAGAATTTTTGACCACAGTTACAAATATGAAAATATATTAAGCAAATACACAATTTAAATAGAAAGACTAATGAATTTCTTTGTTCAAATAGAGTTGGTTGGAAACACAACATCATGGGGCGGCACTACAGTGTGAAAAAATAGACTCATCTACCGCCATTTTAAATAACCAGATTTGCAGAGAAAGCATACATGATATTAAAACCATAAAAGTGCTTTATTATAGATCATAATAAGTTCAGTTACTAGATTTATTTACCTTATTTATTTAAGCTTCACACAAACCAAGGAACAGTCAGATGAACCTCCATGGGCAATAGTGCTACTAGATACGGACCACTTACCATCCAAAGTACTGGGTCAGGAGAAATTTCCACTCAACAAATGTATGTTCTTTATCTATGAGCTGTTCACTAATTTCTACAAGGTAGGAGGAGAGATTAAAGATTTTGTCCTTGTCCTTGCAGAATTGATAAGCCTGATGAGTCCCTCTGGAAGATCACAGATCAAGAACTCTTCAGGCAAGAACATTGGTGCATCTGGTTGTCAGCGTGGCCAACTGGGAAACTGCACGCAGGCCAGTGCAGACTCTGCGTCTAGCTTGCAGATGGAATACTCTCCAATTCTACTAAAACTCCTAAAGCCACAAGTGCATATGTTCCTTTCTTGTTGAGATGCTTATCTACTTACTCAGCTATTAAAATACAACATCTCTAACATAACAGAAAGTTAACTCTTAGGGTAAAAATAGTATTTCTTAAAAGAAATTACTTAAGGCAGAAAACAGCCATAAATAACCTTTCTTGTGAATATTCTAGAAAGGACACATTACATTTGTCGGACATTATTCACAGTGTTGAAGACCTTATTTTGGTATCTAATATAAAATCGTGTACATTGGCACGTAAGCTACAAAAATAATCTTTGGTAAATCTGTTAAGAGATTTCTTTTATTTCCATCACCTAAACCTCCATTTTAGGAACATTCACCAACAATTTCCTTATTTTATGAATGTATCTCTATAGGCAACCTTTAAAACAACAAAATGCCTTCTTATCATATTGCATATATTTATTCCTAGGGAGCCTCCCTACAAGTGAAGAGAATTCTTTGAGTCAGAAATATTTCCATTGCTGGAAACATTTTTAGAACAGAACAGTTTTGTGCTGTTATGGCTGCATCAAATGAGACCCTGCATTTTAACTAAAAGGGCCAAACATTTTCAAAGGCCTTGTCCACTACAAAAATCTAAACTAATGTGTTCAGAATTTCAAAATCAATCAGTTTAGTCAAACACCTGGTCAATTTACAAAGCTAAAGGAATCGATTCAGTAGTTTAATCTGGCAAATCATCTGGCCAACTTAATCAAAGTGAACTAATTCCCCAAAGGGCAACAGGTGCTAACAGAGACGCAGGAAGTTTTAAACTGGACACACAGAAGAGCTGCCGTTTCCTCTTCCTGATGATGTCTGGTTAGATCTTGTCAAATATTTCCCCTTCTTTGCATCATGTCACCTGTTTTCCACAGTCACTGTTTACAGACTTTCCTTTTACATGAAACATTCTTTGGATACCTGATGTGATTTGAAATCTTGGGTTAAGAATACTCAGAAGCTCAGGGAAGGTGGGCTGAGAAGAGCCTTTTCTGCTCTTACTGTTCAGAAATGAGGTAGGGTTGAGGGCTTGCTCATAGCCACCTTCTTGCCACTGTTTCTGCTGATCAATTGCTTTCATTTCCTCAGTGAAAAGGAACCTGTCAAGTTCTTGAACTGCTACCTCAAACAAGCAGCTTATTACCTGTTGTTTTTCACCAGGTCAAGTTTGCTCTGGCTCATGTGCGTGAACCTAAGTTTGGAGGACTCCGGAGTTGGGGCTCAGACCCTACTGCTCACTGTCAGATCTGGCAGGTTATGATTTCAGGATTCCAACCTCAAACCCCCAGAAAGTCTAGTGAATGCAGATTTAGTATATAGTAGTTAATCTTCTTGCAAAAGGTAAGAAGAATGTTTAATAAGGAGCTGCTTCCTGAGACACTAAGGCAAGAGAATCAGACGGTGAAGTATTAACATGAGGTCTATTTTTGTATTGCTGGACACCTGCTCAGTAGTTTTACATTATTTTCACATGTCATTTTGGGTTTTCTTCCAAAGGATAATGAAAAGTTAATTAAAGATCCTCCCAAATAAAGCTGGCCTCCAAATGTCTGTGCTATGGTCATTTTAGTATTTATAAGTGGTCTTGGATGGAGCCTGAAAAGACTACAAAATACTAATGAATATGAGGAGATAAAATGAACAGAAAATAAAATGAACAGACTGGGAAAGCAAACATATTCAAAAGGAAGCAGGGGACAAGTAGCAAAAAATAGGACTTCATAATCTGTAAGGAACATTACATTACTCAGGACAAATATGTGCAGGCTCAGATCGGGAGATGAGTCTTTAAAAAATCTGATTTAAGAGCTGAAAAATTGGCTGCTGTCCAGAGAACAACTGAATGATAAAACAAAATTGACTTAATGAGTAGAGATTAAAGGAGTTAAAGAACCTGGATAAATAATTATTAAGATGCAAGACGGGCCTCTCTCAAGATTTGATAACTCCAAAGCACTTTGAAGATGGGTGATTAAAGTGTACCTCACAGGTGCACAGTCCGGATGCCCAGCATGACAGGAAATGGAGTGTTTACCAAGATATAACCCATGATGGAATTAAATTAAAATACAGCCAATTGAGCTGAATGTCAAGAAAACCTGTTTTTCCCCTTCCTAAATTTAATAAACTAGATTATGTATTTAGTCTTTGGTGGTGGCAGGAGGGAAGTTAGTGAAATAATTGTTGCTAAGGAAATTTAAAATTAGGTGGACGGTAAGAATAAGTATTTCCTGGATTAGACCAAAAGAATATATAGTTTTCCCTTGTCATGTCCATTTCCACAACTCTGATTCCACCCCACATACACCAGGGTATGTGAGTGTTATCTGCTGCTACAGGCGTGCAGGTTTGTACGTACAGTTTCAGTTTTTCCTTTGTGCGATGAATTGATCTCTTTTCTAGACGCAGTGGTTTGCCATGGAAGCAGCATGGGCACTTGCCAGTGTGGCCTGGGGAAGGCTGCCCGCTGCCCTGGCCTGGCTTGGTTATCTCACTGTCTCCCTGAGAACCCCCTTTAGGCTTAACTAAAAATAGTCACAGGAACCCTAACGTTGTTATTGTGAAGCATTCTTTATGTCAGTAGAAACATGTAGTTTCTAGACACTGCCTAGCAGGTTGCAGGCACTCAGTGAAAGTTTTCCGAGTGAACGGAAAGCCAAAATCAATTTGTCTTTCTATGGATTCATGTGTTTTGTGTTGAACGACATTAGTCTAAAATTTTGCTTATTTTTCCTCTTGCTTCTACCTTTCAATGCAGGGAAAGTTATTCCAAATGGACAGCACATGACGTAAATCTCTGACCTGTATTTCCTCCCTGTTGGTATGGCTGTGACGCTTACATACATTCTAAAAGACCCCCCTGGTCTCTGGAACAGAATCAAAGCCTAACACTGTCATTTGGCAAAGGAGCTGACCACAGTGAAACTGCGGAGACCTGGCATCCTCTTAGTACTCTTCATATTCATTCGTACAAAGTTTTTTCTTGTTTTTATAAATCTCAAGTAAACCTGGAAATTTCCTGGTTTGGGTGTGGCTTTCCATAACTATAAATGACTATTTTAGATATATTTAATGATTTTTAATACTATGCCAATTGCACCCATTATAGTACTTATGGAACTTCATGGTGTGTGGCAAAAACACATACTTTGCAAATGAAGCTGTGAGATTACCAAACTTGATCTCTAATTCTTAGTTTATTACACAGAAATCTGTGTCGAGGAAAAGGCTGGCATTCCTGGCTTGCTTCTCAGGTAGCCATAAGAATTCCATACAGATGCCTTTCAAATTTCCCCCAGGAAGACTCTTGGGACTGAACCTCAACGAGGGCAATGCCCACTTTTTGACTCACTGGAATTTATTGTAGTCAAAATAGACACAAATCCTGAAGATAAACTTGGTAGAACATGTAGTGACTTTGACCTCAATGGCTTACTAAAAGGATCTTTTGGAAAATTTTATACTAAGCACCACTGAGCTTTTTTTTTTTATTTTTAAATTAATTGTATGTGATCTTTGCGAACATTTCTGTAAAAATGTTGGCATTGGGTCCTTTGATCAGGAGTATAATCTGCCACTACAATCTTCTTTTGATGAAAAATCCAGTGTGACCGGCATGATTTTGACTTTTCCAGGAGTGCAGCCCGCTGGAAATGAGACAAAGACCAGTGTGCGTACTTCTACCAACACATCTATTACCATCAGGGCGTGCGCGCGCGCCCTCCACACCACGATGCGGTGACATCATCTCCTGACGCTGTGGACGGTGCTTTGTACGTTGACTGTATTTCCAGTCAGGGTTCCAGGTGGCATTCTTCTTGATGTAAGGAATGCACCACTTCTGTCTGCATCCCTCTCTACCGCCACCCTCCACCCTGCAGCCCGGACTTGCACTGCAGGTCCCAGGCTTGACCCCTGGCAGGAGAAAGGGGAGAGAGCAACTACTTCAGGCTCAACCACCTCCTTCAGCTTTATGCTACTCAGTCCTTTCCTCCCCCCCCCCCCCCCCCCCCCCCCCCCCCCCCCCCCCCCCCCCCCGCCGCCATCCCTTCTATGACTCTACTATTTGTCCAGGCAGCGTTCGGATCATCTCTGGAGCCCAAGATTCACAGGACTGCAAGCAGCAAAGCCAGCACACTACATGCTCTCTCCAGTCCTGTCCTTTGTCCTGTTCAGTGAGTATCAAAACCAGTGAAAAGCATGGCCCCAGGGATTGCCGCTGCGGCCACCGCACCCCCTCATACAGCAGTCCTGTCATACAGGTTGAATTTGTTTATGTAGAACAACCCATGAACACTTTAGTGTAGAAAATAGCATTATATCAAGCTTAATATTAAACATTATGAAAAAATACATATTTACAGAAGAAACTACAAAATACAACTATGTACAATAATATCTGTTACTTTTAAATTACATAAATTCTTTAAAATTCTCCAGATTAATAAATTATACATAGTATCAATAGAAATAGCTGGCACCTCTGTAGAGCATAAAGTGAGTTTAAAAAAAAAAATCACACAGTGAATAGCTTTTATCCAGGATATCTTCCGGTACGTTCTCAATGCCTTGAATAGCCCACATCTGAAAGGAAGGACACTGTGATTAGGGACGGTACCGGGGTGTGCCATACTTGTTCATTCTGTGTGTGAAAATTACACATGGGAAAAACTAGTGAAAATGACTAAAACTCAGAACAGCATAAGATGAGACTACCCCTGTGGGGTGCTTGGTCACTCCATTTAGAACCATCTAGAATTGGAAAGGACTAGCGATTCTGGTCCAAACCCTGGGGTTTCACAGAGGAGCCCACTGGTCCAGAGAGGCAGCAGACACTATTCAGGATTACACAACTTAATGCTAATCAGCTCTAGAGCTAGACCTGAATCCTAACTTTCAGATGCCTGAAGTTAACTATACCAACATCAGCTTCCTTCAGGAGCAGCCAGGATTATTCTTTAAAAAAAAAAAAAAAAAAGATTCTCAAACAAGTCAAAACAAGACAAAGGAACTGTGAGATCTTTCGGGGAGCTCCTTAAAGAATCTGACATGCAAAAACCTCAATTTACTACACAGATGAATTAAGGAGTAATTATTTACAATTATTTACAAAAGGCTTATCTGATGTACAAAGGACTCCTTTACATAGCTGCTGTCTTCTGTATTTGTGCTTTACAGCTTACCAACACTTTACCATAACATACTGGCTGGGTGGGTGGGTATAGATGTGCAGAGAACTAAATAAAATTGAAGATCTCTTAGAAATGGAGATAAAATAGTTCTGAAATAATGTTTGTCCAAAAAAAGATGGTGTGATGGACACATGGCTATGGGTCCATGTGGCAAGGAACTGAGCCTTTGCCAGCAGCCACGTGAGCAAGTGCCCTGGCTGTGGGCCCTCCAGCCCCAGCCACACCTGCAGATGCTGGCGGACCTGGCTACTGTGGGGACCACAACCTCATGAGAGACTGTGGGCCAGAACCACTTTGCTAAGCCCCTTTCAAATTCCTGATCACAGAAATTGTGAAGCTAATAAATGTTGAGTTAAACTGCTGAGTTTCGGGATAATTTGCTAGGTGGTAATAAATAACTAATGCAATGTAACTTCAACTTTATAATAAGCCTATGTGTTAAATTAAGTTTCAGTGATGGTCTGGAGTGGGAAAAGGAATGTAGACCCTTCATTCGTCAAGTAAATATTGTCTGATCAAAACAGTGCCTTATAAAGTTTATGTATTTTTTCCTCCTGAATTTTTTATTTAAAAAATGTTGCAGGCTTGCTCTAGAAAATTTTAAAAACACATAAAATGAAAGAAAAATTACGTTATTTTATTGTCCAGAGAAATTTGTTTTACTATTGTGGTATATTCCTTTTCAGTCTTCCCCACCCTCCACCATGTGTTGTTTTTATTTGTTTTACATTCTGCTTTTCTTAATTATTTTTAAGAATATCCATATTTATTATAATATCCTCAAAATATCATTTTTAATGACTGCATTATATTCTATTCAGTGGATGTGCCATTGTATACTTAGTCCTCCACTGTTAAACATTTAGGATTTTTCACTCAAAATTTTAACCATGAAAAGCTTCATGCATAAAGTTTTTCAGTACTTAAGGTGGTAGTAGAAATACTAGGTGATAAGATAAGAACATATTAAGGACCTTGGTCCATGTGGATGTTATACAAAGGGATTCTGTAATTCGAACTCCCAGTTGTGACTTCAAAGCATCCTCCCTGGCACTGAGCCTCAGCGTTCAGATGAGAAATGTGCAGCAAAGTCTGTGATAGGGGACATCCTGGGCCAGGCAGGAAGAGAGAGCATGTGAAGCCAGTGCTTAACGGTGGGAGTCCCCTCCCCACACCGTCCTTCTTCCCTGTTGCCACCCTTCGAGGGCCCGCCCCTCAAGCCTTTGGGTAGAGGGAGAAGCAGACAGTGCACGCTGGAAGAGCTCTGGTCTTTTAATGGTTTCCACATCAATCATATCTTGATAAATTAACTTGTAAGTTAGTGAAGTAAGTTCCTACCTCTGTGATACTCTGGATTCACATTTTCGTAGATCGGAAACAAGGGGTTTTCTTGTTCACTCCGTAGCTTCCTTGCTCTGAGGACATCTCTTACACACTGATGCAGGTATACGTACTGACACTACAGAAAGGCGGAACACATGTCAGAGGAGGGCAAGTGCTCAAGTGTAAAAAAGGTGAAGATTCTCACAAAACAGTAGTGAGATGCTGTATCATTAATACATTTCTAGATCATCACTTCACTGGTGGTCTCCAGTACATGGAAGAATGACTGCTTTCTATTACCACTGAGACAAAATGGTGGTAATGAGCAGAAAGGTGGTGTTTATTCATTCTTCCACACATGCACACACAGTTATACAGCATGTTTTACGAGGACCCCCCTACTGTGTCTGGCATATAGTACATCCTCCACGAACATTTATTAAATAGACAGATGAATGCCAAACACTGTGCTATGCATTTTACATAAATTATTTTATTTTATTATTTTGACAGCCTTGTGAAGTAGAAATAATCATACATCTAAGTGAAGTAAATTCTCTAAGGTCATACAGTTAAGAAACGGAAACCTAGGATTTCATCCTGACCTCAAATGTTCTTTCACTATACCAGTTTTTAGATAAATCTTAATTGCATTGCATCATTGAATAATAAAATCCTTTCACCGTGTATTCTGCTGTTTTATTTCCTTTCTTTTGGGAGTATAGTGAGAAAAGGGAGATGTGTACAATAAATGTCACTGGACTATTGGTTCTTTGAGGGCAAGTTCAGTGTCTTATTTATCTCGGTTCTCACAGCATTTGATTCTGGCTCTCTGGCTCATAGAAGAATCTCCGAGGTGCTGGCTGATGCAGAGAACTGCAGAGGGTTGCATGATGGGGACAGACCCACCTACCAACTCTGAGAAGTACCAACTTTGAAAATGGAAACAAACATAGACGAGTCAGTGTTAAGTGGTTATGAGGACACCACAAAGCCCTCGATGGACAACAGAAGCTCAGTCACAGGGGGCTCAACTTGTGCACTGGCCCCATTCCTGACAGCCAGCTGAGCTCTGTAACAGGGGAATATATGTCCCTGTCCCTGTAAACTTAGTGCTTGGCCTTGTGCACACCTTTTTTTTTGGTAAAAATTTTATGTATTTATTTTTAGAGAGAGGGAAGGGAGAGAGAAAGAGAGGGAGAGAAACATTGATTGGTCGCCTCTTGCATAACCCCAACTGGGGTCTTGGCCACAACCCAGACATGTGCCCTGATGGGGAATCAAACCAGTGACCTTTCAGTTTGCAGGCTGGTTCTCAACCCACTGAGCCACACCAGCTTATGCACTTGTAATGACACAGCAACTGCTCCCTGGAGAGAGGAAGTTTGGAAGAGAGCACACATCATATGAGGGGCGCTGGGCTCTCAGTCTCATCTAGACTGAGTCATGAAGCTTCTTTTTTATCATTTATTTTTTTATTTTAATTGTTGTTCTTATACAGTTTTCTGTCTTCTACTCCCATCCCAGCCCACCACCCCAGCCCTCCCCAGCATGAGGCTTCTGAGGATCTCAGTTTCTCCACCTATCAAACGAGGCAGCAAAGGTCTCCTCTATAGCTGACATCCTTTACCTTTATACCCCTAAAGGGTATAAAACTTTGTGTTGCTGTCAACTAGGTGGACCCCTATGATCAAGGTAGTCCGCCTTACGGTGTTTCAAAGGTTTGAGACACAAAGTGAAACCGTAAGGCAGTCCCTCACCAGCTATCTTTAAAAGTGAATGAGTGTCGTTCACAAGGTGCTGCTCCCAACTGGACACTAGCTCAGTCATCTACTCATGGGACTTCATCATGCAGGTCTGGTGAAATCATCAGGACAATTCAAATAAACAAAACAATCATAAATGAGGCCTGTGTTAATATTAACAATTCTCTGCCTTTCTGCTCACAATTCTTGCACACTTGTTATGAAGGTTTTATGCCATCTCCATCTTGAAAATTCAGGGAGGCTACTCCTTAAAAATGGTTGTTAGTACAGGCAGGCTCTTTGTTTTTTTATCTTGAAAGCAGTCCACCAAATTATAGACAGACACCTTCTTACTTCCTCCCATCCAAATCACGATTCACATTTCAGTTCTCTGGAGATATTAAATTACTTTGGGACCTTAGTGTTCAGCGGTGAATGCGTTCTAATACCTCTATGTTATGCCTTATTAATAAATTCTTCAATAATGATCCACCATGGGCTTTGAAACCAGTTAATATTTATTAATTTGCCTTGTCTTAAATATAAATTCTTCTTTTCCCAATAGAATGTCCCTTGGAAAATGATTATTACTAAAACCTTCAGGTTGTTAATGTGCCTCTCACTTCATTCACAAAAAGTAGACAAAGTCTAATATATGAACCTTAGTCACAAAAGATCCTTTTTTGCTGTTTAGCTAACTTGTGAAGTCTTAGTTCCATTCAACTTTGCTAAAAGTTGTAATATTAGGTAATTTGTATAAGATTATACTTAAGGCCTTTACATGGTTCATGAGTGCAGAATTTAGCAAAGGTATGTGAACAAACACCTATAAAGTGATAAATGTAAGACAGAATTGTGTAGAAAGCTGCATACATAAGAAGGAGTGATCAGATTCACTTCTGGGCGTGGCAAGTATCAAGCTAGAGAGAAAAAGAGACATTTGCATGATTTGGGCAAAGAAGTATGACATTCCAAATGATGTAAATAGCATGAAGGTGCACATATATTCTGGAAACTGAGTGATCCAATGTAGCTAAAATGTAGAGTTTGTGGGTCATGGGAAACCCCCAAGACAATACCCCAAGTGGGCGCTGAGATCCCCAGTCCTACACCATCCCACTGTTTCCTTCTTGAGAAGAACAGGTTAGATCCACAGACTGACTATCAGCTGTTGTTCTTCAATGAGTTACTGCTCCATCTGAACGTCCCAAGGTAGGCTAAAAGAAGGAGGGACACACTTGCAAATCCTTTGTCTAATACCTCTTTGTTTAAAAATCCTTGTTTTTTGATATATTTATTAGGACCTGGAAGACCTGCATCCCTTAGTGTCCCAAATAAGGTAAAGTTGAGGTTAACTATCTCCATGGACCCAGAAACATAACCCGAGGGGTTAGAATATCCTTCCTCCTTTGCTGAAATAGTCACCCCCAGGGGCTCAGCTGTGGGTTAGACCCCTCTGCACGCACTGCCCACACCAGGTGAGCCCTGCTGCGCCAGGGCTTCAAAGACTGTAGAAGCAGTCTGCCCTTAGCAGAGTCTCAGAGTGAGACAGGTAATAGCTGGGTTTGTTTGTGATTTTATTTGCTACAGGAAAAAAAAAAGGAGAGAGAAAATGTCTATCTTCTTGCAATGTTTATTTCGTCATGAACAGAAAAATCAAAGTTGATTCTGCTCCAGGGAGAGAAACGACCATGGGGTGGGTGGTGTTATGAATTGAAAGTGGAGAGGTGGGCCCAGTGACAAAGAGACTTGCACACAGGAATAAGAGTTTGAACTTCATTTTACAAGTGATGGAGAGCTTTCTAAGATTTTTATGCCAGTAGCTGACACAGTTGTGGGTGGCAGTGGTGATGAAGAATTGTCAGGAGAAACTGGAGACAAGAGACCCCCTGGGAGCTGAGAAAGGGCTGGGCAAGGGCGCTGGCAGTGCGGTGAAGGACTAGAACGAAGAGGAAGATGTCGGGTAGAACTGACAGGACTTGGTGGCTGCTTGAATGTGGACCTGCAGGAGAAGAAGCCAGACCCCTAGCTTGGGCAATTGGATGGATGGCAAGGTGGGTGGGAAGACTGCTACCCGAAACTGGAAGGAGCCAGAGCAGCAGTGCTCTTGTTATTATTGTTTATTTTTTCAAAGACAGATCATGAGTTTTTTGGGTTTGAAATGACTGCAGGGCTTCTAGGTGGAACTTTCTGGTAGGCAGGTACATAGCTGAATGCTGGGAAAGGGGAATTCGATTTGGGAAACATGGGTGCATACCTGGTTCTTGAAGCCATGGGAGTGGGGGGCATCACAGAATAAAGACATAGACAGAAGAGCAGTGCCTTGAGGACAGAACCTTGGGGAAATCGGAGTGAAAAGGCAGCCTGAGGAACAAGGGCCACAAAGTCCTCAGAGAGGCAGAAGGAGAAGAGAACAGGGAAAAGAAGGAGCTATGTCCACAGAGAAGGAGGGAGGGCTTTGGCCCATCATGTTCCCCCAGCCCTGGAAGTCACCCAGTGGTATTCACAATAGGGAGTGCTTGCTCATTGTCAAAATGTGTCTCCAGAGCTATGGGCTGGCGTATGGAAGTGACCCACAGGCCAAGAAGCCTCTGACAGTAACTAGGGAGCCTGAACACACACACACACACACACACACACACACACACACACACCCAGTGGTCATCAATGGCTGCCCCAACCCTTAAGTAAACAACTTATGGGTTACATGATAGTGGATGATCAGCGTCAATTTCATCAGCACTGAGAGAGAGACTTGCAGACAGGAAGTACCTCCTGATGTGCTACAACAGGAAATACTCAGCACCATCCATGAAACACTGGTGGTAAAAAGGGACCAGAATTTAACTGGGCCTCACATTGGCAGAAAAAAAACTATAGGGAACAGAAGATATATTACCACCATGAAAAAGCAGTCAGTCACATCCACAATGTGGGAAAATCTACAGAACAAATGAATTGGCTTCTTTAACAAATATGTAGCATGGAAAACAAATTTAAGGGAGTGTTATCATAGATTTTTATAGATTAAAAGAGACCTCAACCAAATGCAATGTGTGGACTTGATATTCAAATGCAAACCAAGTGTGAAAATTATTTTTGAGGTAATTAAGGATATTTAACACTGACTATTATATACTATTAAGAAATTATGATTAAAATTGTTAAGTGGGATAATGATACTGTAGTCATAATTTTAAGAAGAGTCCTTATTTGTAATTTGCACATTCACACACATACGGCATTTAAAGATGAAATGATGTGATAAGTAGACTTGTCTTTAAAATATACCGGTGAGGTCATGGAGGCAGTACCCGTGGGATGTGGATGAAAATGAACACAGAATACTGGTAGTTGCAGCAGGTTGAGTTTGGGTAGAAGGAATGTCATAATACCATTTTTCCTAGTTTTATGTAGTTTTAAGAAATTTCATAATAAAACAATTGCTGTAGTGAAAGTACTTCCAGCCCAAGACAGTGGTGGTGGCATAGCCTACAGGAGGCAGTGACACCCATGTTTCCCCAAGTGTGTTACAGAATCTGAGCTCTGCATGACATTAACATGTGCTGCCCAAGAAAAAAATTGGGGGGCCCAAGGTGGTTTTCAGAATAGTGGGTTTGAAACAGCTCAGGGGAGCTTTCTTGCAGGAGGCCCAGGTGTGTGGGACACAGCTGCCTGAGCAGTGTGCGCATGTGTGGTGACTATAAGAAGGAATTAGGAGCAGGTAGAACATCCCATTTTTTTGACCATGGGAATTATATTTTAAACAGAGGATGCTGGTGCACCTCTATTTCACTGCAGCATTATTTACAGTAGCCAAGATATGGACGTAACCTAGATGAGTGGATAAAGGAAAAGTGATACATATATACAATGTTTGACCATAAAAATGAATGAAATCTTACCATTTGTGACAACATGGATGGATTGAGATGGTATTGTGTTCAGTGAGTCAGACAGAAAAGTAAATACAATATGATTTCACTTACACATGTGGAATCTAAAGAACAAAATAAATGAACAAACAAAACAAACAGACTCATAGACAGGGAGAACAAACTGATGGTTGCCAGAGGGGAGGTGGGGTTGGGGGACTGGGTACAAAAGGTGAAGGGATTAAGAAGTACAGATTGGTAGTTACAGAACAGTCATGGGGATGTAAAGTACAGCACAGGGAATATAGTCAGTAATATTGTAGTAACTATGAATGGTGTCAGATGGGTATGCAACATAGGGAGATCACTCTAAGTTATATAAATGTCTAACCACTATGCTGCACACCTGAAACTAATATAATATAGAATGTCATGGAAAAATAAGAAAATTTAATTAAATAGAGGATTTTGCAGAGTTACATGGGAAACACAAGGGTAAGGGAGCTTGGGCCATGTAAGGCAAATATGCAGGGAATGACAGGCATGGTGAATGTGGGGACACAGACCTGTCCCAGGGGCTGTGGGGCAGTGAACTTGCTGCTTAGGGCTTCAGATTCTCTAGAACAGGTTCAAGTGCCAGTTTGGCCATTTCATAGATATTTAAAGTCCTTCAGCCTCTGAACCTCAGTTTTCTAGCCGGGAAATAGAGAATAAGAACTCTCTTATCTGATTATTGTGAAAATCTAGTGAGTTAACATGTTAAAAAAAATGCTCTGCCAATGCCAGAGGACTGTACAAATGGGTGCATTTATCCTTTGCAATCAGTGTACCGTCCTTTGGTTTTTCCAAGCTGGGGGGTGCAGCGGGAGTGGGCTGGAGGAGAGAAGAGATTAGAATCTGTTTCCTCTTTACTAATTGAAGTGCTTTCACTCACCCACCAGCCATCTAAAAATGATCTCCAAGATGGTCTGGCCTTGGACTTTCTCCCATGTATAATGCATTGATTTAAACAATCTATCTTCCTACCCACCCATCTGCAGAAGATAGGCAACCAGCTCAATAAAGATAAGGGTACACAACATCCTCAAAGGTCACTGAGATTTGTTTTAAAATGACAAGTCCTAGAAAAATTGTATATTCTCTTCCTGATGAGAATGAGTGCTCTTCTCTTCCTAATGAGTCATAGTTGTTTTCCCTACTCAGATTAAAGCCCTGGGCAGTTGGGAGGTTTGAGGGAGGAGGAATGGAGAGTACCCGCTGTCCTTTAGCCTGTGACTCTTACCTCAGTCTGGACCATGTGAACCCTGTGAAGCCTTAGGTCATGCACCGCTCCATAAATGTCCACAGAGTCTTTGGAGTCTAATTGCTGGAGGATTCGGTCCAATGCGATAAAGGTTCCAGTCCTACCCACGCCGGCACTAGAACAGATATTGAAGGAAGACTGAGACTCTTTATTATATTGGCCTTTCAAGATTACATCCAGAGACTTTAGCAAAATCTTTCTTTTCCTTTCCAAGTTATGGGAGGATATAGGAATACTTCTTTCTTTCCACAAGCTCTCTCAAAGAAATATAACCCATAGCTCCAGCCTCTACCTCTTTCATTCACCTCCCCCACTCCACCAGGGGTAAGCACTGCTCTATACTTGGTGTGTTTCATTTCCATGAATTTTAAAATACACTTTTCCAGGGCTTCCAGCCAAGATGGAGGTGTAGGTAGATATCCTCCTTCCACAACCAAAAGAAGGACAACAACAAATTTAAAAACAAAAAATAACCAGAACTGCCAGAAAATCAACCTCTATGGAAGTCTGACAACTAAGGAGTTAGAGAAGAAACATTCATCCAGACCAGTAGGAGGAGTGGAGGTGGGTAGCCAGGGTAGAAAGGACTCCTGTCAGGGCAGTGGCTGGAGGACCAGGTGGTCCCACATTTGCATGCAGTTAACCAGGAGGAACAACTGGGGAACAAGACAGACTGTGCAACCCAGGGTTCCAATGACAGGAGATAAAGCCTCAAAACCTCTGACTGAAAAAACCTGTGGGGGTTGAGGTAGCAGGAGAAACTTCCAGCCTCACAGGAGAGTTCGTTGGATTGACCCACAGGGTCCTAGAACATACACAAACCCACCCACCTGGGAATCAGCAACGGAAAGGCCCAATTTACTTGTGGGTAGCAGAGGAAGTTACTGAAAGCCAGCAGAGAGCTGAGTAAGCAGCATTGTTTCCTCCAGGACCTTTCTCCCATATACAGTGCCACAACTCAGTGGCTTGGGTTGCTCCACCCTGGCGAATACCTAAGGCTCTGCCCCTTACTACGTAGCAGGTGTGCTGAGACAAAAAAATATGGCCCACCTGAAAGAACAGATCAAAGCTCCAAAAATAGAACTAAGCAATAAGGAGATAGCCAACCTATCAGATACACAGTTCAAAACACTGGTAATCAGGATGCTCACAGAAATGGTTGAGTATGGTTGTAAAATAGAGGAAAAAGGTAAAGGCTATGAAAAGTGAAATAAAGGGAACCAACAGTGAAGGGAAGGAAACCAGGACTCAAATCAATGGTTTGGAGCAGAAAGAAAAAATAAACATTCAACCAGAACAGAATGAAGAAACAAGATTTAAAAAAATGAGGAGAGGCTTAGGAACCTCTGGGATAACTTTAAACGTTCCAATATCCAGAATCATAGGAGTGTCAGAAGAAGAAGAGGAAGAGCAAGAAGTTGAACACTTACCTGAAAAAATAATGGAGAATTCCCCAAGCAGTCAAAAGAAATAGACTTCCAGGAAGTCCAGGAAGCTCAGAGAGTCCCAAAGAAACTGAACCCAAGGAAGCACACACCAAAGCACATCATAATTACATTATGCAAGATTAAAGAGAAGGAGAGAATTTTAAAAGGAGCAATAGAAAAGGAGATAGTTGCCTACAAAGGAGTTCCTATAAGACTCTCAGATGATTTCTCTAAAGAAACCTTGCAGGCAAGAAGGGGCTGGAAAGAAGTACTCCAAGTCATGAAAGGTAAGGACCTACATCCAAGTTTACTGTATCCAGCAAAGCTATCATTTAGAATGGAAGGGCAGATAAAGCGCTTCTCAGATAAGGTCATGTTAAAGGAGTTCATCATCACCAAGTCCTTATTATATGAAATGTTAAAGGGACTTATCTAAGAAAAAGAAGAAGATCAGAACTACAAACAGTAAATGACAACAAACTCACAACTATCAACAACCGAACCTAAAAAAAACTAAAAACAAACTAAGCAAACAATAGAACAGGAACAGATTCACAGAAATAGAGATCACATGGAGGGTAATCAGTGGGGAGGGGGTGGAGGGAGAATAGGGGAAAATGTACAGGGAATGAGAAGCATAAATGGTAGGTACCAAATAGACAGGGGGAGGTTAAGAATAGTATGGGAAATGGAGAAGCCAACAAACTTATATGTACAACCCATGGACATGAACTAAGGTGGGGGAATGATGATAGGTGGGTACATGGCAGAGAGGAATAAAGGGGAGAAAAAATGGGATAACTGTAATAGCATAATCAATAATATATATTTAAAATAAATAAAATAAAAATAAAATAAAAAACTTTCCCCATATCCATGTAAATCCATGAACAATAATTCATCTTATATAGTTCAAAAATTCACTAAAATGATAACATGTTTCATGTTTTCTTCTGACAACTTTTCTACTCGTGTTTAGAGATTTACCCATGTTGTTACACATACATAATTTTTTAATCTTCTCTATAGAGTTCATAAACCACTGCTAATCCATCCACTGCTAATCTATTCCATATTGATAGACAGCAAGATCACTTTTAGTTTTGTCTGTTAAACATTGTGTTGCAGCGAACACCATTTACATGTGTGGGCATTTCCTTAGGGCTGATATATAGAAGCAGCACCATGAATCATCGGTGTGAACACCAACTTCACTAGGGATGGGCAAGTTGCTCCCCAAAGTGTCTGTTTGACCTGGGGATTTTTGTAGCACATATTTATAAGAAAAAGAAAAACAGTTCTCTAGGGTCCTGGGTAAAAATGCCCACCATTCTTTAGAAAGCAGGAAGCTCCTGAGTACCTCACATTCCTATTAAAAGCATCAGGGTTCCAGTGACATATAAAAGCAGAGCTCCCAGGGTGCTGGGCTGATTGGGAGAAAATGAGTGCATTTGACATTTCTTACTCCATTCCCTGCTCCATATTTATTAGTGTCATTTAGTTAGGGCTATCAAAGTGTTGCTGCAAACATTAATTAGCTAAGTACCAGGCTCCCCTGAGAGAAAGAGAGGGAAAGAGAGAGGTATGGATTTCTTCTTAGGTTGATTTTATGGATACACAGTCTGAGGCCAAGAAAATTCAAGAGAGAACATAAATTTAAGAGTTAAATTGGGTGCTACAGATGGCTAGCACTAGTCTGCCTAGAGGAAGGGCTAGCACAGGGATCTGGAAGGAGAATTAGGGTTTTTATAGATGGAGGAGAGAGATAAGGCCATTCTAAGGAGTAAGAATGGTGAGAGGCGGGAACAAGTGTGTACAGTCTCCGCCCTGGCTAGAGTGGGAGAGGGTTTAGGGCAACTTGGATGGGGGTAAAATGGGGGGCCTGGGAGTTGAATAAGGACTTTGCATTTTGTACGGTAGGAAAAAGAGCAAGAGGGAGATAGAAGGCTGTATCATCAGGGTGAGAGAGAGGAGGGATGTAAAAGAAAACAGAAAAGGAGAAGTCAGTGAAAAGAAACGAGGCTGGGGAGATGGGAGAAGTAAACATAACAACACCCTCTGGCCCAGACAAGTCCTCCACTCCCAGGTTCCCCACCCTTTTTCTAGACTAGAGGTTGTCATTTTATTGGTTCCCAGCAGCTGAGTACCTGCAGTGCACCACGGTGGGCCCAGCACCAGGTGTCCTGTTGATATAGTCCCTGACAGTTCTCACAAACTGGATCAGGGACTGGGTGGTCTCTGGGACTCCATGGTCTGGCCACACCGTGTAGTGAAAGTGGCGGATGAGTCTGTGTACATCGAGCTGTTCCTCCTGTAAGAGCAGAGAGAGTAGTAAGAACAACCCAAGGCAAACCTTCAGGTTTGACAGTTGTGCCCATGCAGCAATGCCTCTGCGCTGAGATGACAGCAAGAACGGGATTCCCAGCTGACCTTCTCCTTTCCAAGCTGCCTTATTAAATGACATCAGACAAACTAACGTACGCTGCATATCCTAAATTCCCGGATGGTCCATTCGGGTAGCACGGACTCCGAGAGCACCTGCAGGATGAGGTCCCCGTAGTAGAGGGACTCCTGGTCTGCTGGCCAGTAGTGGTCACATTTTACCTAGAGGAAAACAGAAAAAATGTGAGTCCGGAAACATGACTCCTCTATGAACCTGAACTTTCCCTCCTCGAAAGGTCTTCTTGAGTTGGCACTCAGGATCTGCTGCTGAAGCAGTTTGACCATCTGCTTCATGTTAACCTGCTCGCAGCCAGCACCGGGTCTGAGCTCTTGCTGCAAGTGCAGGGCAGACATTCTGCTGAGGAGCAAACCCCCGACCTCTGGGTGCATTTATCTTCAGACAGTGTCTCATGGTTGAGTTTTTAAAAATTTCCTTAGCATTTCAGTTCCACCAACAGATAAAACATCTTTTACCATGTTTGTTTGTTTTTTTTTTTGAAGGGAGATCTAGCTGGGCAGAGGAAGGCACTGGCTTTCAGGCTCTGTTTTGTCTATATTCTGTATCACTGCCCTTACCTGGACCAAGTGTCATGTGCCAAATGATATTTGAAAAGTCAGAACATTTGGCTAAACTTAAAATTACATGTAGAAAGACAGGAGAAAAAGGATATTATAAACATATATTATTGACCACAGGTACTGGGCACTTTACATGAAAACTCTTTTAATTTTCAAGTAACCATATAAAATAGAGGCTTTTAAGTGCATTACAAGAGGTTTGCTTAATTTGTCCAGTTAACTATTTTACTTTGTGT
Organism: Anoura caudifer; assembly: GCA_004027475.1. Lineage (NCBI taxonomy): Eukaryota > Metazoa > Chordata > Mammalia > Chiroptera > Phyllostomidae > Anoura > Anoura caudifer. The sequence continues at coordinate 111,413 of PVKU01002970.1, forward strand.
CTGCTGACACAGCCTAAAGTTCACATCTTCTTTCCTAAAAGTAGGGGCAGAGCCAGTGACTCTGGCAAGGTACCTCCTCTCACCATGCACTGCAGGGCAGAGCCGACCGGTGGCCAGTTCATCTTTCTGCTCACGGGCACTTGTCATAATCCTGGTCCTCAAATGGAAACACCTTGGAACCTCCAGACCCAGAGTCTGAACTGGGCCTTTTGTAACAGAGCGGCTTCATTCACTAACAGTGTTCTCTCACAACCCTTCCTTAGTTTTTGCAGGGGTTAACTTTTGATGGCAGGGAAGAACTCCCACCACCCTCCAGGTGGCGGAAAGCAAAGTTCCGAAGTCAGGAAGACTGTTTACTCACTCGGCCCTTCTCCACACACTGGGTCACCATGACGATGTTGTGAACATTCTGTTCCCACGCCATTTTCCAGAAGTCATCCTTAGTGCCAGGAAGAGGTCCCTGAGTAGCAATGTATTCTCTTCTGAAGTTGTTGCCCTGCGATGAATTTACAATATGGGGAGTCAGAAACAATAGGGCTCTTCAGAATTATAAACAAAGAGTGCTGCAGATTAGATGATATGTAGGTCTTTGCCAGTCCCCTGACTTGAAAGAAAGATACTAACACAAGTATCAAGGCTGAGGAGCAGGAAGGACAAAGGCCGGAACATGGAACTATTGTTAAGAGCTAAATTCTCTTTTATTAGGCTGGGTCTATTAAAAAAGGCAATGGAGGACTCAGGCGATAATCTAGAAAACATTCCTCTGCAAGTGTGTGTGTGCATGTGCGTGTGTGTGAGTCTGAGGGACTGATTTGATCAGGCTCTTTCCCTTGTTAACACAGGCGCTGGTAGTCATTATGGATAATTGACATTAGAATGTTGAGAAGAGATGTTATGCAATGGAAACAAGGAGAGAGTGAACCACTATTCATAGAGCACCTACCATTTAACATGCTAGGGACCAGGGCTTTCCCAGCTTTTACTTAATCTTAACCACAAGTCTGTGAGCTAGGGTATTTTCACCCACTCATTCTGTACTCCAGCAAAACAGAATTCCTTGCAGATCCTAGTCAAAGCTCTTTCTCTCCTTTCCTTTCCCCAGGGCCTCTGCATGATGTCACCTCTGCCACTCCTACACCCTGCCCACCCAAACACGGCCTCTCATCTGCTGTTCCTTATTTATCCTCCAAGTCTCAGTGTGTTGCCTGCTCTGCTGAGCTTTCCTTTATCTTTCTGTCTGCAGGGGGATGTTCCCCTCCTGTGGCACCCTCTAACCTCTTGCTGTGCAGAGTGGTCTTTGGATCAGCAGCATGGGGCTCCCCTAAGGGCTTGTAAGAAGGGCAGGGTCCCAGGTCCCACCCAAGCCCTGCTGTATCAGCAGCTGTGTTTTAATGAGACCCCCAGATGCTGTGGATATGTGTTCCTCATGGTGTTGCTTTGTCATTTCTTTTTCTTTCTTTTTTTTTTTTAAATGGGGATATTATAATTGAGTGTTTATTCAAAATAAGTAGGTTTTTCTTTTTTTGCTTTGTCATTTCTTGATGCCCCAGCTCTTCTGAGAGTTCCTTGGAGGTCAGATTCTGTCTTACCCTATCCCTGCACATAGCTCAGCATTTCTCTTATAGCTAGCACTTCACAAGTGTTTACTGAGTGACAGAATGATTACTGGAGATAAATATGTTCATCCTCGTTGTTTAGAAAAGAAAATGAAGGCCCCAAGAGGTGACATAACTTGTCCAAGGTCACAGAGCCCAGCAGGCGGGATTAAATCCTGGATCTGTCTGACATTAAAGCTTTTCCCACTGTAGTGTACTGTAGGAAGCTGGCAAGATGCTAGCCAGAATCTGAGCCCAGAGGTTTGACACAACCTTAGAGCTGTGTCTGTGGTTTTCAAAAATCCAAATAATTTTGAATTAGGCAGCCTTAGCAGGGGAGGTCCAGGTTATTTAGGGAGCACTGACCTTGGCTAAGGGCTGCAGCAAGAAAACGACCTGTGAAAAGGCATCCCGGGCTCACTATAGTCTCTTGCAACTATAGCCATTGTGAAAATGGGCCTTAGCAGTGATCCAACTGGACACCCATGTTTTATGGTAATGAGACATGGTCTTGTCTTCTAAAACCTCTATGTTTCCAGACCTGAGAACAGAATAGCAGGTAGGAGGAGAGGTGTGTCCAGTGTGGTCACTCATCAGAGCTTCACCCGGGCGCTGCCGCCCAGTGGCACACTTACAGGGATGTAGCTGGCATTGACGTAGTCGGAGCACGGGTCATCATCCACATTGGACAGCTTCACTCGAGAGGCATCATCTGGAAGGAAGTTCATTGAGACAGATTTGTCATTAAGTTTTGGGGTGATCTTTCTACAGTTTATAGATGCTTGGTTTCTGATGTGCATTAGCTCTGATCCCCACAAGGGCCCCCAAGGGTGAATCCTCATCTCCATTTTGCAGGTGAGGCTCAGACAGGATAACTAACTTGCCCCGGGTTGTATGGATGGCTCATAAACACACAAACAGCCAAGTGCGTTTTGAATGCCCCCCTATGCTTTCCTTTGTACACTATTTGTAACACTATGACATCTGCCCAAGGGGTGGCCAGCTCCCTCTCACTGCTGGAATGAATGTGATCCAGAAAAACTACCTTCTGTTGCTTCACCTGACAGGGTAAGGATAATGAAAATGTATAATAATTATTTAATAATAATTGCTAATAGGAGACTTTGTTAAATACACTTTGTTTGGCCTTTGCTGTTAACCCTTTACTCTGAAGCCTCCAAGGAGAAGCAGTAGGACCACACAGTGAAATGTCAACAGCATGAGAAGCCTCTCAGGACCAGGATTTAAGCTGGCTGTGCCCATCCGGAGGGAAGTGCAATAACAGACAAGTCATTCTTTTCTCAAGGCATTCAGATCTTCCAAGCCTGGCTAGGCCATATTTCCTTAGCCCGCTTCATTCTGGGAAGAGAAGAAATGGCTAGAGGAAGACAATATTACAAATTTCAACGCAAAACTCACAGGGCAATATATTGTTGTATCGATTTTTCCCTCTATTCTCTGGCAAGAGTGCAATGTCACATGGTTGGTTTCGACCCACGTCTTTTAAGTCCTGTTAGATTAAAAATAAGTTTCCAAGTAGAGAATATGAAATAGAAGGCAACAATCATACAATCTTTGAGATAGATAATAGTATGGGAATATATGTACACTAGCTACTGTTTAAAGCATGCTTAGTACTGTGCATGTATTAGCTCGGATTCCCACAATGGCCTCATAGTGGGTATTTTCATCACCATTTTACAGATAAGTCTCGGACAAGACAACTGACTTGCCCAGGGTCACATGGGTAGCAAAGTTGGGAATAGAATCCAAAGCCTGAGCACTTTCCACCAAAGCTCGCTGTTCCCCAGTCAAGCAAATGGCAATAGGTTAAGTAACGGACAGCGTGCGGTTTGCATTTTCATTTTGTTAACTCTCTCTTACCACCTTATCCAGGCAGCACTTCATTGTGCTAATCTGGAGAGGAAATGGGCTGTGAGACCAGATGGTATATTGTGCAGGAAGGGACTCATACAAAAGAGCACGCAGCTGAGATCCTAAGTGTCATCCGAACTCTTGAGCCCAGTCAGTCAGCCTGTGCTTCCACAGTATAGGTTGGGAGGGAAATTCTGCTAAGGACCAGGATGCTAAAGCATCACTGAGTCTGAGCTGTACCTCATACTCCTTGGACAGAAGGTAGTTGGAGTCAGCCTGCAGCTTCATGAAGTGCCCTTCAAACTGATTTACTTTTATTGGGCTATAGTTAAAATACAACAGAAGGAAAAGAAAATTAGTGAAGGGAAATACCATAACCAGTTAGAGCTGTATTTTAAAAGCAGATAATATAGTAATTAATTAGTTTTCTCTCTTACCAAGAAGTTTTCCGGTTACTGTAAAAGGAAGTCAAAAGAAGAAAGACCTCATTAGTAAATCTCACATAATACAATCAACTCATCTTGCAGTAAATCACATGAAGGAAGATGTGGTGCTCACCCTTTCTGGCCCAAGTTCAAGTGGACAGTTAATGGTCGATCCCGGCGGATGCTCAGGTGGGCAGAAGACCTTTCTCGACCATGGCTGTAACGTAAGGGACAGGATTTATATTCTGATTATGAAACTGGACTTAACACACTTCTCCACATATGGTAAGGCTGTGCATGTTTGTGCATATATGGATTTTTCAGTATTCATGTAGATTTATACCCAGCCAACGTCTCTTTGAGGGAGGGAAAGAGAGGAAGAGCATAAAGAAGAAATAGATTTTTCTCACTCAGAAACAGATCTCTGCAATAGCTGGAGATTTGTCTGCTGGTTTTTGGCTACAGGTCACAATCACTTCCCACACTCTCAATAAAACTTTCCTTAAAAAAACCCCCAGTAAACCTCAGATGCAAGACATGACTTCAAGAGAGATCACAGTATGCCAAATAAAAGAAATTCCCTAAGAGAAGACAGTGTGGTATTGGGACCACATGCTTTTAGTTCTTTTTGGTCTCTCCTTAAATTAGCATAGCGGATATGAGCCATAAAATGGTGATGTCAACCCCACTTTTCAGCATATTTCAGACAAGTGCTTGGGCACAGTATTTGCAGACATCTCTGTCTTCATGAAGAGATAGAACCACACATATTTCTTTTTCTGTGCAAAAGGTGTTATTTCACATTCAGATAAGGCTACACGCAACCCCTCAGTCATTTGGGAAGGGCAAAACTCATCAATGGTGTGTAGAGAGGCTGAAACACGTGAGTCATGGGGTTAGGGTTTGACTTTTGCTTTTCTTGAGACACAAAGGTGATTTAACTGAGAGAAATTAAATTATTTTCCTTTCTCACTATTCAGACTAAAGGGCATTTTCAGTTGCATCTTTAAAGTTGTTGGTTTGTACTCACCTTGCTTTCCGTCTGCAGATGAATAAGGCAACAACAGCCACCAGCATGCCAATTAAGAACAGACCAGCACTCACACCTTCAATAACTCCAAACAAAGGCTCTGCAATAATCCAGAGGGAAATAACAGACTCAGGTGGGCAAATCAGTGCTAATGCACCAGTGAGGGAGCTAGAAGCTCTCCCTCCCCAGGAACATAATTATGAAGAAGAATTCAAACAATACCCACACTGAGGTGTTTACTATCTACAGTATGGGAGTGCACAGCCAAGAACATGAAATGCTCGCCACACCCTGTAATGGGCAAGTTAGCCATTATATGTTTGAAGTTAATGGTGTTTAGCTTTTAAAGGAATTTTGGACTTGTTTGTGCTTCTATGTAAAGCTTGGGACCCTTGAGATAAATGCTAGTAATTTGTGACCAAAATAAAAATGCTATTTCATTTGCATAAAGCAAGATAGAGCATCTGGGACTTTAGCAAATCCAGTGAATGCCTGAGAGTTATTTTAACAAAATCTTATTTTTGTTTTCTGGTATAACACTGCCACTGGGAGTTTATAAACAGGTAAGAGTAGCCCATTTTTAAAAATAGTGTTATTGAAATATAACTCACATACCTTCACCGGTTTAAATGGCGTAATTCAATAATTTTTAGTGTGGTCACAGAGTTTTGCAAACATCACCATAATTGTATAACATTTTCATTATCCCTTCCAAAGCAATCCCCTGCACTTAGCTGTCATTCTTTATTCTCCCCTCCTTCTAGCCCTTGGCAACTCTAATCTGTCTGTCTTCACAGATTTGCCTATTCTGGACATTTCACAGAAACTGAATCATAAATATGTGGTCTTCTGTGATTGGCTTCTTTCACTTAGCATAATGTTTTCAAGGTTCAGCCACATTGTAGCATTGATCATTATTTCATTCCTTTTTATGGCTCGATAATATTCCATTGTACACACATAACATTTTTTTATCCAGTCATCTATTAATGGATATTTCAGTTATTTGTATTTTTTGGTTATTATGAATTGTGTTGCTATGAACATGAGTTTACAAGTTTTTGTGTAGGTGTAAGTTTCCATTTCTCTTGGGTATATACTTAGGAGTGGAATTGCTCGGTTTGATGGTAACTCTAGGCTTAACATTTTGAGAAACTGGAAAACTGTTTTCCAAAGCAGCTATACCATTTTTCATTCTCACAAGCAATGCATGCAGTTTCCAGTTTCTTTTTTCAAAAATACTTTATTTATTTATTTTTAGAGTGAGGGGAAAGGAGGGAGAAAGAAGAGGAGAGAAACATCAATGTGTAGTTGCTTCTCAGGAACCCCCAACTGGGACCTAGCCTGCAACTGAGGCATGTGCCCTGATTGGGAATTGAACTGGCAACCTTTTGGTTCATAGGCCGGCACTCAATCCACTGAGCCACACCAGCCAGGGCTCCAGTTTCTTTTTGTCTTTGCTGACACTTGTTATTGTCTTTTGGATTATATCAATAGTTATTCTACTGGGTGTGAAGTAGTGTCTTATTGTGGTTTTAATTTGCATTTCCCTAACGAATAATGATGTTGAGTGTCTTTTCATGTGCTTATTGGATATCTGTATATCTTCTTTCTTCTTTGGAGAAATGTCTATTCACATTTTTTGTTATTTAGCTTTTTATTATTGAGGTATAAGTTAAGAGTTCTTTACATATTCTGGATACTGGAACCTTATCAGATATATGATTGGTAAATAGTCTTTTCTATTCTGTGGGTTATCTTTTCTTCATCGACTCCTCTGAAGGACAAAAGTTTTAAGTTTTGATTTAGTCCCATTTATCTGTATTTTTACTTTTATTGCTTGTATTTTGGTGTCATATCTAAGTAACCATTTCCTAACTGAAGGTCACAAAGATGTACTCCTATGTTTTCTTTTAAAAGTGTTATTGTTTTAATGTGTACATTTAGGGCTGTGGATTAGCCCACTTTTGAAGTTTAATTTTAAGCCTTTGGATTTCTTTGTTTGATATTGCTTTTCAAGACTCATCAAATCAACACAATCATCTTTCTTTTCATTGTGGTTAATATTCTTTTTTAAAATATATGTTTACTATCTTTCTTTACTGGGTTATATACAATTTTTGTTGTATAACAATATTTCAAAGAGGAAAGAATTGTGTTTACAAAGCCTCCACTTAAGATTAAATTATAAGTAAACATGTCGAAGTCATCTTAACTGTGCTCTGATCTGTTTTTGGTTTGAAAAGTAGGAGAGTATCCTTATATTTGGCATAAGTAGATGGGAATGTTTGTGGGGCTGAGTCAGTTCTGTCACGCAGCATGACAGAGTGAGCTCTGAAGAACTTCCTGAGACCAAGCATTGTGAAACTCCAGCTTCAGGGAAAGTCTGGGACAGATGAAGTAACAAGGAAAAATGTGCTGAAACATGCTACTATTCTCAGCCTATGAAAATATTCCAAAGCAGTGCAGTGCACAGGTTAAGGATTCAGGAAGAAAGGGCCAGATTACCACCAGCTCTCCTGTCTTTCCCAGCTCTACTTGGCTTTATTCAGCACGGTCACCGGAAGTCTCCTTGATAGGGGGATATCGGCACAGAAGTCTGAGTTACTTGAACCTTTGGTGCTTCAGGTCCTCACCTTTAATGTGGGGGTGATAATAGTATCTACCTCAAAAGGTTGTAATTAGGATTGAATGAATTAGTGTACATACAATGCTTAAAACTACCTCCATAGAGAGGGTGACCAGAAAATATTAGCTGCTGTTATTACTCAGGTTTTCCCACTAACACACAGGAGAAGTTTCTTTAATAAATTTATGTAAAGCCTTTTAAGTTAACATTTTGATAGTGTACAACAACATATAATAAGCAAAAGGAAAAAAGTCACCTATAAGCCCACTACTTTGAGATGTTTGTTAATATGTTGATATTTTTCTTCTAATTTTTCCTATACATTTCCATGTATACTTTCAAAAACATTTTGTATCTATTTATATTTTGACCTGTGCAAGCTCTTTATTTGAATATTTTTTACCCATCAATAAAAGTTCATCTTTAACAAAATCTGGTAACTTCTACCTTTTTGTAGATTAACATCCCTTCAGTCCATTCTCCTGCAGAAGTCCTGTGATTCCTCTAATCCACACAAACTCATAATCACATAAAGATTAAATTCCAAGTAAAAATAAATGTTCCCCCCACCATCACCCAAATTAACAGATCTCCTCACTAGAAGTCTTTGTAGGTGACTTGGCGGTTGGCAGAATATGTGGGTAGATGGAAAGGTTAGCCTTACCTGACTCAGTGGTGATAGGCAAAGAGAAAAATGTGTCTGAATAGAGTGGCTTTGTGAATTCCTTTTGGTTCTCATCAAACAACTGTGTAAAAGCTCGAATACTGATTCTGAAAAGAAAACAGATTTATTTAAGTACAAATTAGTGGCTGACCACAGTAGGGCTGACTGAAGAATGTGTTCAAGGAGAAACAGGGTGGGCACCTGTCAATATGTATGTGAAGTAGAATATGAATTATGGAATCAGACAGACCTGGGTTCGTTCATTCATTCATTCATTCATTCCTTTGTCAAATATTTATGGAAGCCCTACTGTGTGCCAGTCCCTGTTCCAGGAGCTGGAGATACTACAAGAACAAAAATAAAAGTCCCTACCATTCCAGTGCTTACATTTTTATGGAAGAAGTCAGATAATAAATACACAAATACACTATGCCAAGTTGTGATATGTACCATGGAAAAGAAAAAAGCAGAGTAAGGAAGATGGGAAGCAACGGGTATAGGGCATGTGGGACTACTTTACTCAGCATGGGCAAAAAGCATCTCCTTGATTAAAAGGATATACGCACAGAAATCTGAGGAAGGGGAAGGAGGGAGCCATGGCTGCATTCCAGGCTGGTGCGAGGCTCTGAGGCAGGAACATGCTTTACTCCAAGGAGGCCAGCATGGCTGAAGCACAATATATGAGTGAGGGAGTATTAGTGGGTGAGAGCAGAGATCTAGATGGGGCCAGATCATGGAAGACCCAGAAGGCTATGGTGAGGATTTTGGCTTTTGTTCTAAGAGACATAGAAAGCCAGTAGATAGAGGGTATTATTGAGATCACTCTGGCTACTGCAGCTTGTAGATGAGACAGAAGGGCAATGGTAGAAGAAGAGAAACTTGTTGGTAGGGGATTGCAACAGTCCAGGTGGGAGATGCTGGCTTGGATCAGAACACAGTCGAATTGGCAGTGAGAAGTATTGGCTATTTCAAAGGAAGAGCTGAAAGATTTGCTGATGATGTGCAGCATGACAAGGATGACTCCACATGCTCTGGCTGAGGACCACCTAGAAGAATGGAAGTGCCATTTACTAACACCCAGGAAGACCAAGGAGGAGAACATGAGGGGCTTGGGAAGATAGAGTTCATTTGTGGGGGTGGTAATTCCAAGGTGCCTGCTAGGGCAGTTGAATGAGTTAAATATCAATATATCAGTATTATTAGTATTATTGCCATTGTTGCTATTTTTAAAAAATAATTACATATATGAATAAAATTTTACATTAAACATATTACAAATAAAATTACATATCTCCTCATCTTTTTGACACTAGGTATTTTCTAAAGAGCCTTGTATCTAATAATATTTTAATTTCATCATCATTGTTACAAGATTTACTTAATGCCTTCTTATATCTAATTGCTGAAGTTACAAAAAGATACATACATGGTCAGTACTCTTGAAAACTGACCCTAAATGCAATAAGCAAGCAAGATGCAGCTCCAAAAACACAGAATTATAGCCTCAGCCTGGATGAAAAGCCTATGGTACCCATCATCGGCCCTAAAGCTCATGCTCTCTGGGGGAGTCAGGTCCACTCTGGAGAGCTGTGCTCAAGTTCTGGGGACATGTTTTAGGAAACATTAGAGGTCATTCAAGGTGACTGACCAGCACAATGACACAGAAGACTTAGTGGAACATGTTAGTTGACTTCAGATCTACAGAAGACTGACAGGCAGAAGAGGAAACAGGTGTAATTATTTCCCTCCTTGAAGATAGAACTAAGCTCGGCAGGCTGAAGCCATAGAGGTGGAATTGAGGAACACAATGTCACTCTAACATCTAGACTAGGAGCCGCAAAGGTGGTGAAGGGCTTTAACTTACTGAAGGGCTTTAAGCAGAGGTAGGAGGAAAGCGAGCTCTCAGGGCAGCTGCAGCAGAGGACTGCCACAGTAAGCTAAGGACTGGCTGGGGCCACCCCTTGAGTTCTGTCTACCTTGAGACTCTCAGACTATAGGTTTGCTGATAGAGGATCAGGTTTGGTTTATAAGGGAAAACTTTTTCTATGATTAATTAAAACCCTTTGAAAGCGAATGAAAGACTTCTTTTTTCCTTTTTTAAAAAATCTGGGTTTCTTGAACCCAAAAGTATCTGGGCATGTCCTGTTACAGTGCTGGAGTAGTAACAGGCCAGGAGAAATTGTTCTGACCCTCCATCCTCTCCTTGTATCTCGTGCCTGGGTCTTCTTGTGATCTTATAATATGAACCAGATGATATAGATCAACCACATCTATGATTTCTGTCTCTAAAAGATACTTTGAAGTCAAAAGTTGTACTTCTAGGAATAACAGACTGCTGATGGCAGTGTTATAAGATGTCCCCAGAGTGTAACCGACAGTTAATGTGTGTTAAGTGGGAAGGTGAGGAGTTGGTGTGTGTTACTAATGTACTGTACCTTTGGAAATTTAAAGGAGTCTATTTGATGATAAGGGTTTTTCAATATTTGTATAGTAATTTATAAGTGTAGAAGAACTTTTACAAATGTGGTTCTATTTGATCATCTCCAACCTCTCCAATATAAGGAATCTTACATAAGGAATTATATTACTTTAGAAGTTTGGAACTTGAAGCTTAGAGAGAGTCCATGTGTCATTCAGGATCACAGAAAAATCTGGTGCAAGAAAACCAAACTCCATATTTTTGAACTCCTAGTCCAGATCTCTCCCTTATTTCCTCCTGGCTTAGTTTTGTTTTTTCAGGACGACTTCTATGGGAGGGACGGTTAAAAGGGCCTGTGCCAGGAAGCAGAGGGCCCATGGCCTAGCTCTTATTCTGCCGCTGATCAGTTAAATTGTCCCTGAAGTTTTTTATGCCTCAGTTTCCTCATTTATGAAATAAAAGCCTTGGACATAACAACCTTGATACGTTCTATTCTGAAATTCTAGGATCCACAGGTGCAAGTACAAAGTATGAAGTGGATCCAGATGAATAAGGACCTTTAGGAACCAAAGAAAAAGATAATGACCTAGATTAGGTTCAGTGTAAAATTAGTGGGTAATCAAGAACTCTGCCCTTAAAATTCTTTCCAAAAACAGACATTACCACCACATTTCCTGGACCAGGACTTAGCAATCACCCAGAACCCTGTCTCATCCTGTCCTCTGGTCTTGCCTTTCCCGCCGCCTCTTTTCAAACCCTCCCCCAGCCCTGCTTGAAACTAGACTATTTGCTCTTCTCTAAACAGGTTGTGTGTTTCTGTGTCTGCACCTTAAATCTCTGTTCCCTCCACCTTAAATCTCTGTCCCTATTTCCATATTTTCAAATCCTTCCCTATTTATTTATTTAAACATTTTATCTATTTATCTTTAGAGGGGAAGGGAAGGAGAGAGGGAGAGAGGGAGAGAAATATCAATGTATGGTTGCCTCTGGTGCATCCCTTGCCAGGAACTGGCCTGCAACCCAGGCATGTGCCCTGACTGGGAATCGAACTGTGACCCTTTGGTTCACAGGCCCATGCTCAATCCACTGAGCTACACCAGCCAGGGCTAAATCCTTCCCTATTTTTTTTAATGCCCAGCAAAAATGACACCTCCTTCAAAAAACCTTTTGAACCTTCACACCGTTTATTTACCTACACCTCTCTTTTGTCCTTTAGTATTTCTGCCCTCACTATATTATAAATTCCTTGAAGGCAGGAATTCTATCTTACTGATCTTTCTATTCCCTACAACATGTGGCCCAGTGCCTTCCATGGAGGGGGCACATGTATTGAATATATTATCAGCATGATAAATTTAATAATATGAATAAGATTATTTTAATGAATAGATATCTGGTAGTAATTATTTCAAGTGTAGTTGTGTCTAGAATCAGAAAATTCCATGCCACAAAGTCAGAGATCATATGGTTCAGTTTCCTTCGTTTGAGGAAAACAAGGTCAAGGGAAGCTGACTACCTGAGTGTGGTCACATTGCTATTTTATTTAGAATAGAAACAAAACCAGATCAGCACTTTCCTAACCTCCAAACTGCCTCAGCCATTATGCTCTGCCCTTTCGCTTCCAGTATGAAACAATACTAATTATACAACTGAATAATAGGAACCCAGCAATGAATGGGAACACATTATATTCATTGACCTAATAAACTTGCATATCAGGTAAACCTCATGTTTTCCAATTTCTCTTCATTCCTTGTTTTTCTTTTTCCATGTTCCCTCCTCTCTGGAAAAAAGATGCCTGACAGCACTGAGGATCACTGTGGTAACTATTGTCTTGAGACAGGCAGAGTGCTGACTTCCCTGAGCCAGGGCTCAACAGCCACCACACGGGAGGCCACTGAGTATGAGGTTCTCCCATGTGCTCTGAAAGGCTATATCTCCTCTCATTAAGCACTGTCTGCCTGGCATGCTTCTCGCAAATGTATATTGAAGAAATAGAGGAAAGCTGTATTCTAGAAAACAAACATGTATGGCATGAGTTGATTATGCTATAATAAGAATGTGTAACTTTTCATAGAGTAGTTGGCTCATACACATGTTTTGTGCCTGGTATTTGCCATATTGTTTTATAACCAATATCATATCTGTCTCCTCTATTAGACTGTGAGCTCTCTCAGTGTAGCAAAGAGGGTAGGTGATTAAACAAAGGGTTAAAAGTCACTGCTAAGTGGAGGATTAGAAGAATGTAGGGCCTGGGTGCTGAGAAATGTAGCTGAGGGTCCAGCTGCCCAGCTGTGTATTGACAAGGGTGGCATGGGGCTAGTTCAGAGTTCAGCTGGCTTTTGAACTCTCTGAAGGAACTCAGTAGCCAGATAAGGGAGTAGCAGGCATTGCAGATAGGGTGAAAAGAATATGCAAAGGTGCTGGGAACCACCCTGCCTGGTTTCAGAAACTGTAACCCCTCCTGGCTAAGGCTGAGTAGAAAGACCTTGAGACCATAAGCCACTTAAGAGACAAAGCTTATCTTCCTTGTAGGGGTACCACCTCTGCCCCTTTTCACTTCACCCTACTTGGCCCTGGGCGGATGACTGGTTAGCCAATGATGGGTAAGATTCCTCAAAGGAGGGATGACCTAAGACAGGAATGGTTGTGAAGGGGCCCTGAGGGAAGGACTTGGTGGGGGCTACAGAAAAAGGGGGTGATGGACCATCACTCCTCAGTTTTGACATAGCATGAGTCCTCATTCTGTCTGCAAGAAGTCTCCTAATCTCTTGGCTGCCTTACTTCCCCTGCCTGACTTAAGCCTGAAACAAGGCCTTAAGCCTGAAACAATGCTGGAGGTGGGTGTAGCCCTGTGCTGGAAAGGGCAGGTTCCCTGGGGCAATCAGGCCTAAGAAAGAATGTATAAAATCCTATGAAACCTACTTTACTAATACCCTCAATTTAAATGATAAGGGCCCAAGCATGAAGTGAATTTGTTCTCCAAAGTTTTATGGCCCTTTCACTAGCTGACCCTGGCTCAGAATAAGCCCTCAGAGTTCTTTGGATGTTATCTATTATTTAATCATTTCTGCCTGACAATGATTGATGAACTTTATGTATACACCCTGTATTCCTATGCAAATTAAACCCAACAAAAGCCTGGTGAGGTAAGGGTCAGGGCACTCTCCTCTTGAGAGAGTGGCCATGCTGTCCCTTTTCCTCCACAGGACTTTGGTGGTCCATGTGAATTTGTCTCATCTCATCCACAATGCCATGGACACTGGTGTCTGCATCACAAAGTCTCAGAAATAAAAGACACCATGTCATATTCAAGAGAACTCTGAGCAGTGAGGAGTAGCAACAGGGCAAGGTGTACTTGGGCAAATGGTGGGAGACAAAGCTGGGGAGGAAGGTGGGGGGAGAAGGTGAGGGCTTTATGTGTCCTGCTCTGGGATTTTCACTTGCTCCTAGAAGTGAATGGGAATCACTGGAAGACCTTAATCTAGAAGGGGCATGACGAGATTTGATCTATTGCTCAGGAGAACTCTACTGCTTTGCAGATGAGAAAAATGAGGATTAGAGAACTGAAATGCTGTTTATAAGGCTAATGCTCCCAAAATGGCACTGCTGGAACTCAAATGGAGGGGCTCTCACTAGGACCTTGGCAGCTGTTCTGGACAGAAAGAAATGCTCCGGGAGCCTGGTAGGTTCTGGGCTGGATATGAACTACCTAAGCTTCTAATTCTCTCTCTCTCCAAGGTAGTGATGAATTATCTTCTCTCCTCTCTCAAAAAGCAAGCAAGCAAACAAAAACAGCCTCAACTTTTGAACTCACAAAGAGAAAATAGCCCTTGGGAGACTCTTGCTCAAGTTTCCTTCAGCCCAAGTGACTATGGAGTGGAGGCATCTCTTGATTCCAGCATTCGGTTCTCCTTTATATTTCTCTATCACTCTGCCTGAGATCTCACCTCCTTCAGGTAAATAATGGTCTCTTCTTGAAGTAAACATTACTAGTAAGTTTGTGTATGGTTCTTTTTTAAATACACACTCATTTTTATTTATTTTTTATTTTTTAAAGATTTTATTTATTTATTTTGTAGAGAGAGGAGAAGGGAGGGAGAAAGAGAGGGAGAGAAGCATCAATGTGTGGTTGCCTTTCATGTGTCCCCACAATGGTGACCTGGCCCGAAAACCAGGCATGTGCCCTGACCAGGAATCGAACTGGCAACCTTCTGGTTTGCAGGCCAGCACTTAGTCCACTGAGCCACGTCAGCCAAGGCTGAGTTTGTATATGTTTACTGTGAAGGTGCAAACCTTGGATGGGGTGGCAATATCATTTTTGTGGTGCATCCTGGAGCAGAGGTAATTAACTATACAGATTCCTGCTCAAAGTGAGCACTCTGTTTTAGGAAAACCATTGGCATTCCTTTGTTGAAGTGAAGGAGGAGCTAAGAGGGCTCTCAAGTGTGATGTCAGGTCATTGTCTCTTTTTGGAGTTGATTCAAGGGAGTCAATAAACCTGGGCAGTGACCACAAAGAATGCACACTGGCCCACAGAGAACCTGATTGGCTGCCATATATACTAGATAGCAGCTCTGGGAACAAACAACAGAGAAAGTACATCCTGAGCAGAAGCACCAATCTTGAATGCCTATATCTTTACATGCAAGATGGCAACATAGGTTCTCCTTCTCATGAGGACCCTGGTTTGGGATGCTGTGTGCTTTTGCCAGTTCCCACACTGGGGAGGGCCTGCTGGCTATAGTATGCTCTCTGGGATCAAAACAAACAGCTGCTTCTTCCCACCCACCCTCTTAGAGTGGGGAAGGGATGCCCCTGTTCACTTAAGGGCCTCACCCTCCAAGAGTTCTGTCTGGACCAAAGAGTATGTTAATCATTTTATGCTTTAGAAGATAAATACATATGTGCAATTTGAGTCCTTATTAAAAGTGGAACATAAAATCTCATACTTCTTGGGACTCCCTGACTCAGTCTTTCTACTTAGGCATTTTAATAATCCTGGACCTGGGAATTGATTTGACTTGTGTGAAAGAAGTCTTAGGAGAAAAGAACAACAGAACCTTCACTTCTTCACATCATGAGTTAGAGCTTTTGCACAGTGCTCAAGGTCCTTCTTATACATTACCTGTGAATGGAGGCAGGAACACAACTTTTATAAATTACCCAGTAAAATATAGGGCCCTCTTATAATGTGGGTGATTAATCTATGGGAGCACACATGCATCAGATGCCCAGACAGCTGAGTACCTAGTAATGTGGCATGTCCCTTCCAGTAAAAGGATGGCAACACATCTAACCTGTAGGCAGTACGTGGCTTCAGCGGTCCGTCACAGAATTTTTGCTGATTAGGATCGCATTTTCCACCCAGGCTCTCCATCTCTGCTCCAAGCTTAATGTTAAAACTCCTGGAGTTGCTGTCAGGACTCTCAGCACATTTGCTGGCAAAATAATTGGTCTGATACACTCGAATGGAGGCATTGTGCCTGTATTCCAGGTAGGAGGGCAGAGGGTGCTGTTGTTCTGGCTTCAGCTCATCACTGCCTGGAGGGAGAAAACCCACAGTGAGACTGACTTTCTTGTGCCTTTAGGTTTCTTTTCTTTTTCCTTCCTTCCTTCCTTCCTTCCTTCCTTCCTTCCTTCCTTCCTTCCTTCCTTCCTTCCTTCCTTCCTTCCTTCCTCCCCTCCTTCCCTGCATCCCTCCTTCTGTTTCTCTTTTTCAACATTTTATGTATTTTCTCTCTTCCTTTCAAGATTTCATTTAATTTTTAGAAAGAAAGGAACAGAGGGAGAAAGAGAGGGAGAGAAACATGCATGTGTGAGAGAAACATCAATTGGTTGCCTCTCACATGCCTGCAACCCAGGACCTGAAACCTAGGCCTGTGCCCTGATTGGGAATCAAACCAATGACCTTTTGGTTTGCAGGCCAGCACTCAACCCACTGAGCCACACCAGCCAGGGATCTACCTAGGTTTCTAAGGTTGACTCCTCACTATCTCTGGGCATTCCCAGAGTGCAGAATTTGTGACCTTGAAGGGTGCTGTGAAATTCTCCCAATAAAATTAACTTTAATTCACTTTTCTAAAATAAATTAAAAATAAATAAAGTGCATATAAACAAAATTATACACAGATATACATATACCATCATTTTTCTTGGAAATGAAATGTTTGTGTGAGAGGGTATCATGACTCCAGAAAGTGAAACATTCACTGTGAGTCAACCCACTCAATGAGCTCTCCACCTTGCCAATAATCATTGTAGCTAAGCTAATAAGGAAATCCCTATGACCTGGAAAACAGGGAAAAGATAAGAGAAATCAAGTCCAAGGCCAGAGTAGTCGCCCCACCAGCACGTTCCACATGCCACACCCAGTGTGATTACTGCTCCAGTACAGGACTGTTATCTTGAGTACAGTTTAATCCTGGCTTGAATTTGGCCCCTCACACAGGACACTTCCCAGAACTCTTCCCCTGTCTACCCAGCCTACTGTGTGTTTTGGCACTGCAAAGCAGTTTGATGGTGGCTGGAGGAAAGCATAATTAGGAAGATAAATATTACGGAGGTCGAATACCATTTACAATGAACTTTGAGAAGTGGTACGGTAGGGGTTCATTGCATCCTGGACCTCCTGTTTAATAATATTTGCTCAAAATGAGTGGAAATATTACTTTGGAAATGTTACTTTGTTGGCAGTAGTTGGAAAGGAAGGTAGCCTTCAGGATGAGCGTGTATGCTATAAATGCCATTTATATGAGATGGATTGTCATCTCAGATCACCCGGGGAGCACAGCCCATCTCCATGGACATCAATAATTGAAACTCATCTTGTTTTTTGGGGTACGACTTCTTTTTGGTCACTGCCTTACATCCATGTAGTAAAACATTTTTTTCATTGTAGCCTACTTAAATCTGAAGTCTCTCCACAGTTCAATTTATCTCCAGTTATGAGGTGTGAAGAAATCTGGGATGCACCACTGACCCTTGAAATTATTTAATTAATTATGCATGCCCAGCTTTAGTGTAGCTATAGAAGATGTAAGAGCACATAGACTGTTATATACCTAGTGAGACTAAAATACTCTCTTGCTCCAATGTTTGCTCAGGTTTAAAGTTTCCCTTTACCCAAAAATGGGTTAAAATAGTCAAGGATGTGTAAGAAGCTCACATGCAGCACCTTCAACAATTTTGAAAAATATAAGACATGCAAAATATATCAATGGCATTCCAGACATGAACATTTATTTTGGAGAGATAACAGTGGAAAATGCACTTATGGACATGTGTGCACCAAGATTCAACACTGCTGTATTGTGACAAATGTTGCTGTATGTAATAATCTCTGAAGATCATACTCAGTGGTTGTATGGGATGTTGTTAATAACTTAGGATTTGCCTGATCCATAGGAATTAAGAAGACACTGAATAATTTGAGAATGAAATAACTAGAGAATAAAACATACTATTGAAAATGCAGTAGAGAATGGAGGAATGCTTTTTATGATCATTTTTTCCTCCCTTAAGCTTTTGAATATTTTTGTGAATTGGTGGGTGGTTTGGGAGCGTGTGATTGGTTGAGGTATTTCAGACAGGGACGGGGGAAGACAGCTGAAGCATATTGCTGCTTATTGGAAGACCTGAAGAGCAGTGAACAGGACTGAATGAGCAGGGAAGGAGATTGAATGAGTCCGTACACACAATGCATTTCCAACAGTGCCCGACACATAGTATGGGCTCAATAAGTGATGATTATTGCTATTACTGTTGTGGTTGCTGTAATTATTTTTATTCACCCATTTCATAATTATACCCAAGCAGATAATAGGCTTTATTGTTGAAAGAGCCTTTGAGCAGTTTTCTGTTACATCTCCCTGCATCTGGCAGAGATAGAGAGAATGATAGAAAAATTAAGGGTTTTTTTTTTGCATTTAAGAACTGTCACAGAAGGATGCCCCACAGTGACCTTTGAGAAAGAAATCCTGTGCCCTACAGTGGAGTCAGTTCACTTACCAGCGGCCTCTCGCACTACCACTGTGAAGTATTTCACGGCACCATTGGTGTCACTGAACCAGCTGCAGTTGAAAGTAAAGTTGATGGAAGATTTGCTAATTAGCACATCCTTTATATTCACACGGATATGTGGAGGTGGGGGAGGCGGGCCTGGGGAAATAACCAAGAAGGGTCACAGCTCTGCTTTTACATGTGAACAATCAGTTGAAATCAGTTACATGTGAAAATGAAGAGCTCCACTCACCCACGTTCATTTCCTCCCTCTCTCTCTCTCTCTCTCTCTCTCTCTCTCTCTCTCTCTCTCTCTCTCTCTCTCTCTCATTCTGTGTGTGTATGTAATCAAGAAACCATCCTCCTCTCCTGAAGAGAAGCAGGGTGAGGAAGTGACCTGCCAGTGACACATTGCACCTAATGAAAGTGGCAGCTAGGTCCTCAGCAGGATTTCCTGGACTTGCAGCATCAAATTGCTTAAAAGCTCCATTATGGGACCAACTGTATCAAGTGAAGTGAGGTATTTAAATACTAACTCATTTAGGTACTTTAAGATCTTTGAACTTGTTTGCTGCACAGGTACTTTATGCAGAGAAATGTTTCCATTTCCCAGATTATTTCAGGTCCTCTTCTCTAAGTGACACAAGACACAGTAATGTGGAAGTGGACGGTACACAAGTGGGTAGCAGTGATAGACACGACAGGGGAAGGCGCACACTGGGAGTACACTGCCAGGGACACTTACGGTCTATCATTGTGATAGTGCTGTCTTCCACCACCTCGCTGGTCATGCCAGCTGACTGCACCTTGATAGACACAAGGTATCTCTTATGGGGCACTAGCATCATAATATTGAGCAGAGATTTTTCCTTCTCCAGCTTTCTGGAAAACTCAACTTCTTGAGTGTCCATTTTCCGGCATTCAATGCTATACCCATCAAAGTCAGAATCAGGAGGGATCCAAGAACAGGCAATGGCCGTGGAATTCTGAGGCCGGCAATGCAGGTTTTGTATCTTGTCTGGCTCTAAAGGAAAGAGAGGGAGGGGCACTTTTAACAACTCTGTGAGACACGTTTTTTCAGCTCCTTTGAGTCCAACTAGTTCAGAGATCTAAATAAATAATTCCCAAACTTAGTTTGGCTTATTTTCTGAGGAAAAAATTCTCATAGATCTCCAAGGTAATATGTCTGCCTGCCTGCCAGATTCTATTCTGAGAAATATTAAAAGTCAAAATGCTGTCCCTTTAGAAAATCACCAGGTGCCAACGTGACTGGAAACAAATGCATACGTGGGCTCTGAAATCAAGTGGCACAAGTCAGATGGAAGGTAAGGCAGAGGAAACTGGAAGTTAAGAGCGCAGCTCAGCCTGCCTGAATTCTAATTCTTTTCAGCAGCTACACACTCTTGGGCAAGTTACTTAACATATCTGTGCGCCTCCCGTGAAGTGGGGAGATTCAGATAACCAATCATCATATGGTTACTGTGATGATTCGATGAGTTGAAACTTGCATGGCTACCTTAGAACAGTGGCTGGTATAGCAATTGCTCAATAAATGCTAGCTTTTATAATGAGAAAATTAAGAAATGGCATTGCTGACTTGTTACCTTCTGGGCCCTGGCTTCTGCCCCCTCTTCCATTTTTTTTCCTGCTCCTCCCTGCCCACGTTCCACGACACTGAAACTGCTTGTGGCTCCCCATGTAGACCACTCTGGTCTATGCCCACCTTCTTACGGCCACTCAGCTTCTCCTGTCTGACAGACTGCCTGACCCAGGTAGGACTCAGTGAATGGTAGCTAATCTTATTGGTTGTGAATGACAAAGCAATGAGTAAAAGATTCAGCGTGAAAGAAAAGCACTTATGTGACTGTATTGGTTAATAAGAAACTCTGTGGGCTGCCCCAACCAGCCACATGCCTACCATTCATAATTATTTATATGTCTATAAAGCTAAATTGTCCAATTTAAATAAGCAAATTTTTTTGAATTTTTATTGTAGCACCTGAACCATTTAAAAAAGAAAAGTTCTGCCCTGGCCAGGAGTGTCTGTTGGTTAGAGACTTGTCCCAATACAATAAGGTTGCAGGTTCAATCCCTAATCAGGGCACATACAAGAATTAACCAATGAATGCCTCAGTGAGTAGAACAACAAATCAGTGTTTCTCTCACTCTCTCTCTAAAAGAAAAAAATTCAATCAAGAAATAAAACATTCTCAGCTCCCCAATATGTAAAATCAACGTTATTCAGGTCTGTGTTATAAATGTGCATTGAGGTCAGGGGTCCTATGCTGGGGTGATCTCCCTAAGACCTGCCTTGCTTTTCCTCAGGAATTTCCAAGGAGCTTCAGGCTCTGGAATAGAACTTGAAAGCTAGGTCTAGACCACCTTATTTCATTCCAGGAGTCAAAGCCTTCATAAAGATTAAATGGTAAAAGCCTGACCCATGGTTCTATTGACCACAGCACAGAATATAGCAACAATCCTCAGATGGCAATAATTGATGGCATCAATCCATCAGAAAGGTCACAAAAGATCTGGCATTTGAGACAAGCAGTAATTGTGTCTTTTCAAACATTAACTGCTTGTTAAACTTTTGAACTCTTTTCCAACCAAGTCAGAGCTGAGACCCAAATACACCTTCCTTTTCAGCCTTAGAGAAAGTCTTTGAAGACATCCCATCTAATTCATAATTCTGATGATCCATACAAAAAATAATACAGAAACTTGCTCCCACCTCTTCCCTTAGTTCCTTCTCTCTCCTCCTTTTCACCTCTAAATCCCACCTGCCTACCAAGACTCAGGTCCCACCCCCATTCACTAAGAAGTGATTCCTATTATGTGCAAGGTGGCTCCCCTAGGGACTGCAAACACTAGAGAGATGAATACATTAGCCTTAACCTTTAGGAAGAGAAAAGACTCCAAAACAGCCATAATATAAGATGGAAAGGAGAATCTACCAGATGAAATGGGAAAAGAAGATGCTGTGTGGTGTGACAGGCACATTTGTGCTGCTAGAGCTAGTGGTGAGCAGGGCTTAGCAAAGGCTGTGTGGCAAAGATGACATCTTGCCCAAATATTGGGAAAGGCGTTTTAGGTAGAGAAAACCAAGGGTGGGGCTGGGAGGAGTAGGAAGATGGATGACACAGAACTCTAAGTTACTATCTGTCATGGCTGGAGCTTATTTGTGAGTAATTGGCTACTGGAATAATTTTACATGAAAGTTACAAATTTCTGTTTTGTTTAATCCTTTTATTTTGGGTTTTCTATTACCCACAGCCAAACTCAACCCTAACTAATGCAATCCTCAAAGTTCCATCAGTCGTTCTTCATAAAGTTCAGCACCACAACCCTCTGCATACTGGTTGCTCTTCTCTTGGGCATGCCCCATTTGGGAAATGCCACTCTGAAATGCTAGCATCCGGGACTGAACACAATCCTCCAGACATGAACTGACCAGCCCAGCCTCTACTGAGCTCTTAAACTGTGCATCTGTGACTCAATCACACATTCCACAATAAGCCAATGAAAACCCACCCCGAGCTTGCTACAAAACAAAGACTCTTAGTTCTTTTTCACATATTTATCTGGACATGCACCTATTTGATCCCCAACTGGTCTTCGGGTACAATATGGATCTCAAATTACAATTGTTATAGCATTGATGTTTGTTGTTATTCAAAACAACTACTGGCATAAATTTCTAATTTTCAACTAGGTATTTTATCAACAGCCACTATCTGATCTGAGAAGCTACATTTACTAGGTATTACCAAAAAATAAGTATTTGGATTGATGTGTTTCTTTGAGGTTTGTTCATCAGTTCCAAAATGCCTTTGAGAAGAAACTTATATATATTTCATAGTTAAAATATTTTTCTGTTTAGGATTTATTACAATATGTCCTAAGTGATCCCTCTGCTTCTAGCTTGCCCCTTTCAACCTATTTTTTACACTGTACCCAAAATGACTTTCTAAAGTACAAATCTAATTATGATATTATGGCCAAAAATCCTTCAGTGGCTCCAATTATTTGAGGATAAAGTTCAAAGTCATCACCATGGCTCACAAGCCATTTTATAACCTGATTCTCCTAATCTGCACCTTTTATCCTCTGGCCAACTGACTCCTTTCTGTTCCCCTCTCCTTCCTGGTCTTGGAATATTTTAGTCTCTCTACTTGGAATAGTTTCCACTTCTCCCAACTGCACATGGTCAATCTACTCTTTCCTTAGGATGTGATTCAAATGTTTCTTCTTCCAGGAAGCTTCCTTTGCATGGGGTTAGATGCCACTACATGGGTTTCTATGGTGCCAAATGCTGCCTTCATCACACCCAAAATGTAAATTTTTTTGCGACTGTACTTCCCACTTGATTGTAAACTTGATGAAGGCAGAGATTATTTCTTTATTGTTCACTGTTGTTAGTATTGCGTAAATGAACAAGTATATATGGATTTCTGCCTGAATTCAACCTAACCAATCATAAGTAAAAATGTAGATTTAACCCAAACCCTATAAGAATTGGACGTTGTAACACACACTTCCTCCTCACGCCATCTGAGATCCAAGAGAAGCAAAACATGTCCTACTTGTCCTCACGGATCCAGAGATTGGTCTGCTGTAGGTTTTCCAGGAGTCACCACTGACGGTTTTCACACTAAATTGATAGGATCTCCCTGGACGAAGACCATACACGATGCGTCCTTCTGATTTTCTGTTGCTGTAGGGGTTGAAGACCGTGATCGCATCTCTGGGTAACCACTGCACCTCAAAGTCATCGTAGTCTGTCCAGTCAGGTGGCCCCTTCCAGGTGATGGCCAAGGATGTGTTTGCAACATCAGTAAATGACATAAGACTAGGAGGGCTTGGGGCTATATGTAGGAGAAAGTGAAAAGTCATGTAATCACTTCTGTGATATAACATATACAAATAAGATAGCTGAGTGACATCAGACATACTTTAAATGTACTGAGGGAGAGATAATGTAATATAATCATAAGAGCTTGCATTTATAGTGTTTACTATGTATAATACCCCATCTTCAAGTGTTTTATGTACATCTCCTTTAATTTGCATGGCCACAGCTTCCTTACCAGGGAGCTGTGAAGCATGAGTGTGCCAAGACATTGATTCCATCATATTTTAAGATGTGAGGGCTAAAGCCCACAGACTGTGTCCATTTTCAGATGGCTTTGGCCATTGGCCCCAGCATGGCACACAGATATGTTGATGTTATCTGTGTGTGCTCAAGAAATAAAAAAAATTTAGGAAGCACTGCTCACAACCACACTATGATGATGTATGTGGTTATACCCATTTTATAAACAAGAAAACTGAGGTTTAGAGATGGTCAATGACCTGCCCAATTTCACTTAAGTAAGTAGCAGAGCTAAGCTAAGGACCTAGATCATTTTAACTGAAATGTTTCCTTTATCCACTGTACCATTGTGCCTTCCCAAATTCAGGGGGTGGCATATGGCACATTATTATTGACTTTATTTCTTATTAAAACCATAATTAGAATGTGTCTTTGGAAGCCACTTTGCAGCAATACTCCACCTTTGGCAACTGGGCTTCTTACCTGTTCGGCTCTCCCCGGTGGCCTGGTTGCTGAGATCGCCACTGTGGGTTACCACACACAAGGTGTATTTCCTTCCAGGAACAAGGCCATGAAAACTCCACTCCGTCAGGTCCTTTTCTCTCCAGTTTTCCTTCTTTGTGCCATTGGGATTATAGAGAATCAGCTCATAAAAGTCAAAGTCCCCAGGGGCTGGATTCCAGGTGAACCAGAGACTGTCTGTCATATTCTGATTGGATCCCTTGAGATTACTCACAGAGGCTGGGACTGAAACAAAGGGAAAGCCTTTATTGAAAACAAAACAGAAGCAAGGGCATTTTGGCTGACGGGTGAAAATAGGAGCCCTGTTGGGCATATGGGTGAGTAGCTTCTGTTGTAGAGTCAGATCTTGCCTACATTTCAGGGCACTTAGGGTTAGGGGAATGTGGTCTAGAGACATGGTACAAATTAAAATAAAAGAAAACACAATCAGGTGGTGGCTTTGATATGCTTGCCACATGTACTCTAATGAACATATAAAATGAAATCTTCAGAAATGATTGAATAAGACTGGTCAAATAGCTCATACCTTCACTCATGAAAGGCCCTAAACATGTTCATAAAAGGCTCGAGCCCCATGCAGTCAGGCGCATCCCACTGGTGGCCACCACACCGTAACATCCCTCTCTGGGGCTCTTCACTTCCTCTCCAGCTTTTAGGTTCTCAGTTCTTTCATGCTCTTTCTTACCAAGATCTTTATTAACAGTCACTTCTACCTTTATATAAATTGGTTACACTGGCTCCTATCCAGTGAGTATTTGAGCATCACCATTCTTGGAAGAGTGAAGACCATTGTCCCTTGTTGGAGGGACTTTTAACATTAATGAACAGGTAAGAGAAAATGTGCCGAGTGCAGACTGCCCCAGAAATGGTAACAGTAGGCCAGTCTATTCATGCTTTGGACTTACCTGCTGCTCCTCTCCATTCCCTTCAAAAGACAAAGTGAGGACTTCCAGCAGGTGCCTGGAATGCACTCTTCTAGTGGCTCCCCTCAGGTTTCAGCTGAAATGCCCATTCTGTCTAATGTAGTTTCCTTTCCTGCCAAGTTGCTCCCTGTCGCAACATACTGTTTATTTCCTTCATAGACTTTAAGGCATTCCAAAATCACCTCCCTTTAAAATCTGTGTTCCCTGCCCCTCTCCTTCCATGACTGCAGAGCTCCATGAGGTCAGGGGCACTGTCTGTTCACTGTCATATTCCAGCTGTGAGCCCAGTGCCTGGGACACAAGAGCACTCACTCAAAAACTACTGCCCCTTGCTCAAAAATTATGTCAAGTGAAAAAAAAATGAATAGAAAAATGAGATAATGGGCTCAGATTATGGAAGAGGAGTAGATTCAGTTTATTTGCAGTCCAGAGCCATGTTTCTCCCTCCCATTTTCTGAGAATTCTTGGTGTTCGTTTCATCCAGTGCTGTGGTTTTGATTCACAGCAGTCCGCTTCTTGGTTCCACTTGCAGTTGCCCTTTCCCAGACCTGCCTTCCAGTCCATCTAATTCTTGCAGAAAGAATAAGGGCATAGCTTGAATTGAGCCACAATGGGTTACAACCCTCTTGCAAGTAGAGGAGCCAGATTCATTTCTTTCATCAAACCCTATGAGGTAAACAAGTGGAGGCAACAGAGCAGAACCCAATGCGAAAACTATTCTGATATACAATCAAATGTCTGATCTAGGGTCAGAAATCCTGAAGGTCACAAATTTCATATAAAGCTATACCCTGGATAGAATAGGAAACTAAGGACAAATCAAGGAAGAACCATGACTATTGTGACAATTTTCCCTGCTATTCATTAATGCTTGGGCTCTGGTCTTACCTGTTCTACCGAATATGAAAGACTCATTAGACAGCTCCCCACTGTGAGTTACAATCACCAGTTTGTACATTCGGCCTTGCAGTAAGTTCTGGAAAGAAAAGCTCTGGACTTGTGGGTCAACCTGAGCTCTCTCCCGCAGAGTTCGGTCTGGGTTGTACAGAAAGATGTTGTACCAGTTGAGCTCTCCCTCTGATGAGGTCCAGCTGAAGGATAGGTGTCTGGTGGAGTTCTCTGTTATCTGCAGATTGGTGACAGCTGCTGGGACTGGAAAAGCCAAGGAGCAAGAGGGTGAGGTTGAGTTCTGCCATGTCCCTGACATGGCCTGAGGTGATGCTATGACTGCATGGACTCACTCAAATGGCAGCTCAAAACACATGGTCCCTAAAACCAATGAATGAAGTAGACACAGAGGCATGGACACATGGAACAGACTGACAGCTGTCAGACGGGAGTGGGGAGGGGACCGGATGAAAGAAGGTGAAGGGATTAGTCAGAGATCATATATACACAACCCATGGACACAGACAAGAGTGTGGTGATGGCCAGAGGGAAGTGGGGGCTGGGTGGAGGTGGGCAAAAAGGAAAATGGGGACTTCTCTAATGCTGTCAACAATAAAAACAAAGTTAAAAAAACACACGGTCTATGCCTTTGAAAAATATTGGCTTCATGGAAACCTTCTTCAAGCAAAGAAACCTAATTATTGATGCTGAAACTGTTTATTTAAAAAAAAAAACAAAACCACATAGCATAATACTCTCTGGAACTCAATCAACAAAACAAACAAGTGAGCAAAACAGAACCAGAGATGTGGAAATAAAGAACAAACTGACAGTGACCAGAGGGGAGAGGGGAGGGAGATAAAGGGGGAAAGAAGGGGAAGGGTCAAGTCAAGGAACATGTATAAAGGACCATGGACAAAGACAAGGAGGTGGGGGGGATTGAATGTGGGAGAGCGGGGTGGGCAGGGCAGGGCAGGGCAGAGCAATAAGGGAAAAATGGGGATAACTGTAATTGAACAACAATAAAAAAATCAGAAAATTAAAAAACAAAACCACAAAAAAACAAGGGAAACCTGAAATAAGAAAGTATCTTCAAAGACATTTTGCAGGTTACATATGATGATGCTAAATCTGACCTATGTGACCAAATGTTTTTCTGACTTTAAGAGCTATATTAGAGATCAAAATCTATCTCTGAATGCCATCTGAGAGTAAATGACCATCACAGGGAAGGACAGAGTGGGTGGGAAAGAAAGGGAAAAGCAGACAGAAAGGGGAAATTAGATTTGGGGACATGAGAAAGAAAAGCTAAAACCACATTAAGGAAGTTTACATTAGGATTTGGCAACCCCATTGCCTGTTAGTGCTACCTGTTGGCAAAGTAATCAAATGTCAAGAGAAATCAGCTGCTTCGAAAGTGTTGGCGCAGGTGCTTCCTGATTCCACAGAAGTCTTACGATACAGGTGGAAACAGAACAGGACATCTGTCTCAGTCTCCCCGAGTTCTTTTCCTCCACTGCAAGCATTTTCTCAGGCCACTCTGCTTAGCAATCAATCTCACTCGCTTTATGAATTACTGTGGCCTAATGTTCGTGTCCCTCCCACCCCCCAAATCCACATGCTGAACCCTAACCCCTGAGATAATGGTATAAGGAGGCAGAGCCATTGGGAGGTGATTAGGT
Source organism: Anoura caudifer (assembly GCA_004027475.1). Classification (NCBI taxonomy): domain Eukaryota; kingdom Metazoa; phylum Chordata; class Mammalia; order Chiroptera; family Phyllostomidae; genus Anoura; species Anoura caudifer. The sequence goes on from PVKU01002970.1 coordinate 139,158, forward strand.
CATGAAGGTGAAGCCCGTATGAACAGGATTAGTGCCCTAAAAAGAGGCTCCAGAGAGCAAAGCTCTCTCTTTCTTCCACCACGTGAGGACAGGATTAGAAAGTACTGTCTATGAACCAGAAAATGGCCCTCACCTTGAATGTTACATATGGCTTTGCATATATGTATATGTAATATATATTACATCTGTATTATATGTAACATGTTACAGATGCAGTATATTATATATAATACATGTATAAATACATATATTTATCCTCACCTGAGGACAATTTTTTCATTGCTTTTTAGAGAGGAAGAGAGAAAAAACATGAGTGTGAGAGAACATTGATTCATTGCTTTGAGATGAGAGCTTATCCTGGATTATCTGGGTGGTGGCCAATGTAATCACAAAAGCAAAAGATGGATGAGGGCAGCAGAAGAGCAAAGGAGATACAGAGACAGACATAGAGGCTGGAGTATTCCCACTGCTGGATGGGAGCCTCAAGCCTAGGAACCTCAGTGACCTCCAGAAACAGGTAAGGGCAGAGAATAGATTCTCAACCTAAACTAAAGTCTCCAGATAAAACATCACCCTACCTTGACTTTAGCCCCCTAAGATCCATTTTCAGATTCAAACCTCCAGAACTATGAGATAATAAATGGATGTTGGTTTAAGATGCTACGTTTGTGGTAATTTATTGTAACAGCCATAGGGAACTAATAGAGCCAGTTTTGATGAACAATCTAAATTGGACTATGGTGGGCTGAAGGTTTTGTCCACAGGCCAACTGACATGGAAGTGGTGGATCATGGAGAATGTTCCTCCTGTGTCCAGAAATATATGTAATCTCCCAATTTTGCTTCATCCCTCTCAGCCTACTGTTCTCAAGGAATAGCAGACAAGGAGACATCTCATACAAAACAGTAGGCTTGTGTGAATTACCTGTTCGGCCTTCAGTTTGCGCTTCTTTGCTAAAGAGGCCTCCGCTGACAGTTAGGATCTGTATCTTGTATTTCTTTCCTGGTGTTAGGTCTTCAAATTTGTGCTGCTTAGTCAAGGCTGGCTTTGATGTGTTACTCAGAAGAATCCCATTTTCATTTAGAAGTAGGATATCATATCTTTCTGCCACACCAACAGCTTTTTGCCAATTTACTACTAAGGAATGGCTGCTGTATACATTGTCTGCAGTTATCCCCTGGACAGAGGCTGGGACTGCAAGGAAAGAGAAGAAGCAGGTCCCATCATTGACAGTAGAGTAACCAGTTGAAAGAAACTCTGCTAAAGCAACTGCAGATGGAAGAGCATGCCTCATTATTGCACTAACACTTTCTGTGCACCCTTAGGAGAAAACAGTCCCTGTACTGAATTACTTATAGAATTGCTTTGATTCTCCATTTTTTTCCTCTGAATTTAGACAGGATCTTGAAGTCAAATAAATAAAAAAAATGCGGAAGTAACACTGATAAATATGCAGATTGATACGTATGTATTTTTTGAGACAGTGGAACAATGGATATAGTTTGGAATATAGAGTCACTCATTTGGACTTTCATTCCCAAATTAACTCGAGTCAAAGCTTTGACCTAAGCAGTATATATAACAGTGCTTGTACTACGGCCCCTGATGTGAAAGGCAAACCAGTATTGTTTGTTAACAATATTTTCTGTCCTAGCCTCATATTTTTTCTCATTCTATATAACCTCCTTAGGAGAACTCATCCACTCCCATGGTTTGAATTTTACCCACATGGTGATTGATGACTCAAATTTGAACTTTCAATTCAGACCTGTTTCTAGTTTTTGCAAATGACACCTCTCTCTGGGTATTCCACAGGTGCCTGACTCCCAAGATGACAAAATTGGACTCCTCATCTCCCTCCCATAACTTGCTTACTGTCCTTTGTTTTTCTCTCTTGGTCTAAGTCAGAAACTTGGTTTGTCATTCTTACCCATCTAAGTATAAACAATCTTAAGTCTTATCACTTCTCTCTCCTAAGTCTTATTTCTTTTGGATCTCCACTTCTCTCCATCTCTACTACCACTAGCCCTAGACAATATCCTCTCTCTCATACACTATGGCAAGTCTCTTGACCAGCATCCTTGACTCCTCACCTCTCACTTTGAAACTACACATTGTACGTGGAGGATTCTCATAGTACGCCCATGCTGATGACCCTTCAGTGTCTCTTCATGATTCTAAACACCTTAACAAGGCATACAAGGCCTTTCACGATCTGATCCATCTGCTTACTTGGCTCCATGACTCACATTCTTTATTCTAGCATGCTAAGGAGTATGTGGGTCCTCAATGTGCCAGGCTTTCATCCCGAAGCCTTTGCTTTTTTCTGCCGGAACCAAGTCAATATATGTTTTATCAGGATGACTTCTTAGTGTCTGTTTAAACGTTACTTTCTCCTGGAACCCTTCCCTGACTCTTTCTGTCTGCTCCTATAGCACACCATGATCATTTTTATTTTAGCACTTACCATATTGTACAATAATTTCCTTTTTACTTCTCTGTCTCCTTCATTAGATTATAAGTTTCTTGAGGTCAGGGGTGTTTTCTTGTTACTGAATTCTCATTTTTGAATGCAGTAAGGCTAGTTTAAGTATGGTTGGTAGGGTAGTAATATAGGTGTAATAATTTATAGTTTTAATTTGAACACTTCACCTAAAATGTCATATGGTGTGCTTGAGTGTGATTTTGTTATGTTACACAATTACATGCTTATGATTTTGTAATAGATGGGGGCATTATTTGTGCTAGACCTTGTATATACATGAAATGAAGACATGGTAGGGCCCAGGCCTCAAAATAAGTAAAAGGTAATGAGAAAGGAAGACATCTAATAAGTATTGTGTTACTGTAGAGAGAGCATGAGGTTTGGAGCCAGACAGATCTAGATTTAAATTATAGCTTTGGATCTTAATACATGTTTCCTAAATAATGCTTCATGAACTTTCTGAGTCTTACTCTCCTCATCTGTAAGATAATGATGTGATCCTAGTTGTAGTGTGACTAGAGATAATTTTAAATGCCTGGCAATGTAGCTGGTGCCTGTAGATTATTTTTATTTTGAAAGTAATGTGTTAATAGTAGTAGTAACATAAATAAATGGATATATTATTCATTCATTTATTACTTGGTCTTTAACTATCACAGGTGAAGTAGATAGCATAAGTATATATGTTTTTCTTAAAGAATTTTGAGGAAGGGATGAAATTTTGAAAAAAGCATATTTGTTGAAGTCTGCTTGTTAAAATTTTAAATCCTTTAGAAGTTAAAAATTTATTCAAATCATTTGGTTCCTAATTACCTTTCATTTGTTTTGAAAGTCTCTACTAGGAAAGAAAAATGCAAAGAAAAAATATGAGAAAGGCTCTTGAAACCACATTGAATTGTACAAATTTAGCTGGTTTGAATTGGATATTTTTGATTTGTGATAGCTAAGCCCATTCATCGTCCCATTCCCATCATTCCCAAGTTGGAGAACAACTTGCCCTTCTCTGGGTAGACACTTACCTGTCCGCCCGAGCGCGTCTATCTGGTTCCACAGGGACCCGCTGACCGAGGAGATCACGATCTGGTACTGTTCCCCAGCCTCCAGCCTGTGGAACGTGTGCTTCGAGACATCCTTGGAGATAGTCTGAGAGTCAACCTTTTGATTCTGCCTGAATGCTGACACTATGTAGGAGTCAACATCTCCCCCTCCAGGAGTCCAGTTCACCGTCAAGCTATCTGTTGCCCCATTGGGAGAAATGTGAATGTTTTTGACAGTGCTAGGAACTAAAAGAGAAAATAAACTTAGAAGTCATCACTTAGAGAATGAGCTGTGCAAATTTCAACCAAAGTTTTGTGCTTCTTATGTTTTGGCATCTACTGAAAGCATACACATAGAAAAAATTGCTATCAATTTACCAACTTTCTCTGACTCTTCTGACTGAACTGCAGTTAGTAGAGGAAGTTTGAGGGACATCATGGCCAGTGAGTAGAAGTGAACAATGCCAGTGATAGAGCGAGAGGCTGGTTATATTGCCTCAGTCCAAGTCTTGGTTTTCTTACTTACTAGCTGTGGGACTATAGGCAAATTCCTTAACCTCTGCAAGTTTGTTTTGCCATCAGAAAAATGGTAATGATAATAATAGTAACCAGCCCATAGAGTTCTGAGAATTGAACAAAATGTACATGTAAAGTGCTTTGCTGTGGGTCTGGTTCACGGTAAACTGTTAATAAGCATTAACTATTATAGCGACACTACTAATAGAGTTCCAATGAAGTGATATTCAAACAGAGATATTTATACTTAATCTGTATCCTTTACAAGCACCAATCATTCACATCAATTCAATACTATTTCTCAGTAAAGCTTTTTCTTTCTTCTTTTTATTTCCCATACATCATACTTCTGTTCATCCAGCTTAGACAACATTGTTGTCACCATCAAGATAACTTTCTCCCCTTCTTGCCATCCTCCTTTTATATTTCCAAGTCCTCAGCCAAGACAACACCTGGCTACCCAACCTGCTCAATACTGTTGACCCTTGAACAAGATGGAGGTTATGGGCACTGCCACACCTCCTCTTCTGTGCAATTGAAATTGTTCATATAACTTTTAACTTCCCCAAAAGTTAACTGTTAGTAGCCCACTACTGACCAGAGAAGCCTTACCAATAACATAAACAATTGATTGACACATATTTTGTGTGTTTTGTGTATTATATGCTATATTATTACAATAAAGTAAGTTAGATGAAAAATGTCAGGTTCCGGACAAGATGGAGGCATAGGTAGAAACCCTTCACTTCCTTGCACAACCAAAAGGAGGATAACAACCAATCTAAAATCAACAAACAACCAGAAGTGCCAGAAAATCAAACTGCATGGAACTCCGACAACCAAGGAATTAAAGAAACAGTCAACAAGACCAACCAGACTGGTAAGATGGGTTAACAGAGAGAAGGGGGCTGTGTGGGTGGGGATGACTGAACGGGAAACTGAGACTCAGCTGACTGTGAACTATGGTGGTTGCCGCGGTGGGAGAAACTCCCAGTCTCACATAGAGTTTGTTGGAAAGCAGGTGAGCGGCATTGTTCCCTCTCTGGCCTCTCTCCCACAGGCAGTGCCACAGTGCAGCAAGGGGGGTTGTCCTGCCCTGGTGAACACCTAAGGCACTACCCCCTTACAACTTAACAGGTGCTCCAAGACAAAGAAATCTGGCTCGAATGAAAGAACAGAGCAAAGCTTCAGAAAGAGAACTAAGTGAGGAGGAGATCGCAAACCTATCTGATGGAGAGTTTAAAGCCCTGGTAATTAAAATGCTCACAGAACTGATTGAGCTTGGTTGAAAAATGAAAGAACAAATGAAAGATACCCAAAGTAAAATAAAGCAAAATATTTAGGGAACTAACAGTGACAGGAAGGAAACCAGGACTCAGATCAACAATTGGGAACAAAATAAAGAAATAAACATTCATCCAGAACAAAATGAAGAATTCAAAAAAATTAAGAGAAGCTTAGGAACCTCTGGACAACTTTGAACATTCCAATATTTGAATCATATGGATGCCAGAAGAAGAACAAGAGCAAAAAATTGAAAACTTATTTGAACAAACAATGAAGGAAAACTTCCCCAATCTGGTGAAGGAAAGAGACTTCCAGGAAGTCCAGGAAGCCCAGAGAGTCCCAAAGAAGTTGGACCCAAGAAAGTGCATGTTAAGGCACCTCATAATTACATCACCCAAGATTAACAATAAAGAATCTTAAAAGCAGCAAGAGAAAAGGAGTTATCTACAGAGGAGTTCCCATAAGACTATCAGCTGATTTCTCTAAAGAAACCTTTCAGGCAATAAGGGGCTGGAAAGAAGTATTTGAAGTCATGAAAGGCAAGGACCTACATCCAAGATTACTCTATCCAGCAAAGCTATCATTTAGAATGGAAGGGCAGATAAAGTGCTTCCCAGATAAGGTCAAGTTAAAGGAGTTCATCATCACCAACCCCTTATTATATGAAATGTTAAAGGGACTTATCTAAGAAATTAAAAAAGATAAAAAGCTATGAACAGTAAAATGACAACAAACTCAAAACTATTAACAAATGAACCTAAAAGAAAAGAAAAACAATGAAAACAAAAACTAAGCAAACAACTGGAATAGTAACAGAATCTGAGAAATGGACATCACATGGAGGGTTTTCAGTGGGGTGGGGGAGGGGAGGAATGGGGGAAAGTACAAAGAAGAAGAAACATAATTGGTAGGCATAAAATAGACAGGGAGAGGTCAAAAATGGTATAGGAAACAGAATTCAAAGAACTTATATGTACAACCAATGGACATGAACTAAGTGGTGGGGGATGCTGGAGGGTTGGGGGTACAGGGTGGAAGGTGGTAAAGGGGGAAAAATTGGGAAAGGTGTAATAGTATAATCAATAAAATACACTTAAAAATGCCATTAAGAAGATCATAATGAAAGGAAAATACATTTACAGTACTGTACAGAATTTATTGATACAGTAAGTTTATGTCATCTCTTTACGAGATGAATTGTCTTTCTGTCAGCATCTACATCAATATTGTCTTATATGATACAAAACACTGTAGATTTTATATGAGCTACTAACAATAGATATCAAATACAAAAAATGTGAAAAAATGTATTTTTACTCACACATGTAGTAATTCATGCATTAATTAATGAAGAAGCAGAAATATGATTGTTTTATGGTAGCCTAGTATAATAGATACGATTGCTTCATGGTAATAAAAAATCACCCAAAAGTCTCCAATATATTTATTGAAAAAAGTCTGCATATACGTGGACCCATGCAGTTCAAACCTGTGCTGTTGTTCAAGGGCCACCTGTACACCAGTCTAACTAGTAGGGGTCAAGATCCATATTTCCACTTACCCGTGAAGCCCTCAATGAAAGCTGACTGCTGCACGTCTCCACTGATCGTCAATACAAGAATTTTATACTGGCGCCCTGGTGTTAGGGAGGTGAATCGATACTCGGTTGCATTATTTACAAGATGAATAGAAGGAAATACTTTCATGTCATTGTAAAGCAGTTGAATCTCATACTGGTCGACATCCCCGTCAGCTCGTGACCAAGTCACCTGAAGGTCTTCAGTGCTCCTATCCCGCAATGTTAGGTCCTTAACAGGCTCTGGGACTGGGGAGAAATATTAGAAGACACATCAGGAAAGTGACTGATCAGAGTTTACCTACACAATAATTTGTAAATCACATTCAAGGAACTGGCAAAATCTCCTTTCCCCAGATAAACTACTTGAATTACTTCGTGCATAATTGAACAATAAAAATGGAAAGCAACTGTTAATATTGTTAAAATTGTAATTTTTCCCCTGACATAAATCTTGTATGCTAAATGTTGGTAGAATCTAATTATCAAATGAGTTATGATTTCAATCATGAGATAAAACAAAAAGTCCAGAACTTTAAATGTCACAATGCAGGAGGACAGGGAAGAAAAATGGGACATGTAGCCTTTTGGTTTGCTCACTATGCTTACTTTTATCTCCCAATAAATATTCTATAATTATAGGCCATGGCTTGGCTGAATGATGTTAGCTCTGAGTGAGACTTACTGGGAACGTCATTTACTGATAACAGAGTAGAAAAAATTCAAGGTTCAGATAAATTATTTACTTGATGACGTACAAGTCCCAACCGAACATCAAATTTGGCAATCTTTCCACTTACTTGTTCTCCCATTCCCTTGTTCACTGGCTTCATATTGTCCACTTTTTGTACTAACAGTGACACTGTACAACCGTCCAGGGACTAGCTGAACAAATACACACTCATTTTCGGACTTGGGAATGCTTTTGGCTTGAGTGAAGTTGTTTTTGTTCTTAATGGTGACTTCATAGTGGTCGAAGTCTCCAGTGGCATGCACCCAGGATACTTTTAAATAGTCGCTCCGGGCCGAGTTGCTAATACTGACGCCCTGGACCTTGTTGGGCACTGAAAAAGAGAACAGAGAATAGCTAAAGAGTCTTGGTGAGCATCTGGTCACAGATGACGTCCTGGGACAATAAGAAGTGAGTAGATTTTAATTGTGTGCATTTAAAAGAAAAATCTTAGACTTTTAGATCACATGTTTTTGAAAAGGGAAGATTTTTATACAATTTGGAATGATTAAATGGATCTTTTAACACAACCTGATGAATTGATTCTAATTCTGTTGTTGGCCTATGCAAAATATCATGTACCAAATGGAACATTAAACATGATAACCAATGATTAATATGAATAATGGTGATGATGCTGATAATTCCATCATACCATGGTGATGCAAGGCATGATAAAAAGTCACCAAGAAGAGGATAAACAATTCAAAAAGAAAAGTGGAGGAAGAGAAAACACATATGGTTAATTAATACATGAAGAGATGTACAACATCATTGGAGATCACAGAAATGGAAGCCTGGGGCCTTGGCAAAACACCATTGAGCATACATTTGATTGGCAAAATTTAAAAACCTGATAAAACCAAGTGTGAGAGAGAATGCCCACTCACAGGAGATTAGATGAATGAACTGGTAAACAGCAGTCATAATTAATTTCCTCTTAGCTCAAAACTCAAAAATATGGATTTCTTGGACTGAACACCAAAACACAAAATAGGGATGAATCTTATCGATATACTATTAAGTGAAAAAAGTCTAAGTCCCTAAAGATTATATATGGCATAAAAGATATCTTTTTTATAATGTTAAAAGAACTAAAAATTTTAAAGCCCATAATTTTAGGACAACAAATAATGAAATACGCAAGGTGGAAGGCAAGAGAGAAAAGTTGGAGTGAAGTTGATGGCTGCCTTGGCATGGATTAGCAGGGTGGAAAACACGTGATTTGACATAGATTATTGTCAAGTTCTTAGCTTTTATTTTGTATAGTGGTTGCTCAGGTACATGTTAAATTATTAAAAATGGTTGTCTAAATTAAATTAAATTAAATGCCTAAAAATAAATAAAAGTAGCAACAGATGCATGGTTTTCTGGCTCAAGAATAATGATTAATCCAATTTTGTTTGCTTATATATTTATGAGAGGAATCTGAAATATATAAACAAACAAAAATCTTGTGTACCTGTGTACCTATGGCTTTTTTCTCAATCGATAAATCAGTAAGTACTTCTGAACGGGAACACTTTAGAATAAGGCAATTCTATATTTAGAGAATAATATTAAGGATATTCTAATTTTTATGTGGTGCTGTATTTTAATTCAACAGCAGGCCATAGATTCATTACTATTTAGCTGAAAGTGGGTATTATAAATATATGAGAAAGGAGCATCAGAAAGAGACATGAACTCAGATTCAAGATGCTAATCTTACGTCCCGACACTAGCATGTCTTTGAAGGCTGTGTGGCCTCAGCTTGTGTTTGGTAAACCAAGGACTTCTCCTCTGGCCACATGCCAAACCTACATCCAAGTCTTCTCTTCCACTTGCCCCCAAAGCATGAAATAACAATATTTTGGCATCTAAGAAATGTCAATATTTTGGCATCTAAGCTACATTTTTCATGATGTTTTTCATACCTACAAGTTGCACTACTATCCTTTGTTGGCTTATGTGTACTGGTTAGATTTTATATTGGAATAAATCTCACCACAGGTATGGAGCAAGGACAGGTATGCTTTCTTCAAGACATTTACCTGGAACCAATTAGAGTATTGCTAGAACTTAGTCATCACAGAGTTAAGGGATAGAAATTCTGAAGTGACATTTTCATGGGGTAAGAAGGTCAACGATGCAAGCAATTTACTGAAGGCAAGGCAACTATTATAGAAAGAAAGACCAGGCTGAATACCATGCGAAGTCAATAAGGGGCTCCCCGGATGGCACTAGAGGTAATTTGTAAGACTTGCCTTGCTGTGTGGTGAGATGATGTGACACAGAATTAGAAATATTGATATTTTCACCCAAAATGTAGAACAAGAACATTAGAAAAGAAAAAGGGTGATGAGACAATCAGCCCAAATCAACAAGATGATAACTCAGACACGACTCTCCAGTTAAACTGATTTGTCAGGGGTAATGGTTTCGCCTTGGTTAGTCATGCACCAAATCCAAGTTCATGTTGGTGAAGAGTCATAAGGGTGCTTTGAAAAAAGGATCACTTTTCTTGCACTTAAAAACAATCTTAGCAAAAGGCCTTACAATGTGAAGGTCATGTTGATAGGAAACATACATGAGTTGACACCAAGGTGTTAGTAGCTGACATATCCTTTAGTTTCTGGTGATCTTTAGGCTTCACCTTGATCAACATAGGACACTGACATAGGCTGCTTTGCAAATGGAAATCTGCTTTTCAGGTTTAAGTCATTATTGTGATCGTCAGTATAATTAGACTTTAAATAATTTGAGGGTAGATAGTCAAAAATAATTTGAATATCTCTATATCTTTGACTAGTGCTTTAAGGCATAGCAACATGTAATGGAAATAGTGTTGAACTTGACTGCTGGTCAGCCATGTGACCGTGTCGAAGCCAGTTTCTCTGGGACTTTATCTTCAAGTGAGATGGAATTAAACTATTCTTCAGACACTTTCAGGGCTGGCATGATGTAACGATGTAAATCAGTGGTTCTTGAACCTTTCTGAGGTCATAGAAACTATGAGAATCTGATAAAAACTATGCACTCCCTGTCCCCCTGCACCCCCAAGGTACATATTTCCCTATTCCCAACAGCTTCAGGCACAATTTCTGGGATGACTACAACCTTAAAGTCTACCCAGGGAGCACCAGGGGAAAACCCCTGATCCCCCTGCATGACTTCTGATTCACCAGAGACTTAATGAGTGCCCACTATGTTCAGATCTTCATGGAAAAACTGACATTTTTCAGTGTCAATATCAACCCATAGCTCAGCTGGAAAGATTTGACAAAATACTGATGTCAACCATAAGCAGAAATTTCAAATGTAAACACCAGGAAACAAAAGTATTTTGGGGAAATACTAGCTGTCTAAATTTAGTTCTTTCCAGCACATCAGACTTGGCATCCTTTGCCTTTGCTGAGGTTTTTGTTCTTAGTCCGAGAACTACAAAAGTTCATATTTCCACCTTGCGTGAAAAAGGATGAAGAGTGGTCACGACTGGCAGACATTTCAGGAAGCATTTCAGGGTGAAGAACTTAATGGGCTCTGAAGTCACTCGGACCTGGGTTTAAATCTTGGATTTGAAATGCACTGGCTATTCAATAAGTTACTGTAAACAGTGGGCAAGTTTCTTAATGTTGAATCTTAGTTTCCTGATCTCTAAGATGGGAATAAGGATAGCAACTACCTCAATAAGAAGTTTTTAAGGGTTAAGGTAGTTAACATATGGAAAACCAGGGTCTAGAAACCAAAAAGTATTCCCTAGACCATAGGTGGCAAACACAGGCCCGTGGGCTGAATCCGGCCCTCCACCTTGTTTTATCTGGCCTGGCACCTTGTTTCTACCCGGCAGCAATGCCCAGCTCTTGCTTAACTTTTAAGGAGTAGTTACATTTATACAGTCCTAAAATTACATTCAGCCCTTTGAAGGCAACTGCAAGGCTGATATGGCCCCTGATGAAAATGAGTTCGACACCCCTGCCCTTTATAGACATACTTGTTAGTATGTTTGAATATAATTTGAATTCTAGTCATGAAAGTGGTGCTCATCATATACTGAAGATAACATCTGCTCACATAAGGGGTTTCTTAGGTCAACATATGAAGACCCTGTTACAGTTTTGTGACCTCAGTGGCCTCTAATCCAAGCATTACAGAAATACTGCCGATCTAAGGTGGCTGAGCACGCAGTGACTGGCACCTACAGAGCCCGTACCTCTTTGCAGGCTTACCTGTCCGATCTTGGCTGAGGGAATGATTTTCATACTTGCCACTCCTTGTAGTTACAGTCACATCGTAGAGGCGGCCTGGGGTGAGGGAGCTGAAGGAGCATTCGCTGACAGACTTGGCAATGACAAGGGACTGAAACACTTTGCCGTCATGAGAGAGTGTCACTACGTAGTTATCCACATCTCCAGGAGCTGGCAGCCAGGATACACTGAGATAGTCATTACGGCCAGAATTATTTACCGTTACTCCACTCACACTGGAAGGGACTGTGATGTTAAAAAGGGAGAGAATTTTTTTTAAAGCACAATCAAAAGTTTGAGCCATTTTTTTTTATGGTGAGCAACAACAGTGTGGACTCAGATCTAATCTGATCACCTTCACGGTGAAAGAGATGCTCTGGAAGCTGAGCGCTTACTTTAGAAGGCTAACCAAAATACAAATGCCAGAGTGTCTTTCTGATGCCTCATTAATGCAAGGGGGCCCCTACTTCATTTTTATGGGCCCCCCTTGCATTATGGGGTAGCTGTTCATAAAGTATCTTAAGCAGAGGCATTTTTATGTAAATGTGTCAGGAAGTTTCCTAGGTAGGAAAGGGAGCAAGCAATCTAACAATCCAAATGAATTGGTTTGGACCAAACTCATGGATAAAGATGTGTGAGCAAAATAGTGAAGAATGCAATAGCTTTTCTAAAAAGCTTAGATTTGGAAATAGCTTTGATCTTCTTGCGATGAAGTTATTTATTCCTGGGAGTTTAATACCTAACAACCAGAAGTGTTTTTTTCTCTTTGCAAAGCATTTCCTGCCCTCTAGTGGCAAAAATAAACCTAAAAGTCTATCCTGGAAGCAGCAAGTCTGGTATTTGGTCCAAGTACGGTCAGGAAGAGCTACTGTGGTGAAAATGGCCTTTCTGATGTCACCTGTGACCACTGGCTTATTTTAATTGGAGTTTAGTGCCACAGACATTCACGGAGAGCCTATGACTCGCCATGCACACAAAATGGAAAAGGTGCAGATAGTTTTAAGGAGCTCCCTGGCTAGTAGTAGTTTGTAAATTAATCAATGTGCTATTGAGGAATAGTTGTACCATGCATCAGAAATACATATACAGTAAATAGTACTGCCAGTAGTGACTATCAGAAAAATAAAATCCTACAGTATATACAAACTGCATGATTGTTTTCATCATTAGTAAACTAACTTCAGCTAAAGAGTTTCCATATATTTGTCAATATCAGCACATCATGCTTAATGGATGAGATTTGGCATGAAAGACTATGACATCATCAACAGTTTTTTCCTAGGAGTTGTATCACACTATTGGAGAGTTTAGAAAATTCAGAATTTATCGTCTCCTACACTCATCCACCCCCTAATTTCCATTCCTGGGAGAGCAACATGTACTTTCTGGATGGTACTGAAGATTAGAGATTAACCTGTTTATAGAATGTTTTAAAAATGGAGGTGCCAGAGGTCCTGGATGTGCTGTTCTTACCCGTCCTTCCTTCCGCCACAGCTTGTCGGGAGGAGACCCCTCCGCTTACTGTTGTTACCACCACAGAGTAGAGACTGCCTGACTTGAGGGAGTGGAAGTTGTATGTGCTGGTCTCACTGGAGAGGTTCTCATTTTTGATGACCACATTTTCATGAATGAGTAAGACTTGGTAGAACTCTACGTCTCCCACTGCCTGGGTCCAGTTAGTGAACAGGCTGCTGGTTGTCCCTTGGTTGGTCACATGCAAGCCAGTCACTTGGGCAGGGACTGAAACACAGTAGACAGACAGAAGGAAAAGACAGATGACACTTAGTCATCCTAAGGAAGTACAATAAAATTAAGTAAAAAATGAAGACAGTCTTGAAGATGCTAAATATATATATATATATATATATATATATTGCTATAGACTCTCAGCACTATTTCCTGTGGCAGATGGCAAACTACTCCTTTACAGACACTCTACTAGTATGGAAAATCTGCCTCCATGGGAAATCAAAATTATTTTGGATCTAAAAATGAGATGATGCATGCATATTAAATAATTCTGATGTAAAATTTTCAATAATGAAAGGTTGCTTAAAAAAAAACTTGTTCACTCAGTGTGATTTCATCTGTCCTCACCCCCTGAGAACACAAAACCACATTGTTGCCTGAGCTGCTGGCTGTTAGGACTGGTACTGGGAAACCCTTTCTTCCTGGTGATAAGCTTGTAGTCTAGAAAACTGGTCAATTCTTTACTGGCACAGTCTCAAGAGAACTATTATTATTATTATTATAAATAAAAATGTTACAATAACATAAATTACATTATCTAATAATAATAATAATAATAACAACGCAACTACTGAGTGCCTTGTGTGTGCAGTTATGGGCTGCATGCTTTATAGAGATTATATTATTTGATACTTATTCAAAACTCCATAAAGTTCATTTTATTATTCCCTTTACTGAAGAGGAAACCAAAGATCATAAAACATAAGTAATTCATCCTATATCATAGTGTTAACTTGGGGTTCAAAGCCTGATCTTTCCAACCTGTGAGCCTGAGCCCTTTTCCTAACTAGTAACTACTGTGATTTCTAGTCTCTCCATTGACAAACCTTTTGCACAAATCTCAAAGTTGGCACTTGATCAATGGACATATTCTCTGTGTCTCTTCCCTAAGCTATGGTAATCAAAGAGATTGACCTTGGCATAACTCTTCTCAGAATTCATTGATTTTTGGATTCAGATACAAACGTAGTCATTAAAAATATTATTTTGGATGAAGGTGGTCAAAAGAGATACATTTCCAGGTAAAAGATAAATATGTTGAGAGTAAATCCTATGAGTCTCATCATAAGGAGAACGTATTTCTATCACATTTTCCTTTTTATTGTGTCTATCTGAGAAGATAGATGTTAGCTGAAACAATCGCGGTAATCACTTCATAATATATGTGACTCATTCCATCACACTATATGCCTTAAACTTACAGTGATGTACGTACACTATTTCTCAATAAAGCTGGAAAAAATATTACTATGTGTGATCAGAAGATTCAATTTTAATTATAAACTTAATGTGTAAAGCACAGGAATTAATATGCCAAAACAATTTTGAAAAAGATTGGAGGACTGACATCATCTAATTTGAAGACTTACTAGAAATCAACAACAATGAAGACAGTGTGGTACTGGCACAAGGATAGGCACGCAAATCAACAGAACAAACTCGAAAGTCCAGAAATAGATCAACACATATATAGTTAGTTGATCTTTTACACAGAGATTCAAGGGCAATGAAGTAGAGAAGGGATAGTTGTTTTGTTTTTTTTTAACACATAGGGCTGAAATGATTAGATGCAAAGGATTAAACCTTGACCCATATCTGACACACATATAAAATTTAACTCAAAAGAAATTACACACCTAAGTTGAAAGCCTAAAAGTATAGAAACTTCTAGGAGAAAATCTTTGTGACATTATGTTAAACAAAAATTTCTTAGATATGACACCAAAAGCGTAATCCATGAAAAAAATTAATAAATTGGGACATCAAAATTAAAAACATATGTTCTGCATTTCTGTTCCTGTTCTAGTTGTTTGCTTAGTTCAATGGGACAACTATAATAGCATAATCAATAAAATATATTTAAAAATATAAATAAATAAAAAATAAATAAATGTTACTAGAAAATAAAAAAATGTATGTTCTGCAAAATACACTAACAAATTAATGAAAAGACAAACCACAGACTCAGAGAGAACATTTCAACACACATTTATGACCAACAACTTACATCTGGAATAAAGAATTCTTTTTTTTAAGATTTTATTTATTTATTTTTAGGTAGAAAGGAAGTGAGGGAGAAAGAGAGAGAGAGAAACATCAATATGTGGTTGGTTCTCATGCACCCCCTACTGGGGACCTGGCCTGCAACCCAGGCATGTGCCCTGACTGGGAATCAAACCTGCAACTGTTTGGTTCTCAGGTTCTCTTTTCCGTATTCAACCCACTGAGCCACACCAGCCAGGGCTGGAATAAAGAATTAAAAGTCAATGATAAAAAACAAACATGGGAAAAATGTTTGAAAACCTCTCTTTTCTCAAAGAAGATAAATAGATGGTAAATAAGCACATGAAAAGATGCTCAAACCCATTAGTCATTAGGGAAATGCAAATTAAAAACACAGGAAATATCAATACCCACTTAGTAGA
Organism: Anoura caudifer; assembly: GCA_004027475.1. Taxonomy (NCBI): domain Eukaryota; kingdom Metazoa; phylum Chordata; class Mammalia; order Chiroptera; family Phyllostomidae; genus Anoura; species Anoura caudifer. The sequence continues at coordinate 155,190 of PVKU01002970.1, forward strand.
ATTACTAATACTAAGAAAAAAAACTGACAATACCAAGTGCCACTGAGGATATGGAGGAACTAGAAATCTTATACATTGTTAGTGGGGATCTAAAATTTTACAGCCACATTGGAAAACAGTTTGGTAGTTTCCAACAAAGTTAAATGTACACTTACCATACAACCCAGCACTCTAAGTGGTGGGAACAATGGAAATGCTCCTAAGTCTAAAACAATGTCTTGGACTTCCATCTCCGGTAGGATGATGGGCTACCTACCATGAAAAGCTCCCCAGTAAACACAACTACATGTGTTGGGTAAAACATAAAAATGCAAATGCATAAATGAATTGTCAAGAATGCAAGGAATTCTCAGAGACCTAAAAGTAAGTGCTAGACAGGCAACTGAATCACTGAAGCAGACCTTTATCCTGTAGGCATCTTTTAAATACACATTTGCACTGTGATTTTATAGCTTTGCAGGATCTACAAAAGAGGAGGTAAAGTGTAGGACTTTCCCAGGCTGAGAAACCTCATAAGTAACCCTGTGTAACATTGGACCCTGAAATGTTATATTCTAAGTGTAAGTAAAATAAATATTCCTTTTTACTCCCACATCACCTCAACCTCCTAGACAATGGGAGGAAGAGAAAAAATTTCCACTGGAATTCATAACCTCAACACAGCTTCAGCGAATTTGCAACTCAAGTTCATAAAATCTAGATGATCAAAAAACCCTCAAGGTGACAGTTTAGATTAAAATAGGTCTGGGTTGAGAGTAATCCTGTGCACCTGAAAGAATAAAGTGAAAAGAAAGTTCTTTTTGAAACCGACTTTCAAACAAGGCATCAAAGAATTCCTACAGAATAAAATCCCAACATATGTTAGTTCACAGTAAAAAGTTATAAACATTTAAAGAAGTATAAGCTTTTAACTTCTTCCTTTGCTCATCTGTATTTGTTCCTTAAGCAAAGGTTGTTTATGTATTACATTTCATCAACCCTATGCTTAATTGTATTTAAAATTTCCTCTTCCCAATAAAAATTTTATTTTCATATGTTAAAAAATAAAGAAATAAAGCATCATGAGCAAAAGGAAACAAACTCAGTAGACAACAGAACGCACCCCTGAAGATTTCAGATATTATAATTATCAGAAATAAAATGTAAAATAAAAATTGTTAATATGCTTATAGCAATAAAGGAAGAGAATGGAACTATGACTAAAGAGAATCAAAGACAATGTTTAAAAGTGAAAAATCATACTAATTAAAATGTAAAACTCAATGGATAAACTTTAAAATAGTTTGGACAGAACGAAAGAAAAAAAATAATGAACTTAAACAAAGAGCTGAGAAAATTATCTGGACTACAGCCCAGAGAGCAAGTACATGAAAAACATACAAATAATATTCTAGTATACCAGTGGGAGAACAGAGAGATCATGGAAAAAGGCAAGAGGCAATATTAAAGAGTTAATGGATGAGATCTTCCAGGACTGATGAAAGATACTAATCTGCAAATACAGAAATCCCAATAATCTCAAGCAGGATAAACTAAAAGAAGTCTCTACTTAGATCATTGCCATAAAACAGCAGAACAAAGGCAAAGAGTACATCTTAAAAGCAATCATAGGAAACAGAATGCTCATAGAGAAATAAAAATTAGACCAACAGCAGGCTTTTCAACATCAACAATGAATGTCAGGAATACTTGAGTAATGTCTTTAATGTGCTGAGAGAAAATAACTTTCAACCAAATTGTAACCAGGGAAAACTTCTTTCAAGGTTGACAGCTATATAAAGATATACCCAGAGAAACAAAAGTGTACAGAGTCTGTCCCTAAAAGTCTCAGTAAAGAAATTTGAAGAATGTTCTCCAAGTTGAAGAAACATAATACAAGGTGAAATATCTGAGATATAAGAAAGAAAAGAAGAAAAAATTGGTAAATTGGTGGGTCAGTCCAAGGATACTTTGAATGTATAAAACAATAAGTATATTTTCATGGGGTTAAAAAAGGAGAAATAAAATAAAGGAAAACAACAGTAAATAAATTGGGAAGGGGAGTCTTTGATGATGACCCTGCTTCCTATTTCACTTAGAAAAGGAGAGAGTTATCAAAAGCTAACAACCAACCACTCTATCTCTTTTTGCTGTGCCTGCACCCATATTCTCCCTCTCTCCCTGTCTCCCTCCCTCTCTGTCTCACAGCTGATTCTAAAGTTAAGATACCTGTGCTCCTTTCCAAAGCCAATTCTTTAACTTATGCTCTACATCCCAATAGCTCTCGCCTACTCATAGAATAATGGCAGCAACTCTAACTCTTCCCTTTCCCTGTATAGCATCGCCATTCTTCTTTCTTCTAGAACATTCCCATCAGCATAAAATACATTGTTATTTATTCTATCATTAAAAAATCACCATTCTTCCAAACATACTTTCTCTTTCAGATGCTGCCCTATTTCTCAGCTCTCCTTTGCAGCATGACTCCTCGGAAAGGTTGTTCTCTGCTCTGTTTTAAGTTTAGCAAAATAAACTCAACATAAAACAAAACAAGACAAAATATGGAACTATTAAAGACAAGAGGTGAAATTGTAAAAATAGAAAACAAACAACAGAAAGGATCTATAAATCAAAGCCTGGGACATACAGGCACTTAGCGAACATTTATAAGTTGAGTGTTAAAGAATTCAGCAGACAGGATACTTTTAAAGTGTAAAGTTTGAAGAATATTACCTGTTCTTCCTTCCATTGAAGATGAATTTTTTAAGTCTCCACTAATACTGGTGACAGTAGCTATGTATTTTCGTCCAGGCACCAGGTCAGTAAAAGTGAATTCTTTGGCATCTTTGGGGAGTGACTTGTGGATGAGTAAGAGGTCTCTGTCTGCTAGGGAGATGATGTATTTCTCCCATTCTGCAACTGGGGTCTGCCACAGGATGCCCAGGGAGGTTTCATTGGCATGTTTGACACGAAGCTGGAGAACAGCCAGGGGGACTGAGAAAAAAACAAAAAGGAGTTTGGGTCACCGACTGACTCAGAAACACTCACTCAGAACAGCTCTCCAAACATTCTTTAGAGAACAGCCGTTCTCTTCCACCCACAGGAGGGTTCCAATTTAGCATTTCTTTTCTAAATGTTTATGAACATTAAGAAAAAAAGCTAATCACAAAATCTTTATACAACATGTTTATACAACATGACCAGAAATAAGGACTCAAAATATTACAACTGGGAACTATTTCACTAGGTCTTTTATTTTTGGCCAGATAATACTTTTTGAGTGCTTGTTTTTCCTATGAATTCTATGATATGAAAATATTTAATTCAATGTCATCATCCACAATATCCACAAAACCACAGAGAAAGATCTAAGTCTGAGTACTTTAGGAGGAGTTAGGAGTATCTGTTGCTCCCATAGCTTGGAAAGACAAAGGGACTTTTCCTTCATTCCTAAGGAGGGAATGCTGATGCATCAATGAAAGGGAGAACAATAAAAGTATAGATGGGAACTAATAACAGAATCTGATTAAAGGCTCCCATTATCCAAAGAATTGAAATTTCTTCCAGTTCTTTAAAAGGTAGGTTTTATTATTAGAGCTTCTAAGAGACACTGTTAAGAGTAAAGTGTTGAACCCATAAAACAAGAGGAAAACAAAATTATGGAAGAATTAAGTGTATACAATTATATTGTGAATTTTGCATCAAAGAACTTTTCTATCGTCTCCTATGAAAACAATGCCTTCTTCTGGAGTACTTTCCCAAACTACCTTCCTGAGGGATACTTGAAGACACATTAGAAATATGTATTTTCTTTCTTTCTTTCTTTCTTTCTTTCTTTCTTTCTTTCTTTCTTTCTTTCTTTCTTTCTTTCCACAGATATGCTTGTAAGCCAAAAATGTACCATGAACATTTCTCTCTATTAATGAAAACCTTTTGATGTTGGAATCCATGTTTTCAAACTTTTTGTTTAAGGGGTTGGTTGAGGTCTGCAAAGGTTTCTGCTAAACCCTTCATTGTGAATTTTCTTAGGGGTTCTTTTTCTTCTCCTGCAGTTCTGCTTGCCTTTTCTTTAACTAGATGTTCCTATTCCAGTTCCAAGAGCTCCTCATTAGTCAGTGCCTTAGGAACCACCTCCATGTCATCCTCATCCACACCCAGGTTAAAGCTTTGCCATCTCCAACACAGCTGTGTTGATTTTTGTAACTTCCTCCTTCTTAGCAAATCCTTTAAAGTCATGGACAAACTTCTTGAATGTCTTCTTCCAGATGCCATTCATACACTCCTTGGTGACGTAACCCATGCTGAAGCAAGGTTCTTGATGAAGTCATAGATGCTGTAACCCTCCCAGAACTCTATCAGTGTTTCCTCGGTGTCTTCCTCCACTATAGCAATAGCTTGGGCAAAGGTCCTCCCCAGTACCTTACAATCTCCTGTAACTCCTTGATCCATTGGTTGAATCAAAAAGGTGGTGTCTTGAGGGAGAAACACCACTTTGATATTGGGATAAAGATCAACAATAAGCAAAATCCGAAAGGTGTGCTAATCTCTGGACGTAGCAATTCAGGAGTGTATCCTAGAAGACAAACTGGACTACCTAAGACTTCTTATCGCTCCTGACGTACACTGGCAGAGTGTGCTCATTGATGTGCTTGAAGGCCCCACAGTTCTCACTGTGCCAGGTCACAAAATGTTTTAATTTGTAGCCTGCAATGTTGTCCTCAAGGAAGACTGTTATTATGTCCTTAAAAGCCTTGAAACCTGGCATTGATTTGGCCTCTTTATGGATGAAAGTCCTTGGAGGCATCCACTTCCAGAATAGGGAGTTTTCATCTGTATTGAATATTTGCTTTGGCAAGTGATTTTTTCCTTCATAATCACCTTATCTAGAGTTTCCAAAAATTCTTCAGGAACCTTCGCTCACATTCACATTATGTAATGAATAACAGTTCTTGAATCGTTTGAGCCACGCAGAGCCAGCAGTGAACTCAGCATCATGGTCAGGCCCAGCCTTTTCTCCCAACATCGCACACAAACACTTTGCTTTGGTTGTGAGTGTCCCGGTGCTGAGAGGGATGTGCTTCCACATCAGGAATGCAAATCCAGGCCATTAGGAGTTTCTCCATGTCTGACAAAGGTGCTTCTCAAATTTTTGTTAGTCTTGTTCCCTTCCAAAAGCAGACATTTTAACAGCTTCCATCACTTTGATCTTGTCCTTCAAGAAGGCAGCTCTGATGGAATGGAGTGTGCCTAACTGGCGTGCAATAACCATCACTGATTTCCCAACTTCACAGTCCTTAGTCACTTTTAATTTCATTTCCAGATCAATTTCTCAATGAGAACTCTTATTGGCAACATTAACAGTGAATTTTGTACACACAGGAGTCATGATGACCAAAGCAACACAAGATTAAATTAACCACAACAGAAACAATGCACTCTGGGGATAATAAACATGAGATGTATGGGCTGCTTCTGGTGTAGCACAGCACACTGTTTTAAACATTTTTAAAATAAGTAGGAAAAGTACACTATAAAATAATGATACAAGTATAGTATTGTAAATATATAAATCAGTAACACATTCTTTTGTCATCATTATCAAGTAGTATGTACTGTGCATAATTGCATGTGCTGTACTTTTACACGACTGGCATAGCAGTAGGTGTGTTTACACCAGCATCACCACAAATATGTGAATAATGTGCTGAGCTATGATGTTATGATATCTATGATGTCACTAGATCCACTATGATCTTATGAGACCACTGTTGTATGTGTTGTCTGTCACTGACTGAAATGTTGTTATGCGGCTCATGACTGTGGAAAATAATGGAGTGACTAGCAGAAGTGATCTCTCATGTTCTTATTGGACCAAACTAAACATTACCAACCCTATTTTAGTCTGTAAGCATAGAATATCTCTAGTTCAGAAAATACCAGGGTACAACATTGACAGTTTCCTGGGTTATTTGGTAAAGGGACCAAATTAAGATTCCATCAGTTATTAACACCTTGGCATTTGCTTACCTGTCCTGCCTTGGCAACGCTTAGAGTTCCTCAGATTTCCACTCTCAACAATGATTTCTATGTCATACTGTCTTCCTGGTACGAGCCCCATGTCATTTATGACATAGTGCGTTTCCTCCTTTCCCACGGTGACATTGAGCAGCACCCAAGAATCATTGAAGAGCAGGATACAATACTGATCCCAGTCTCCAGCAGGGGGCGACCAGCCCACTACCAGGGACCGTGCCGAACCATTGCTTTGGGCCTCCAGGTTCCCAACTTTCTCTGGAACTAAATGGTAAAATGATGTCAAAAAGGAAATATTAAAAACCAAAAGTAAGGATACTCATTCATTCTTCATGGGCAACATTTCTATCCTCACCTCATGTTTGTGGATTGCAAATGAGTGTTATTTCCTCACTTTGGGGACATTTGATACTCAAGAAATTTATGATTGAATCACTTTTGTAATAAATCAGTGATGCCATCTTCTGTAACACCATTCATAACCTGGTGATATGACCACTGTGTTTACTGACTGCACACCATCTCTAGAGTCAATTCCAGTGCTGCATCTACGGTGGTGACATTGATGGATGTGGTATTTTTTGGAAGAGACTGCATGTTGTGGTCATAACACATTCCTCTTTGTTATCCAGTTGAGAAGACTAATCTTAGAATACAGCTCTGATGTTATTTGCTTGAAAACATTCATGGTCTCTCTACTAACTACAGACCAAATCATCAAGTCCTTGGTGTGGCATTTGCAGTTCTCCACAATAAGTCCCCTTATCCTTCCAGTCTTAATTCTGATACTCCTTCAGTCACCCTCCCTCCTTCCCACTCTCTCAAACGCTGGCCTCCAGGTGCTTGCTCTGCAGATCTGTGAGTCTCCTGGGCTCTTATGCCTTTGCTTATGTCATTCCTTCCACCTCAAATCCCCTTCCTTCTTTTCTCTCCAAGAAGTCTTTACTGGTTTTCGGAAACAAAAATCTGTTCTCTTGTCTCTCTGACCATATGGCTCTTTCTTTGGATCTCTAATAGCATAAGGAACAGACTCTGGAATCAAACAGACTGATTTAAACTCCAGCCACACTATTAACCAACTGGATGGCCATCGACAAGTTATTTATCTGTAAAGTGGTGATAATAACAGGACCTTTCTCGTAATTTTGTTGTGAGAACTAAATGAAATAATGGTATAAAATACTTAGTGCCTGATACATGAAAATGGCAATACAATTACCATTATTAAAATGTACTGAAGTATTTTTATTTTTGTGTATATGTTCTACATTTGTGTGATTAAAAAGTAACTTCCTTAAAAGCAAGAGTAAGCAAGTAAATATTTCAGGCTTTGTAGGCCATTATGGTCTTTGTCTCATTTTTTTAAACGTTTAAAAAAATGTAACAACCACTCTCAGCAGGAGGCTGTACAAAAACACGTTACAGGCCATGTTTGGCTGAAGGGTGTCATTTGCTGAACCCTACCATTTTAACAATTCCCAAAGCTCATTGTACAATAATTTACACATGCAGGCACTAGTAGTTTAGTAAATAACAACATAATTTAGTAAAAGTCATGGTTAAATGCTAACTGGCCCTTACTATAAGAGTTGATCAGAAATACTTCATTCACTATTATCAATGCTAAGGCGTTTATACCACTTAAGTGGTGCGACGTGAAATAGCAGAGGGTGGAGACAGCTATGTAGAGCATGCAGGAATGGACCAGATACTTTTGCTTAAGTAACTCAGGTGAATGCAGTTAACCCTTTGCTTTGCTCTGTACGTGGGGTCCTGGCCAGCAGACACCCTCAGTCATGAAGACCATACTTCCCAGTTGAGAATGAAGTTTCCCTTCTAACTTATTTTGTCCTAGTCTAACATGGATCAGAAACTGATTTGGGCAACAAGGAATATTCTGGAGCCCAGACTCACCTGTTCTGCCAACTCCCATCTTGTGAGCGGACAATTCACCGGAGACACAGCTGACGGTAACTTGATAAAGTCGTCCAGGGGTTAAGTCTTTAAATTGAGTTTCCGTAACCTGGGGTTCTAATCGTCTGGAGTTTTTGATGGTCCCTTGGTGAGACAGGGTAATGTTGTAGAAATCTATATTTCCAGGAGGTATTTGCCACTTGACTTTTAGAGAGGTCAAAGTGCCATCATTTGTCACCTTCAGATTTAAGACTTCCATGGGGGCTAAATCAGAAGAAAGGAAGAGACTTTAACTCAGGATAGCTTACCAGGCTTGTGGCCAAATTTTGACCTGAATTTTAATCTTGACAAGCCACACCTCCTGCACAGAAGCAAATGACAAATTCATGAGGCAAAAATAATACTGCAGAACCAAAGGAAGACTATCTGGCTAGTGGGAAGAACACAAACATGGCAATAGGAGCCTGAATTCTGGCTCAGACTGAGTTGGGTTGGCTGGGTGACCCTGGGCAGCTCTGCCTAGGTCCCTGAGCCTAGGGGTCCTGTCGGCAAATGAGGGCTTGGCCAAAATTCTTTACGTGGAATGCCAATTTCTACTTAATTTCATCTGCCTAATTTCTCCCCCTTTTTATTTATTTAATAATAGCAAGTACATAATAGCTTGATCGATGGATTAGCTATTACAAAATTTTGTGTGCTAAAAATACTGTTGTTTTAAAGCATGGTAAAATTAAAGCTCAAGAGTTGTGTCAATGACTCACTGATCCTGAAATTAAAATTTTATCTTGTTCCTCCTCCTCCTCAAATAAAAAAAAAGAGTTGTGTCATTATTTTATCAATGGAAAATGATCACAAAGGAAAGACATTTTAGTGAATATTTTTCTACCTCTTGCTTATGCTATAATTTTGGCCTTCACTAATGTTGTCATATAAATTAACAACACTTCATTAAAAGGATGGGCATAGCATACTGATTTTGCATAGAGTGGTTAGAAGTGTAATTTGTTCTTGGTATACATGATTTATTCTTAAGATAGATGCTACATTTTTGTTGGGATTATCTATATATCTTTGAGATGTGATCAAAAAGATATATGTAAATGTACAGGTGTCCCCAAATATCATTTCCACCAGCCTCCTATAGTTTCAGACACTCTCATCACTAGAGTGATTTCTAAGACACCACATATTTTAGAGTTACTGTGAAACTTAGACGACTTTCCAAGAGAGGGAATTTATTAACACATTAGATCCACCAGAAGCATTGGCGTCTACTAGAATGTAAATTTCATGCAGGCAAAGACTTTGTGTCTCTTAGATGCTGTTATATCCTCAATGACTAATATGTAGTTTATACCCAACAGCTATGGAATGAATGAGTGAGTGTGCATATGAATTTATTCATGAAAACAGTCCAAGTTAGTTTATCAGGCTGCATTAGGCTGTGAGAACAGGCCCTGTAGTTCTATTTTATTGGCTAGAGGTTGGGGAAAATGGCTGTTTCACAGGAGCATAGCATGGAGAAAGGTGTCCTGCTCCATTGTGAGTGATGTCACAGGGGCAATGGAATCCTGTTTAAAAGAAGGAAGACTAGCATCCCGAGCTGAGAAGCCAAGGCCAGATTAGTAATTAATTTTGCTACTTCAGAATGTTGTCAAGGGCTATAATGAAAGGAAACCCCTTTTTTTTCTGCACAGAAAAGTGGATACATATTAAAGGCCTTCTCTAACATCAAATTTCAATTGGTCCTATATTGCCATTATTCAAATAACTGATAAGCCTTGTTTATTAAACATTTCCTTGATTTGCACTTTATTCTTGTTCAGCTAGCTAGGAAACTTACTTGTCCTGGCCAGTTTCCACTTGCGGTTTTGCAGCCCTGCAGCCTCGGTTACAATGGTGAGGTTATAGAGGTGGCCAGGCGTCAGTCCATGAAAAGTGTAGGAAGTAGTATGTTTGTTCACGACAGTGCCATTAACTAGGATCCCTTTATCCATCAGCATCAGCTGGTATCTTTCCACATTCCCAGAGCCATGGGACCAGGAAATCAGGAGAGAATTAGTTTGCGCTGAAATACCAATGTCTTTCACCGGGGATGGCACTAAGAGGACACAAGGGATTTCCAAAGTGTCATTCATAACTCCCTTGGAGAAGACACAGACACATTTAATTCAAAACTGCACATTCATTTATGTTTCTCTGTAACCTAACTTGTGTGATAATGAATGAACACAGCACTTCTGAAATTTCACTGAAACTTAGATTAATGCTCTTTCCAGAGTCCACAGCCTAAAGCTACATCATAGTTCACCTGTCTTTCTCCCCCACTTAATAGGGATTAGGTAGTTTTTGCCAACGAAGTATGCTGTGGCATAACAGTAAAGGGAAAAGAAAAAGGAAAGAACTATAGGAGAGAAAAAATGGAAAGACAGCAATAAAGCTGGAGAGAAAATGAGGGAGAGTGGATGGTAAGAAAGGCAGTACTCATGGAAGAGGTCTCCATATGTCCCTGATATTAGGGAACGTAGGTGTGAGCAGAGACTTTTTCCCAATGTGGGAATCTTCAGGAAATACCATGACTTGATGTTGTGAGAAGAGGAAAAGGAGGAAAGCATTTAAGAAATGAATTTTATGGGGCACAAACTCAGAAAATGCTGTTACCTAAGATTTGAGTTAGAAGGGCCAGTAGGAAATATTTATTTATTTTGGAAAAAAAATTCTCATCCCAGAGAAGTTTTGTGACATGTTCAAAATAACCCAGCAAGCTAGCAGCACAGCTACACCTCATTGTTTTCACTCTGGGTTTTCCATTGCATCACAAAACACTTACATATTTGTGTATGTATCTTTGATCTGGGGGCATTCTTACTTCCATTTCTTGAATTTAATGTAATTTCAAAAGAAGCGTAGACTATTAAATGCCCACCCATCTGTAAGCAGGTCTTACCTGTTGATCCATTGGTATAAATTGTTGAGGAACGTTTATCTCCAGAAACAGTTGTGATAGCAATATTGTATTTATTACCAGCAGTAAGGTTACAAAATGTATATTCATTCCGTGAAGTATTTTCTTGAATGTAGGCCTCCTGTATCTTTTTGTTGTCATCAAATAACCACACCTCATAACCTGTGACTCTTCCAGAAGGAGTCCACGAAACATGCAAGCTGGTTGAAGTAGCCTTCTCTTGACTGACCTCAAACCTTGAAGGAGGTAAAGGGTCTGCAAGGCAAAAACCAAGAAAGAGAACATGGCTTGAAGACTTCTGCAAAATATCCTTACTTTGCTATAATCCAGACTCATTTTCCTTAAAAAGTTTAAGCATTTGTTGCCTGTGCAACAAACTGGCATTTTACTTCACTTCCAAACTTACCATTTCATTTAAAAAAGAAACACACTCAGATTCTAGCCATATAAATTCCTTTTTCTAATATAATTTTTTTTTCTTAGCTTGGAATTCCAAGTAAGGTGACATTTTCTTTGGATTGCAAAGTCAGCACTTTTCCAACATCGACAAATGTCCAGGCTATACCCGGGTAAAAATTGAAAATCAACAGAAAATGCAGATATTAAGAACAGATTTTGAAATTTGTACTGAACTTTTTTTTTTAAGTTGTGGATTTTCATGGCATAAGTATAGATGACTTACAGTTGTTTTCAGATATCAGGAAACCACAAAAGTTACAGACCTAATTAAGGGCCTAGGCTAGGTTTACTCCCCAAAATGAATTGTCCCAACAGCTGAGGTTGCCTGTGTCACCAAATTTTCAACACTTGAGTTCTGGGACATTTTTGAGCTGTGGAGGCCCACAGAGCAGGTGGGAATGTGTTAGTACTGCACTCAGCTGTTTATTTAGTTTCAACTCTCAACACCATGGGTCAGTTTGAGGAGCCCCATTTCCTATGCATTGAATCTTGAAACAGGTTGGACAGAATATCTCCAGGTTAAGAACTAAGTCAATAGCGTTTAGTGAGCAGCCACTGCACGCTGCAGTGAGAGCATCTGAGAAATGAGACTCTCCCTACCCTGAATGCTGGGAGTAGAAACATTGAGAGACATTTACATATGAGTAATTTTCAGAAATTCTACATGTTCTTGATCCAGAAAGTGGGATTAAGTTAGTAGAAACTAAATTTCAATAGTCAGGTCAGATATCTTAGTGGCATGGCTATAGAGATCTCAGTTCTTATCTACCTCTTGGGAAATTATATTTTTCTCACACAGTGACTGCAGGAATTCTAGAATGTTCTTAGAATAGCACATGTTTTAAGAAGGCATCCGTTTGTGAATAACATTTATACAAATAGGAACAAAGTAATTTTTATTCTGTTCAAAAGGCATTTATGACCAGACAGCTTATAAAACTATCTGCGAGTCACCTAGGGACACCACACGTAGGCTACATTCAGCCGATGATAAATCTCAAGTCTTTGTGTTTTGGTCTGTGATTTTAATGAGTACGTCATACTGCAAAAATTGAATAAGCCACATAACACGTTGTATGAGCAGTAATTGATAATAATGTAAATGTTAGCCAACAAGTAAGCCAAGGCAGTTGTAACTTCAAGAGCCAAAAGCACAGGTGAGCTTGGAGGATGAGGTTGTGTGGTTAACTCCGGAGCCCAGCACAGGTTCACCTGAGGAGGGCAGGGTCTAGAGCTGGATGACCGGCTCTAGGGCAGGGCTTGAATCATCTCCCCTGCCCTGTAGCCATGTTCTCGGGCAATTCCTTAACTTCCCTGTGCCTCAGCTGTCTCACCTTTGCAGTGCTGGTGATAATACTATCATTTTAGTAGAACTGCCGTGAAGATTAAATTGAGTATTTTATCTAGAGCACTAAAAACAACATCTGGTATGAGGAAAGTGTTCGATGTTAGCTAGTATTATTACTACTCCTATAACCAGGAGAAGATCTTATCATTGAAGCAGGAAGTCATAGTATAGAGAGGTAGGGCTTTGGAGTTGAACAGAACTCAATTCAAATCTCAGCTTCAGTCTTAAGATTTGGGCAAGTTACTTTGCCAGTCCAAGCCTTCCTTATCCCATCTGCCTGGGGAGGATAATAATAGTACCTACATTCTCTGATGTTTTGAGGAATAGCAAAATATAGATTTTACCTGGCATACAATTTAATTTGAATTAATTTTGTATAGTCAGTAATTTAAATTAATTCTGTCCACTCAGTAATTTAATTGCCTACTTAATCATAAAAAAAAATTTCCTCTGAATCACTGACAAATGGAAGTAAAAATGGGATACAATTTTTTAAACTACAGTGATAAAAGCCTAAATTGCTTTCTTCATAAAAAAAATACCTAGATAAATATCAGTTATTCCCATGAACTAACTTTCTAACCCTTAAGATAAAATAAAAAATTCCCAAAGTGATTCTCATTTATAAGCTCTGGTGGAAAAACAGTTTTTTATTTCTGGCAATATTATTTAAATTTTCTATCCTACATAATAGTCTATAACCAAAGATGTCATAATAAAAGGAAAGAACATAATTTCCCCTCACAGAAAGTTTTCTTTTTGCCTGGCAAGGATAAGATACTCTACTGCCATAAGATTCTAATAGCCAACAAAGCTCAAGAGCAACTTTGTCATAGCCAACCAAGACGACACATTTTTTTGCTGAAGAGGCATTTTAAGGACAAGGATGAGAGGGATAGTTGCTTTCCAGTGGTGGTTCAGATGAGACCAAGGCTGTACTGTCATCTCCATCTACAGCTGAGCCAGATAAAGGCCAAAGAAAATGATGTTATGTTCAGTATAATCTAAACATATATAATCTGCAAAATATAAGCTATAGAAAGTGAATTTTAAGGTCCCATGCCTAGAGGGTGAAGTTCAGAAATGCAGACTTTATCTAATCTCTCTGAACCAGAAAACAAAACAGTCAATCCTTTGTACATCCGCTAGAACAAAGGAACAATGAGACTGGGAAGTGCCTGGGCTGCGAGAACCTGCACTGGAAACAAACACTTAAAACCCCATTTTTGCTGTGATAAAGCCCCGCGCTGGCAGGGGTCCACTATTGCTGTGCATGCGGCAGCCCTTCGCGTTCAGACCTCTTTTCAACATAACCCCAACGAAAACTCTGCTGTATTAAAGAAAAAGTTTTCAATGTTCCATTAGAAACAAATTAGATCCATCAGGGATGCTAACTTCATATAGAAATACATGCAAATTGACATTTTAAATGTTATTGAAAAATTTAGTTATATATCTATAGCCTTCTGATCATAAGAAAAATCGTATGGAATTAGAAAACCTTACTTGGCTTCTGATTAATTTATGCTGGTGGTCGAGGAATCAGCACACATGTGTATGCATTACAACCTTCCTGGGTTGCCCGCCATCACTCCCAAACATACAGTAACTAGTGAAGTATTATAAACTAAGGGAACTGTGGAAAACTATAAATTGACCATTTAATCTCAAGCATACATCAAAATTTGCCATTAGCCACACATTTGAGACATTTGTGCTTCTTAGTTCCAGACAGACCTGGAATGCCAAATGCAAAGTTCTGCCATATTCATCTGCTATATTTCAGTGAGTCTACCAGTATTAGGAAGCCCTAGAATTTCATAAGTTGGCTTGATGTCAACCCAATTTTTCTATTATCAGAGGAAAAGATGCAGCTTAGCTAAATTCCTGAACCAAAATGAATCTTCCTTTTTTAAAATGTGACTTTGGAAGAGGGAGAAACTCACATATATATACATACATATATATGTGTATATACACACACAAACTCTGTGTAGATATATATAATGAAAGTAATATTTTCTTTAGAAATTCGTTTGTATGGCTATTAAAACACTACTATCTATCAATAAAGGAATTTCCAGAGTGTTTAGATTTCAAAGTGATAGCATTTATTTTGGACATAAATTCAATCTTATAACAAGAGTGCAGACAATGCATGGGTTAATGTCAAATGCTATTCTCGAAGTCCCAGCAGCACCATAGTATATCTGTGTCAGATCCGGTAGTTTACAATATGCTTTCTCATTTTTGAAAACCTGCACCAACGGAAGGTTTGTGGCTTTTGCACCACAGAAGAACAAAATGAGAAAGCAATTGCTCACAATCTCCAGCTAATGAAATACATCTCTTTTACTTTGTGATTGTTGCTGTTTGACTATACTAGGCAGTTTTCCACTTATTTTAAGATGGCATACTGTGTTATGCTAATACATCTGGTTAACATGCATTTAATTTAGCACCTTAACTAACCAGACATAAAGTTCAGGTAAGAAGGAACTTTTAAAGTTTTAACAACTCTGAAAGGCAACCAAAGCAGTTTTGACAATTATTTGCATCACCACTAACAACAGGGCAGGATGCCACGTTATCTTATTTGACTTTAGATGTGCAAGTAGTAGGTGGCGCGCCCTCTGAGAGTTTACATTCTACTCAGGCAGTTAACACCTGCGAGAAAAAGGTAAACAAAAGGTGCACTATCAGGGAGGCTGACTTAATGTCAGATGAAACCTGGTTCAAATCCCAACACTGTCAGTTATGAAGGTGACTTCAGGAAAACTGTTTAACTTTGCTGATGCTCACTTTCCTGTCTACAACATGGGAGCAACAATACTTTACAGAATTGTACGTGCTAAGAGGTAAGAGGGGTGCAGTGGTTAAGTGCTGGCCCGACACACGTTGGGTTTTCAGTAAATGGCAGTTGGTATGAGTGTTGCTGCTGGTAAGAATAACACAGTGGGCATTGACGCTAAATACGCAAATGGAGAGTGATAGCCAAGGGCTAAGGGCTCAGAGGTGGGCTTTGTGAAGGAAATGAACTTCAGCAAGTTTGGGAGGTCAAGTAGGACTTAGAAATCAGAGGGGAAAAAAGGGGGCATTTCAGAGTGAGAGTGCAGTTTAAGCTAAAGCTGAAAAGCTCCCTTCTGTTGAGTATTAGTGTCAGCAGTGAGGGTACCTTGACAACTGATGGAGACTTTAACCCTCTCATCCCCGTGATGCCCTTCAGGAGGCCCAAGCCACTCCTTGGACATGGACAACCGAGGCTCTCTCAATGTTATCTAAGTGCTCCAAGTCCCTTGGCCTCCTGCTCCACTCAGACTGTGTCTCTCATGTAGAGATTCGTGAGCTGTCACGATGTGTGCTTTCAAACCTGAACATCGGGATATCAAGGAATTATTGTTAATGTTAGGTATGATGATGATATTGTGGTTGTGTGAAAAATAATCTTATCTTTGAGAAATCCATGCTAAATATTTATAAATGAAATTGAATGATGACTTGGCTTGCAGATTGCATCAAAGTGATATAGGTTGGGAGTAAGGGTGGGCGTGTAGATAAAACAAGACTGGCTACCAGCTGATAACTGCTGAAGACAGATGAAGAATACATGGTAGTCCATTATTCAAGTCTGTTTACTTTTTTATTTGTTTGAGTTTTTCCATATAAAAGACAGAAAAACAAAATTAAAACCAAAAATCCCTGGAAATCTATGTGTATAGGCAACAGGAAAAGAGGAAGCACAAATACAAGGTGGACCAGCTCCACAATGGAAGCCTTGAGCACGCGTCCACAGGAGCTGATCAGGGCTGTTGAAGACAGAACAGTGTGGACATCACTCAGTCACAGGGTTGCCAGGGTCAGAGCTCACTCAACAGCACGTGAACACAGAGCTGCCATGTTAATTTAGTTTCATGTTATATGTTTAGGGACATATAGTCATTTCAAACCTACAGAATGGGCTTGATTTCTCTTACAAGGTCAGAAAGATATCAGAATTATTCTTTATGGCCCTGGGGGATTCCATCAAGTTGGTGTGTGGGAATGGAAGGTGAGACACTTTTTCTTTGTTCTGTTCTTATTCTGTCTGGGCAAATTAGATTTTTTTTTCTTGCTAACCTGTAAGCCATACCCACCAATAGAAGCCAGACTAATGGAGGAAGCTTCCTAAGCACACAAAAGAAGATCAAGTTCAGAGCACTTGGTTGGTTCATTCCATATACATAGCTCAGCTTCACCTTAGAACTCCTGAAAGAGACTGCAAATGGCTGATTGCTAAATACTGAAGTCCATCACCAAGAGTTCAACACAACTGAAAATCAATAGCTGCTTATAATTTATCATTTCTTCACACTCTAACACATTTAATCATTTTTCCACCCTGTGTAGGCTACAAACACACACAGAAATTTTTTTGTAATATATTTTTCCTCCTTAAAAAGTCACTTGAAAAGAAATACCACAGTATCATATAGTAATTTGAAAGAACTAAAACCAGCTTAAAAATTATGCCCTTTCCACAGAGTAGTGGAAAGAATTGGAGTTGAATGTAGTAAACCAAGGCTCAAATTTTATGCCTATGCTATATTAGCTGTATGGATTTGTGATGTTAATGCTTATAAATGTCAATCTCATTTCTAACCTGAAAGTTAATAATAGTAAATTTATGACACACTTAGTGTATATGAACCATTTAAAACCTCAAAAGATCCTGTGGAGAAGGCAATATTTTTATTATCACCCCCATTTTATAAATTAGGAAGCAGGCTTGGAGAGGTTAATAACTTGCCCAAGGCAACTTGGCTAGTAAGTGATGGAGGCAGCAGCTTTCAGAATTCAACTCTTAACCACTGTGCATTCTGTGCTTCCATAAGACTCCTGCCACAGGACCTCCACGAGGATAAAACTAAACAATATGTGGTCAGTATAATGTTCACCTTATTTATACAGATTTGACCATAAAAAGAAATGATATCAAAATTTTAATGCCAATGAAAAATAGAAAAACTACTTCAATAGCTCATAAACTTCAGTGTGCACAAATTCACTTTGATATTTGTTTAAACTCAGATACCCTAGGCTCCATTCTTTCTAAATTCATTACATGTTAGGTAGAAGCCAAGAAAATGCCTTTATAACATGCTCTGCAAGAGATTTTGATGCAAATAGCTTACAGACATTATTGAGAAATAGTGGCCTATATTTAAAGCTATATAAGTGTTATGGGCTGAATTGTGCCACTCTAAAATTTGTGTATTGAAACTTTAACCCCCAACACTTCACAATGTTACTGTATTTGGAGAGAAGTTCTTTAAAAAGGTAATAAAGTTAAAAGGGGTTATTAGGGGGAGCCCAATCCAATATGACTGGTGTCCTAATAAGAAGAGGAGATTGGGACACAGATAACACAGAGGGACACCACAGGTGGACATAGTGAGAAAGTGGTCACCTGCCAGCCAATCAAAGAAACCTCAGAAGAAACTTGCTGACACCTTGATCTAGGAGTTTTAGCCTCCAGAAGTATAAGAAAATAAATTTCTGTTGTTCAAGCCAGTGATGGCTGTTGTTCAAGCCATCAGCCTGTGATGTTTTGCTATGGGAGCCCTAGCAAACCAGTACACTAAGCAACACTGCAAGGTGGAAATAACAGCGGAAATGCTGGTTTGGTAATTACAGCTTCTGAAACATCTTTTTTATTAAAGACAAAGGAATTAACCACATTAAGTGCTGATTTTTTTTGGCTCATTAGTAAGTAGATAAAACTGACTAACAAGAGGGTATATGCCACTAAGATATTCTTCCTGTGAGTGAAGTTCCCACCCTATCTTCAGCCTGCTTCCCTGGGCTCCATGACTTACTCATAACCCAAGGGGAATAGATCAGATTTTTAGTATGTGTACATTTTCCCAATAAAATATTCATTTCCTTCATTAATATTTACTTGTTTATCTATTGGTCATCTCTCTATCTATGCATAGAACTAATCATTCATTCATTCATCTATCCATCCATTTAATAAATATTTATTGAACATGTGCCATGTGCTAGATGCTATTTTAGGTACTAAAATACTACTTCTTATTGTTGGGAAGATAAAAGCTCCCCAAAAGTCCTAAATGAAAACTAGAAAGTTTTATTTAAACAAACTCAAATGTCCTTAGGATGCATTCAGATGAGGAAATATGAAGTGGTCAATGAATTGGTACCTAAAAGGAGAGAAGCCACAACTCAGCTCTAGAGAGGTCTAGGAATACAGATGGCCCAGTTTTGCCAAATCTTCCAATATTTTAAGAGAATCCATACATCTGACTTTTATATGAATTTTCCATTTTTTAATGCTGGTAAAACCATCTGAATTCTTATTCATAAACACTACATGAGCCGAATAAAACATGTCTATGACTTAGACACTTCATACCCCAGGGGCTACCAGGTTTCAGCTTCCGTGCTAAGCTGAGGACACTAAGTGTTGCAAAGGTGCTGAGTTCTTCAATATCTGTTATCTTCACATCTGATTTCTGATGAAATCACAACTAAACAATTTAGCTTGCAAATTATTTTTAGCCACAATTGAATAATTCGGCTTTCAATCTATTACAATTGTGGCATAAAGGATTTAGTGGTGAAAGGAACCTGAGAACTGCCCAGTGCCTCCTCCGTGGTTAGGAAAGCATCACATACAGGAGGCAGGGCAAAGTCTCCATCCAGCAGAGACGTGGTAAAGCTCTGTCACCACTTCCCCATGACCTTCTCCCACCTCTGCACGGGACTGCAAGGGCAGGAGCCATGCACTGTTCATCATCTTTATATTTTGCCCACCAATCACCAGCTGGTGTAATTCGCTGCAGGGTCCAAGCTTAATAAATGTTTGCTGAACTGAATTGGAATATATATATATGTTTTTTGATTCTGATTTAAAAGCTGGAGTGAAAGTTGATTATTGCTGAAATAGCTCCCATTTATTTAAAATTTTGATCTTTAAGGTCATGTCTACATGACACCAAAATAACTGGTTATTTTAGAATAGTTATCAGGAGCCACAATCAGACAAATCACACTTGGAATGACACAGAGATAATCTAAGCAACCGTTGTATTTCCAGCCAAATCATGTCTTGCTCTCTTACTCTAGGCCAACAAGACAGGCAAATTGGCATAAGGAAAGCACAACCCGCTTTGAGTGACTTTTCTGTTTGAGGTTATATCTCAGAGTTAGTATTATATTACTAGTTGGTCACGTTTTAATACACTAAAATGTAATTTGTAGATCTTATCTCTGCAGCTTAGCAATTAATATAGAGGAACACTGGTCCTTCCTCTTAAATAAATGAAAAATTCACACATTTCCTTAAAATATAGAAGGCAGTAATGACAAAAAATAAACAACTGACAAAAAAGTCCTCCCTTAAGCATTTAAAAAAATCTTAGTTTAAATAAAATTATTTTTAAAGTGTAGAGAATCCCAAGAAGAGTTATACCATCATACAAATAAGTGTGAAAAATTACCATTATACAAACATCACCCGCAAGCTTTATTCTTTACATTTATCATGAAGCTCATAAAATTTGTGGTATAAAGTGTAAAAGGAACTCCTTAAGAAAAATGATGAGAACCTGAATGCCACCACATTGCGAATGCTGATGAGATCTCTTTTTTATTGAATTCAACGTAGTTAATAAAATGCAAATATTTCTTACATTTCACAGATATCTCTGGACTTGAAACACTTACATGCATAATTAAACTCAAAGGGCATTCTAATTAGTAACACCCAAACTAAGTGCTTTTCCATCAACTTTTTTTTCTTCCCCCAAAAGTAAAATCTCTGCCCTGGCTGGTGTAGCTCGGTGGATTGAGTGTGGGCTGCAAACCAAAGGGTCACTGGTTTGATTCTCAGTCAGGGCACATGCCTGGGTTGTGGGCCAGCTCCCCAGTGGGGGCCACATGAGAGGCAACCACACATTGACGTTTCTCTTTTCTCCCTCCCTTCCCCTCTCTCTAAAAATAAATAAAATAAAACCTTTAAAACTCTTTTAAAAATTAAAAAAAGAGGGTAAAAGAGAGTAAATGACTATATACTGGCTTATGAATATCTTCATCCTTTCTCCCATAAACTTCTGAAGGCTCACCTGTTTTTAAAAATCATCTGCTCCCTTCCACACATATAGCTTATCAAATGTAATGAACACATCTAGAAGTTCTATGGTCATACATTTCACAGTATTAGCAATCTGAGTGCTCACTAAACTATGCTCACATACCAAGCAGCCAACAAGTTTATGACTAAAAAATGTTGTAATTACATGGTTGATTTCAGTCTCTCTTTGATTCCATATAAAAACACAAATAAATGTTTAACAACTGCTGCCTCTTCAATTTGTCCTTACTAGTCTCAGAAACTAAAAGTTTCATCTGAAGTAAGTCAGGTGATGCAAGTGGGTACTCAATTTTTTCTTTGAAAAAATAAGAGAATTAACATTTGATTGACTTATTACATGAACCCAGTTCCATTTCCTGATCCTGGGAATGGAAAGTTCTCACACCTCTTTAAAGAACTGTAGCTGAGAAGTGATCTTTGTTCAGGCTGCACACGAAAGAATAGTACGGATGACACATTTCTAAATTTAACTTCTGGAGTTTTTTCAGTTAAATTGGACTTTCTAGATGAAAGTAAGGCTTCACTATTGCAACAAATAAAGATAATGTTAAAAGGAAGACAACTGAAGCCATAAAACATCAAAGTCGTTAGGGAATTTAGAACACATCTGGGGGTGGCATGGGGAGGAATGAGGCAGCGTGCAGGAGAGTCCCTGCCTAAGTGGTTAGCACTTGGTAAGAACTTGGACTCAAGTGACCAAGTCTATACTCTCATTTTAGAGATAAGAGAACGGAGGCAGGAAAGACAAACTAGCAGACATATATGCATGGAAGGGTTTGTCAAAAGTGTAAAGAAAAAATAACTGACTTGAGGTGCAGAGTGACCAAGGACATTCTCTGATACTAGGCTGTTTTAGTTACTCACATAATACAAAATAATTTTTGTCCCCTCATTTACAGGGAATTTTTCTAATTTTCTCCTATGAATGGGTCTATTCTACTCCCCATAATTTTATATTCTGGTTCCAAAAATAAAACTAAGTTGAGGAGAGGCATATCCCTAATCACTGCACTTCAATTATTTTTTCTAAAAACATTTACTTAAAATTATTCCAGAGCTTGACAATTTAATGTGATGGGAGCTCAAACCACATCACTTTAACAAACTTCCCTCCACAGCCCAGAATATCTCTTTGCTGCATTCCCCCTCTAAGCGACTAGTCCGCTGTTTTCAGCACTAAGGAAATTTCTGAAAGTGAACCAAGCTGCTGCTGGCCAGATCTTAGGATATTTATCTTCACAGGTATTTTTACCACCGTTTTCTTGTATGCCTGGAACTCAAGTGCAACATCAGCTTGATCAGGCAGGGCTCAGCCCGGAGCGGCCTGGCCATCCAACCGCACCTGTCGCCCCTTTACCTGTTTGCAACACCACAGTTTTTTCTTCTCCGTCCAGAGGCACAATCGTGAAGTTGTAGATGGTTCCTGCTTGTAAATCCTCGGGGTTACATTCATAGATGGTGTTGTCTATCCTCACGGGGTGGCACCTCGTGAACCCTGGTGCGTCACTGCTATAGATGAGGCTAAAGTTACAGGGAGGCCCCAGAGTTCTCCACTGGATGGAAGCGGACCGGCTGGAGGCCCTGGACTCCGTCACGGTGAAGTTACATCTCACTGGCTCTCCTAGTCCAGTCTGCAAATGAACCAGAGACAACAGCTGAAGCCCACAGGCTGGGCTGCCCAGGAACAGTTCCACAGCAAGCTCCCTGAGACGCTTCCACTCTGCATTCGCCCCCAACCTCAGCCCACCCCTTTGCCCAACCAGCAGAGAAAAGGCTCACGGGGAGGAGGGGGCAACTTTTCCCTTAGCTGCTCTTTCCCCGGAGCAGCAGGAGAAAGAAGGTAGCTTTTTTTATTTTTTGTTTTTGCCTTTGACATTTTGGCTGGGGGCTCAGAAGAGGATCTTTCTTCCTAAAGGAGAGGAAGAAATTTGGCCAGCTCCCTCTCCAAACTGCAACCCAGGAGGCAAGAAAGTAGAGTGGGAATTTGGTTCTCGGTGGGGATAGGACGCGTCGCCCCGCGACCTCTCCTCCGTCCACTCACCTGCAGCAGGCTCAGCGCGGTCCACAAAGCCAACCCGGCTCCACAGCTCAGCATCGCGGACACTGTTTCCCACACAGCCTCACCGAGGGGCTGGGACGCCGGGTGGCCTCGACGGCCGCCTGGGGAGCCACTTGTTGCGCGCGCTCAGTGCGCCCCACAGGCGCAGAGCGCTTCCCTTTGGGCTGGAGACGCGCTGGGGCCACCGCCACTGCCGCTGCTGCTGCTGCCGCCCCGAGCGGGCTGCGGACGCGAGAGGCGACGGGGACAGGCAGCGCGCCACCCTTCCCACGCTGCCATTCTGACCCGTTCTGCCTCGCCCCGCGCCCCGTCCGCGGACTTCCGCAATCAAAAGGCAATTTCCTCGTCTCCCGGCAAAGGAACAATGCGCCGGCGAGGGAGGGAGCTCAGAGGAGCCAAAGCCTGAGGCTGCCAAGGGGGCCCAAGGCGGGCCAAGCTGCCCTCGCTGCCCCGCGCTGCTCTCTCCCAGGCTAGGGGTCCCGTCTGGGTCTGAGGAACTCAGCTTCCTCCTCCTTCTTCCCCTCCCCTTGACTTTCGCTTTTTCCCACTCTGTGGTCCTCAACCCTGTCGCCTTAGCCACAGTCAGCACTTGCCCCCTCTCACTTTCCAGCCCCCGACCCCTGTCCCTTCCTCCCTCCACACCCAGTGCCTCCCCCTCCCTGTCTTCCTTCCTATCTTCCTCATCTGCTTTCTCCAGGGCCTCTTTTCCCAGGATTAAACATAACCACAGCACATTTCCCTAGGTCGTTTACATTCTTTCCTGAAGACTTTTATTAGAGTGCTTTTGCCCTTCTCACCTCAGAGCATTCATTTGTCCCAAAATGCATCCTCCTGACACCAGTAAGAGAAAAAGACCTACAAAAGATCTTGTCCATTGTCAACTTGACCTTTATTTATTTTTTTGCCATTCGCTTCCCCCTGTCTCTCGAGGAGAAGTCTGTGTCCTCCCTTAAGTCTTAAGCAACTGGTACTAACCAAGAACAAATATGAGCACCGCCAATTGTCCAATCTGCAGGCAAAACAGTTTTATCACTGGTCATCCAGTTAAAGCCATTTCATCCATAATTGTCCAAGGAACATAAGAAAGAAATAAAAACTCTCGCTTATGAGAGATACCATTGATTGCTCAGCTCCCTCACATATTACAAAAAAATGGAATTTACTTAGTTTTCAGGACTAACTTTATGCTTTTCAAGCAACTGCCTCAGTATCTGAAAATGGATTTTAAAAGTCCCCAATAACCAAAGAGCAAAAGTGTTTAATGGCACAATTAGCAGGTGATAATAGCATAATATTGCAATAACTTTTATAATCTTTGATTGTTTTTTGGGGGGTGCCACCCCTGACAACTTCCAAAAAAGATGAGACTCCACATTTTAATTTTCAAATCAGAATACTCCAGAGCCAAATCAACAAAAAAGATGACACATTTCCTTCTTTCCAAATAGTTATGATAAAGCTACAGTTTGGCTACTATATTGACTGTTATATACTTTGAGAAAAAGCAGAAAAAAATTGGAAAAAGTAAAAATTGTTTTCTTTTAAAAAACATGTGATTTTTAAAATCTCTTAATGAAAAAAAGAAAGGCGTTTTCACTCCTTCAGGGATTCCAAGGGCGTTCACTTTGCGGCCAGACCAGATGTGTCCTTTTCAAGTTAGGAAACACTCAAAGAAGGTTAAACTTAAAATGTGTGTGTATTTCTGGAAAAAATGAATCTTTCCTACTTCACTCCTCAGGTCACTTGTATTAGAAAAGAGTGACCTCAATATTTTATCCCCCCCCCCAAGTTCAATGGATTTCACAGCTTGGCATGCCTTTCTGCAGCATCAGAAATGCTGCCCCCCACCTCCACCCCCCAGATATTGCAAACCTATAGGCTGCCTTCAGCCTTTCCAGGGGTCTTTTTTTCAGTTTTCTTTCTTTTCAGTCTATCTTCCTTCTTTCCTTCCTTCCACCTTTCTTCTTTCCTTCCTTCCTCCCTCCCTTCCCTTCCACTTCCCCTTCCCTTCCCTTCCACTTCCCCTGCCCTCTCCTTCCCTTTCCTGTATTCAGAAGACAATCTGGTTTTCTTATTTGTAAAACTGGAATCATACTTACTCTAAATACTTCTCAGAGCTATTATGAAAATTAATAAGATCACATATGTTAAAGCACCTTTGCAAACTTTAATGTGATGTACAAGTGTCAGTTTGCCTAGTTATAGATTGCATTTGAATCACTTTTTTGCTCTTTTGCAAATTTATCCTTCACATAGGTCACATTTTCCTAACTTCTGCCTATCTTTGTCTTTGTCTTTTCTATTGAGGTTTAAATTTTTTCTCATAAATTGCTCCTCAGGTTTGGAATCTTCTTACCTAAATATATTAAATATTCTTCTGTTCTTTGAGAAAATCTTCAGTGGATCCTATATCCTCCAAGTTTTTGCAAGCATCTTTTTAAAAATACTATTGCATAC
Source organism: Anoura caudifer (assembly GCA_004027475.1). Classification (NCBI taxonomy): domain Eukaryota; kingdom Metazoa; phylum Chordata; class Mammalia; order Chiroptera; family Phyllostomidae; genus Anoura; species Anoura caudifer. The sequence goes on from PVKU01002970.1 coordinate 180,559, forward strand.
ACTGGCAACCTACTGTGCCTTTTAAGTTAATACTTAAATTATTTTTATTTCCAATATACTGTGTACCAATCCTTTCTTATAATCCTCCCTTTTGTGCAGGCAAATGCACCAGAAAGAACATTTGAAGAGGATTAATCATGTAAGCAATGGCAAAGGATCCTCACAACACAGCCCATTTAGATGCTTCCAAGTTCCATGTTACTAATGGTGAGCTGCTAATAATGCCTTGGAAATAGGAATTTGGAAAAGAAGAAATGACTTTTTTATATATAATTATTTTATTTTTGATCTACTGAAGAGAGACAGATACATTTAGAACCATGTGTTGTCCTTTATCTATTTTAATATCAATCATATGAAGACTCATAGCAATACATGAAGGAAAGGACCAGTAGTCAAGGACATTTGTTTTCCAAAGGTATGTAACTGCCAGTTCTTTGGGGGGGGGACGGGGAGAGAATCTTAAGCCTCACAGAGTGCCCCCAAAGTTAGTGGGTCCTAAATAACCCATAAGAATTAATGTGAAACAATGAGGGAAAGTTTAAATTCAGGATTTTATTGTTCCATTTTTTCTTTTAAAAGCACTTACACTATTATTAAAAATTAATGAGAATTATAGAGGATTCAAGGCAATACAGGACTAGGAAAAGCTGCCAGGTATCATCTTTTTTGCAAGTTTATTTGAAACTACTGTACAAAGTAGAAATAAATTGGCTCATTTTTTCTTTGTTCTCATCTTTGTTTGGAATTCCTCAACTTCTTTTGAACCTATTTATCCTGAGCAATGACACACACTGCGTTTGCTTTAGAAGTCGCTGCATTCCAGGAATTTGGGATTAGATGCTCTGTAATTTTTCAGGGGACAGTCTCTTGCCTTTGCCACTAGGAAGCCTTTCCCAGACTGCATGGGAAGGGTGGGGCTGCTTTCTATTAGATGTGAGTGAACGAACAGCTGCTTTTTAAATAAATTGCCATAGCAATTAATGAATCATTGTTATAATTTACATTTTTATTAACAATGAATTCATGCATGAAAGTATGGCTCTTGTCACATTAAAGAATACAGATGTCAAATGATAAGAGTGGTCATCAGGGGTCTAGGGGTCACACTTTAAGAACTGCTGCTTCAAATCAGGGTTTGAGCAGGTGTGGGGATGAGAGGAGGGCAGAATGGGTTGGTAAAGTTGATTGGTTAATTCAGATACCTTGCCCATAACCTAAAAGTTCCTTTATGAGCTGGCCTCTACCCATCTCTCACCTCTCTTCTTCTTGCTTCCTAACTTCAGTGGCCTGGTTCTGATAATTCACTTATTCATTCAGCAAATACTGATGGAGCAAGCACCAGCTGTGTGCCAGGCTCTGGTTTCGGTTCTGGAGACACCCCCGTGGAGTTGACTTTATCCTGCTCCAGGGCCTTTGTGCCTGATGTTTCATCTTCATGGACCACACTTCCCAGGTTCTCTGCTTGTCTATCTTCTTCAACTTTAGGTCTCAGCTTAAACACACATCTAAAGGGGCCAGGCCCTTTCTGACCTCACAAGGAAAACATATGCTTTTACTGTTCTTCAATTTAGCAACCCATTTGTTTCATTCAAAACATTAATGACATTTGGTAATCTAATTATTTATATGTTTGTGCACTATCGGCCTTTCCAGGGCACTTGAAGAATTCCTTTAGGGCACAGTTTTTTTTTTGTCTTTCATCTTGCACAAAGCTTGGCATAAAAGTAGTTTCAACAAATAATTGTTGAATGAATGGATGAATGAATGAATGAATCTTTGTAGTTGCTCAGTAACTATTGTTATGTGAATAAATACTTTAAACAAGTCCTTCTAAAGATGTTCCCACCTGGATACTTCAGATACTGTCTTAGAAGGGAGGGAAGGAAAGAGAAGAGAGGGAAAAATGGGAGGGGGAAAGGAATAAAAACACCAGAAGATTGATTTTGAAGAGAAAGAAGGAGGAAAAGATCAGGGTGGGAGGGAAGATTAAAGAAGGAGGAGAGGGATATAGTAACTTTAGGACAATTGTTCTTAAAGTATGGTATTAGCGTCATCTGGGAACTTGCTAGAAATGTGAATTCTAGGGCTTTGCCACAACTCCAGAAATCAGAAATGCCAAGGTGGACCAAATAATCTGTCTTCTATGTGTTTATTTGTTTGTTTTTAACAAGCCTTCCTGCTCTAGTTGGTGAGAAAGAACATTATTTCCCATAACTTCTCTGGAAGTTGCAAACAGGACTCACAAAAGTCTTAGACTGTCAATCCCCTACCCCAAATATTGCATCAGACATCATTTTAAAAGACAATAAATGATAATTTATTGTTCTTTTTCTTTTAAATTTCACTGAGCTGTCTGGTTATAAAAAGATATATCGATGGTTTAGAAGGTCTTGAACAATTTTAGAATGGGTCAAATAAGTAAATTGGTGACATAAACTACAATATTTTGTATAACATGTGATATATATTTATAATAAATATGCATTATAAAATTATATAATCCATACTTATATAGTATATTATGCATATTATATATTTGTAATATAATATACATATTTTGATATTTATAACTTCTCAATAAAAATGAACTGCAAATCCTAAAGGACAAAGGATGAAAACAGAGCAAACTTAATAAATGCTAGATGACAGGCAATTCTGATGCTTCTTCCTCTAAGAAAGAGGAAGGACTTTCGTCATGCAACTTTCATGTGTGTTTCCCCAGATATTTTTTAAAAGAAGAAGTCCAAGCTTTCAGGGATTGTGTCAACTCAAAACAATTACAAGATGGCAAATCTATTTCTAAGTTTTAATTTAAACTGGCTCAATAGTAAATTACAACAAAAGTGAATGGAATTTTCACCTGCAGCAGGTGTGGTACATTTAAAAAGAAGTGTATTAATATTTAAAGTAAGATCATTTTGATAACCGTTTTTTTAAAAAGGACTGTGACCATCCTCTTCTGTTTAGAGATACCATTTTGAGATAGTTATATTTCAAGGACTCTTTCTAGCTTCCTAGGTCATAACATTACTACATCATAACCTTTGTAGGTCATAGGTCTCTAGGAAAATTTAAATAATAAAGGCACTTGGGAGACAGTTGCAAAGATTAAATGAGAAAGTGCATATTATGTGTATAACACAATTCCTGGCCAAAGGGCTCAAAAATATTAGATACCATGATTTTTAGTAATAATAGTAGTATATGAACACCAATAAATCATGGAGGCTAAGCACCCAGTAATGCTAGAGAATGACAAAGTCCACAGAAGAGAATGTCTTTCTGAGAACATCCAACTGATAATAAATGATCACTGCTTTCAATCTCCTACCCAAGGGAATCTCTTCAGTAGATCAGCACAAACAACATTTGAGATTTAATGGCTGCCCTGACTTCTGGCCATTGCCAAGATTTTTTTAAATCCTGGAAGGGAGGGGTTGGAAATACCGGATATATCTCCAGCAGCAGGCTCCACCATCTCTCTTGGGCACATCTCTAAGGTTTCCTGATATTTTTTTCTACAACAATTTCTCACACTCTTCCCTCTACCATTTCTTTTTAATCTGGAGGAAATGGGCTTCACATAGCTTTTGCCAGAGCTTTTGAATCATATGCAGATGAGTGACATAAAACCAGATGTGACTGTAAACTAATCACCTTTTCACCCTCAAGCACCTCTGCTTCACCTTCGTTCCCATTTTGCAATCCCTGCTGCCCCACCCTGGAAATGAGGCTGCTCACAGCGCACCAAGTCAAGGCGTTAATGCTTCTGCAGGAGCGTGGCTGTCATACATTACTGTTTCAGGAGCTAGGTCATGATCTTTATGATATTCAAAACCTGGGACAGCAGATAAACAAAATAAGGCCAACATTGGTTTTAAGGAAAACAGAAACCAACCAACAAACAAAGAAATGTTCACCCTTTCGTCGTTCTTAGAAAGTGAGGGTCAAATTGGAGGGTCAAACTCTGTCTTCTTTTTTCCTGTGTATCACGTTTGCTAGAACATTATGTCCCATGTGTTCTCTGGAGTTGGCCGGCACAGGTGCCTTTTCTTGCTTTTACAGTTTGCTCTTAACATTGTTTAAAAAAATTGGAATAAGTAGGTAATGTTGAGAAAAATAGATTTTACATGTTAAAAACATCTGCATCTCACCTTTAAAAAAAATCAAAAGATGGAGGCTTGTTGGGTCCTCACTCTGCCTGTCTCTTTCACATAGCTCCTTATCCTACCTTCTCTGCTGGATGAGGCAGACAGTGCATCTTAGAGTTGCCCTGAACTTGGGGCCCACTGTGATCAAAGTGGGAGATCAAAGGATCTTATCATGTTTTTTCAAAAGATGTAATGATAAAAAAATCAGCTGGATTATAAACCCCTTAGAGGAAGGAGTCATATCTCTTCATTATCTCCCCGACATCCCCAGGTTGTGGAGACTCAAAGTCTGCTTCTATACCGACAGGGTAAACTTTCACACCCCTGCCATTAAACCCAGCCATAGCTAAGTACTTGTAAATTGGAAACAAAATTGTGTACTTCAGCTGCTCCACTGCAGACCCCGAACCCTCAGCACAACAGAATCTGGGATACCTAGCACCTCAACCTTAGGATAAACTAGTGCCCAAGCAGCGCCTGCTCCAAATGGATAGACAGTGACTCCACAGAAGACCCAGTCCTTCTCCAATAACCTGGATATCACCTTATTCAGGCCACCAGGGCCAAAACTCTTAGCAAAGCACACTCTTTTGGTGTGTTCTCCACTCCTCTGCTGTCCTGGGCTGGGAGCATAGCCTTGAAGGAAGGGAGCAAACGTAAGTGGTCACAGACACACAGGTGATGGGCAGGCCCCCAGTGAAACCACACACAGAGGGTGTGCTCATTGGCCCAGATCTATTAGAGAGTCAAATCAGAAGAATTCTGGTGAAAAAACAGGTGCCTCCTGTGTACCATTTCCCAGTGGGCATCTCATCTGGGGTTAGCCATGGCAATACTTGGTTGCCAGATCCCCCAGAGTGTGGGAAGAATGGAAAGGGTTTTTACTTCAAAGACAGCTCCTGGAATTCATAGCATTTCCCCTTCCAGTTAATTTTCACCATACTTCACAATCACTGGTTTTCGAATCTGTCATTCTGTGAGTGGAATATACCACGGTGTGGCTGGGGTAAATTAGAAAGATAGAAAGGACTGAGCAGTCTCTTCCAGAGTTCTTTATCTTATCTTCATACTTATCCGCTGGCTCATCTGCCAGTGCTGCCCCTTGCCTTTACTGCTTTTTCTTGCAAATTCATCATTTGTCTCTTGATGTTCCTCCTCCTGCCCCGCCCTTTCTCCCCTGGTCCTTGCAGGAGACAGACAGGTCTTAGTCAGTCTGAGCCCCTGGTCTGCCCCTAATTCAGTAATATCCCTTGGATCTCGCCGTCTTAAAATCCTTCAGCAAACTTTTTATTTTTAAATTTCTTTTTATTTTGAATAATTTCAAATTTACAGATAAGTTAGAGAATTGTTCAGAGTGCTTCCACATACCTTTATCCAGACTCACTGGTGTTTTGTTTTTTTTAAAGTATCCTCCCACATCTGCTTTATCACTCTCTTTCTCTCCATCTGTACTATTTTACTGGAACCGTTTCAGATTAGGCTGCACATATCCTGAATTAAAAGTGTAATCTCTGTAAAGTTAATTCAAAATTGAGACAATGCTTTAATCCACAATCTATTCAGTTTTGTCAGTCATTTCACTAATGTTGTTTCAGCATGTTTTTTTGTTTGTTTTTTCCCCTAATACAAATCCAGCTCAGGATTCTATATTGCATTTAGTTGTCAGGCCTCTTAACCCTCTTTAATCTGGAATAATTCCTCAACTTTTTGAAATGATCTTTATGACATTGACCCTTCTTGAATGATACAGGTTGGTTATTTCTATAGTTACTTCCTCCTTTTTCATGTGTCTGTTTCCTTGTGATTAGATTCGGGTTATACATCTTCAACAGGACTTTACTTCTCTTGTGTTTAATGTTTTTCCTAACAAGCTGTTTATTCAATTACTCTCCAATGGGTCATGGACCTCATTGTGCATTAGAATCAATGGGGAGATTTTTATACTCTGGTGTTAAGGTTCTACCTCAGTAAATTCTGATTCAAGAGGTCTGAGACATAATTTTAGCATCTGTATCTTTAAAAAGCTTCCCAGGTGAGTCCAACATGTGCAAGGCCAGGGTTGAGAGCCACAGACTTCCTACCTCAATTAACACATCCTCCTTTCTCCTTTGATCTCATTTTCCCTTTCCTTTGTCATTCTTTCTGCCCAGGGCATCCCCCTTTGTTTGCCCAGGGAAACCAATGTGCCAGAGAACTAGAGGTATGTTAAAGAACTCTTTTCAACCCACACACTCTAATTCATGGTTGCATCTATATGCACATGATTTAAATTGTGACAAAATATGAACACTTTTTTTAATGCACAAAATGGAAGGTAGTGCAAATCACTTATAATAAAAATAAAATGAGAGAAAATAAAAATGCTTGAAATTTTAAAGCTGGAGAAGGTTGAGTGAATTGTAAACCATATTATGTTATTGGCGCATGGTAATCCACTTGGCAAACCAAGAAAAGTACAGTCCTTTGCCCCAGTTAGGCTAGAATGATGCTAACGATGAATTAGGGTCTTCAGGTACACATCCCTCCCTTAGTATATTGCTCCCTTGTAGGGACTTTTTGCACTGTCAGCAGTCTCAGAATCACTTATGTTTTATTTCATCCACACTAGACAATTTAAGAGATGTTCAGGAGGAGTACTAGGGGATTTTTTTGACATCTTTGCACTTTTCCTTCTAAATGTTTGCCCAGTAAAGGGGAATATTGTCCCATTTTCAGTCCTGGACACTGAACAGTGGTGGCAGCGGGGAGACCCTCCTGTGTAACTTAAATAACATAATAGTTTGAAGGTCACCCCAAACTTGAGGGGGTGTGGCAAGATGAGGATTTTCTGTGTCTGCCTTGTCACTTGTTTTGAAGGCTCATGTGGGCTTTCTTTTGAAGGCTGAGAGAAGGAAACACAGAACCGAAACCCAGATCAGCACCACAATGGCTATTCATGAACTGAGGAAATGCAATCCTTCTCCCAGGCCAGGGCCAGGGCAGGGTGGGGAGGGGAAGAAAGAGGTGTGCCTCCAAACAGGGTTTAGGGGTGTTGAGCAGAATTAGAATCAGACAGGAACTTTTTAAGTGCCTGGTCAATGCTTTCTCCCTGTGAAAGCTTTTTCCCATATTAATGTTATCCATCTGGTTCTTTCATCCACCCTGTGAAGCTGACAGGATAGAAAGGATGAAGCATCAAAAGGAAGTTAGTATTAATTGCTAATGTCATTGGATACTTGCCCTGTATAGCCAATATACTAAGCACCTTGCTTAATCAGATTTTAATCCTCACAATCATTTTATGAGGCAGACAAAATACCCTTAATTATCCTTATTTTAAAGAGGAAGCAATTATGACTAGAGTCAAGTAACTAGGAGGTGATACCACCAGGATTTATACCAGGGTTCTCTGACACCAGATCCCTAACTCTTTACCGTTGTATCAACCACCTCCTCCCTCCAGGATCACATGGCTGAGAGGGGATCCCGACTGGAGGTGGTCAGGATTTGAGACTAAAGCGAAGTCCAGGGCCCACCTCATCCCCCTTTGGAGGCCACTCATCCACATTTCACTCTTCCTCCTACACCCATCACTCACTGGCTCCAACACACGGGCTTCCTTGCCTGTCTCACCTTGCCTGATGGGAATGTCTGGGCTACGCAGGGCGCATTCTGACACCTACATCTGGCCTGATCTGCAACAGGGCCTCTGCCCAAGGACATGGTATGTTTTCATTTAGGTGGTATCCAAGCATGCCTGGCTGAGGGTGCGCATGGGTGCTGAAATCCAGCCCGTGCTCCACTACTGAGTCTTGTGCAGCTGTGTGCCTAGAAACATCTTTTTCTAATTAACACAAAGACCCTAGAGTGTAGCAGCAGTTCCCTATCTTCCTAGGCTCCACTTAAGTATTTAACCTGGGCCCCTTCCTTAAAGAATGTACACTTTAGAAACTAACTGCAGGAGACTGTACTTAGATAAATTAATTTCTGCTACCTGATATTTTAGATTTTACTGCACTAGCCCCCTCACCCTGTCATACTCCAATAACACAAAAGTGCCATCAGTGGCAGGAAACTAAGGCATTTAGAAGCTCATGGGGGAGATATTGTGGGTTGGGACCAAATTTATGTAATTTGTTGTCAGATTTAAAGTGCATCAGTGACTTGGAGGGCTTGTTACAACACAGGTTGCTGAGCCCACCACCTAGCATTTCTGATTCAGTCGGTCTAAAAGAGGACCCAGAGGTTGCATTTTTAACAAGTTCTGGGTCTAGGGTTCATACTTTGAGAACTACTGATCTAAATATTTCCTCATGTTACAGGGTGCAGCCAAGAGGGGGTCCCAAATAGGGATTTGGAATGGAGTCCAGGACTCAAGGTATCTAGGAAATATTAGAAAGACATATAAGATGTCCTCATCCCTTCCCCAGCTCAGGTGTGAGTTGGGGGAAGAGACAAATGGAGCACCACCATTGAGAGCTGTTTTGCATAACTTTGCAGCTAACCTCTGGCATGGTCATTTAACATATCTATAACCTTTAACTGGCTTCATAGATATGTTAAATAGCTGTGGCCATGCTTTGAGCCAGGGAGAAGGGTGTGACTTCCACCCCAGACGTAACTGGGAGGCAACTCCCCATGGTTACAGCGCCTGCCTGAGAGCTTGGAGATGATTGGCTCCACTCCATGGGTCCACACCTGCCCAGACTCACTATGGCAGCCCAGTAAAGCTGGAAGGATATGGGAGGTGCTGGCAAATGTAGCCGATTGTGGGAGGAGTCAGAAATGGGGCTGCAGAGGAAGATTGGCACAGGGATTTAAATCCAGATGAGGCAGCCACTGAGGGGAGAACCATGCGCTTTTGGCAGAGTGAGGACCCCTGCAGCCATGGGGAGATCATCATGTGGCTTTAGCGGAGAACTGCCACTCGCTAATGCAGAGAACCACACGGCTTTGGCAGAGTGGCGACGCCCCTCCTCCCTGCAGCTTTGCCAAAGAGAATCATGTGCTTTTGGCAGAGTGGAGACCTCCCCGCAGCTACCAGGAGCCTGAATCATGGACGTCTACTTCTTTTCCTGAGATATAGTACCCCAGATAAGGGAGAGGGATAAGGAAGGACTGTGTGCATCCATGGGTATCCATGGGACTTTGATATTTTAATGAAGACATTAGGTCATTACTTTAAGTCTGTATAGCTTTAAATAAACATTTCCTTTCTTTTTCATAAATCTCTGGCATTGAGAGATGTCTTTCCTCTGGTGGTGGACATAACAAACCCAGGGGGTGGGGTACTTTTGGTAATAGTATATCATGCCCCTCCCCTTGGGTCCTTTCTGTAACACTCATACTCATACTGCAATACTTGACTCATACTATAGACGAGCTTCTTATTCCACCAACATTTCCTGATAAAGACACACACAACCACATTATTCTATTATAATGGTAACAATAATAAGAACAGTAGCTAACAGTAATTAAACACTATTTTCCAGGCGCTACTCTAGACACATGATATGTGTTAATTCACGTCCAGGGTGAGAGGGTGAGAAGAGAGAAGAGCAAAAAGAGAGAAGAGAGATTTTTGAAGCCAGGTACCAGCCCAAGTCTACAACTTTCCAAAGATTGACCCGTAACACTAGCAGGTCAAGATGCAAGGAAAGAGGTTAAAGGAGAAGGTAGGGGAAAGTCTGCATTAATGAGTGATTGTTGGGTTCCAAACTGTGTTCTCTTTGTCATTTACCTTCATTAGCAGGAGCTTTGTGTAAGAGACTGTGACTAGGTGTGCAGGTGTATGTGTGTGCTGGTGTGTCCTCTTCTTGCTCTGCCATTCTCTAATCATCCAACTTTGGGCAAGTTCTTAACCTCTTCAAGTTTAAGGTAGCTATCTATGAAATACGAATAATATTACCAATACAACTTCTAATACTACAATGGTAGACTGTGCGATGCTCACAGATTGCTCCCATCCAATATCTATGCCCCTTTGCCACGCGACTTTGCAGCTCTCCCCATCAAGAGGTGGAGTTCCCGCCTTCCTTGTGGTCCAACTATACTAAGCAAATCCCAAATCCTCACACACCAAGTGTTATTTGATAAAGAAAACAATCAGCACACAGATTTTCCTCTTACACAATTCCAAGCAGTTAGGTCAAATTATTTTATTTCTCTTTTATAACTTTATGAGTGCTGAGGTAGAGTACCATTCAAAATTACTTTTGATTACCAGAGGACAAGGTGGGTGGGAGATAGAAGAGGATAAAGAGGGATAAATGGTGATGGAAGGAGATTGACTTGGGGGGGTGAACACACAATGCAATGTACAGATGAGGTATTATAGAACTGTACACCTGAAACCTATATAATTGTATTAACCAATGACACCCAAGTAAACTCAATAAAAAAGAAATAATAAATAATAATTCTATTGAGAGCCCCAAAACTAAAACAAAAACAAAATTACTTTGAAAGGACAGGCATTTTACCTCCCAAGTGACTCACTTACTTTTCAAAGTGTCCAACTATAGCTGTTTATAATTGGCTGTTACAAAGTAAATGCTTCCGGTAAATCAAATCAGATCTGGCCTGGATGCCTTGACTGAGGTATGAGAGTCATGGGAAACTGCAGTTTTAGAACCTGCCTTTGGAAAGAGCATGGCTTCTACACAGCCACCAGCCCAGGACAGAGTTAAGATTTTGCCTGAACTCAAGAATAATGGGAACTTGAGATAGTTGCAGTCATTCTGGTATCCCATCTAAAAGATCATAAACATAGCAGTAGATTTTACTTTAGAAAAAAACTAAAACCCCCCAAACCCATGGTGTATTTGTCATGACCTGAGCTTGCACACCAGCTCTCAGGCTGGATCCCCTGAGCTCTGTAGCCCAGGGCTGGGTGGGCCCAAGGGCTGGTGCACCTGTGATGGAGCTCCAGGGCTAGGCATCCTTGGCTCATTCCAGCAGAGCTGAGCCACCTCTGGGAGCTCTCTCTGTGTTTATTTCACAAGGTCAAATCTGGACAAGAATAGGGAAAATCGTTTTTCTAAAAGACAACTCTTTAATGTCCAGGCAGATGTGTTTCTATTATCGTTTTCATTCATCATGTTTCCTATTTGATGCACTGAATTTTATATGCGCGCGCGTGTGTGCGCGTGCATATACATATATATATATAAATAAATATATATATTTAAGCTCAGATGTAAGTGAATACTCCTCTAAACTGTTAGAATGTAGTTTTGGCTGAGACACATTCAGCCAAAATGAGAAGGTGCTCCACCAAGAAGCATTCCATTTCAAAAGTAAGTGGTGAGTCTTACTGACACCAGTGGTTGAAAGGGCTCAGGGATTGGAGGCTGAGGGAGAGCAGTGCCACTTCATGATGACATTGGAAGGACCATCTCTCCCTCCCATTTCCTATCTTCCTTCCCCATGTTCCAAGCCCAGACAGGTCTGAAACCTTAATGATCCAATTAGAAGAGGTACGTAAAAAGTTAGGTGGCGAGTGAGAGAATTTGGACATGCTCCCTTTTCCTACTTCAAGTTCAAACTGATAATAAATCATGAGAGAAGAGAAGTTAACATTTAAATTGAATTTAGAGTTTGGGTTATTTTCTGAAATGGATATTTCTGTTAACAGATTGAGAGTGAGTTTTGAGTTTGAAAGTGATGTAAAGAGTGTCCGGAAATCATGAGGCCTTCCTCACTTCTGTTCAGAGGCCAGTGAAGAGCTAGGTCACAGGGAAGGTTTATAGTCAAGGAGAAATGGAGATAAAGTCCCAAGAATTGTTCAAAGGACTGGCTATGTTTGTTTTGTGATCAATAATGAAGTATCTGCCCACTATATGGGAACCATAAGCAATATTAAGCTCTGCACAGAACAAAAGAAACCAGAGCACTAAAATGAATAAGTCACATGCATAGTGTGGGACTTTTGTTTTCAGATTGCTTATCGGATTGCTTATTAGGAAACAACTAGACACTGTCAAATGAAACTTTAGCTTCTTTGATTTGCTTTAATGACACTGTCCTGCCTAAAATGATGGCCTAAAAACCCTGAGTGGAAAGCAAAATCAAAGAGGTAAATGCCTGTTACCAGAAACACTATGCCAGCCATCCCCATGGCCACACCTTCGCTGCCCCTCTGCCATTCCATTGACCCGTCCTCCTGGGGATGCTGATGTGCAGTTGATGTGAGACTTAGCTTCCCTTGACCATGTTCACAAACCAATAGTAGTGATTCCTAAACCTTGTGTTGCTTTGTGACTACTTCTCCTCCCTTATGAGCTTACGAGACTGTGACAGAAATGCAGGGGGATCTACAAGGTACTGATTTCAAAGTCCATTTCCTGGTTTTAGGTTACACTTAAGACTATGAACCTGACTTTGGTTCAGAAATGTGACTGACTACACAAGTGTGGTTCTGACATGTGGCCTAATTATGTTCATGTTAGAAAGATCTAGAAGTTTTCATTCAATTTCAAGATTTTCACATTACACCAAATGCATTCATTACAATTAGCAGCTAGGGCACAGAGTGCCTAATCATCTACTCGCACAGTGCCATTCCCAGCATTCCCAGCAAAGCAAGTCTTTTCAAGCAATGGGCTTTCTGAGAGCCTCACAAACCACACTCCACACCCCCTGTCCTCTTACCTCTTCTGTGGTGCTGGAGAAGGGCTGAGTGGTCCAGGGAATCCACGATGTCTCCATCCTTCCAGTCATCTGCAGACCAGGGTGTTGCCTCTGGCTGCGGTTTTGGCTGGCGTTTTCAGTAGTACTGCCAGTGAAGGCCTCTGTGGTGTTGCTAACGGGGCTCTCAGGGCTATACGAAACGGCATGAAAAGCAGTGGGAGTCTGGGGAGGAGCCGTGTTTCTGATACTTCTCACTGAAACTTCTGCTCCCCGACCAACTGAGGTAGAGAAAGGACAGCTATTAACATCATCCTCATGTTCTTATGGATTCTTCACATAAAAGCAATTTTTCTTAAAAAAGGAAGAAATCTATAAGGACAGACATGTGGATAAGCCTTTAGTTATATGAAAAAATCAAAGATACATTGAGTGTTGCAATGCTCATTTGCCCTGTTCAGTTCATCTACCCTTTATCCAACTACCAGCAGCATCCCAGCTCAATATAGAAGATGGAATTACATTTAGTCCATGGACATTTAGGGTCACTGACTTGGTTTCAGTGGTTCCAAGGATCTCTTAACACTTCATGTAAAATTCTCAGTATATGTATATCTACACGTACTTTTCGTTGTGGGGGGCTTTTACAATTTCTCAAAGGGGTCATTAAACGAAATGCCAGATTGAGAACCACTGTTAATGACTTGCCTGACTTTGCCATGAAGATTGATGATTCCTTGGAAAATAATAACATTTCTTTAACCACAGTGCAGACTGTTTCTAACCCTAATTGTGTGAGTACCAAACCATGGGACAGTTCTATTTTCTGAGCTATTTATCTTTGGAAGAACAGTTAATTGATTTAAAACTTAGAAGGTGGAAGGATTAATTCACAGTTTTGTTTTGCAAGGCCAAATTGCCCATACTTAAAAAGAAATTAGTTTGTGAATTATGTTTACCTAGCTGTAATTTTAAAATGTGCTCCCATCTTATGAAGATCTTGCTAACAAGCAAATTCTGATTCACTAGAGATGGTCAGATTCAGCTCGTCTAACAAGCTCTTAGGTGATGCCGATGCAGATGCTGATGGCCTTTGGACCACTCTTGGTGCAGCAAAACTCTAGAGAATGGTTGTATGATCTGAATCATTGGAAAGGTCTGTGAATTGTGGGCTGAGGTGTTCTGTTTAGATGCTTTCATCGGCTCCATAGTAAATCAGTCTCTGGTATAAAAAACCCCACAAAAATCTTGCCCAATTTAAATACTTATAACTTTGAAGAGTTTCTACTTAAAAGATGCAGAAGAAAAATGATCTTTTTCACTACTTCTTTACTGGTTCATTCAAACAACCATCTATTAAGCCACCACCGTGTGTTAGGTGGTGTCCTCTTGAAGATGCTATTATTCATCTCGTTCTCCCTGTTCTGGACCACCTTACTGACCCCTCTTCTGGACCTTGTTCATTTCTGTTCCAATTTAAACTAACTTATCTCATATGATAGTATATATAAAGGAGATTAGCTTAAGGTTTAAAAAAAGAATAAAAATTAAAAAAGTATTTTTAAAATTTAGCAAGACATAAATAGTAGTGCTCTTAAAAGTTAATAAAATTATCGTGGCTATTAAGCATTCTTTTCTTGAGCTGTGGAGGGCTGTGTAAGGCAACCTCTACATAGAGTTGCTCCATTTAGCACATAAAAACACAGGATGCCCAGTTAAATTAGAGTGTTAACTAATAATTCCATATATTTAATATATCTCAAATACATGATATTACAAAGGTTATATTGTATTGTATATTAGAAATATACTAAAAATTGTTTGTCATTTATCTGAAATTTAAATATAATGGAGGGTTGGTGGTAATACCAACCCTACTGCACATCTACTAAATCTAGCCTTTGACAGACTGTTGGACATTCCCCTTAGTTTCTGTTTTTATCTTTCAGAATCTTGTGCCACTGTCACTGCCATTGGGCTGGGGTTGGCCACTCTGATCATAGATCAAGGGATTTATTTATCCCTGGAATGTTTTCTGCATGACAAACCCAACTGTAATGGTAGGGAGACTTTCAACTGCATGAAGCTGTGTTAATTCTGCAGTCTTAACTGAGTGAGCTGATTGAATGTCCCCTTAAGTGGACATTTGTCCATTGCTGGGATATAAAAATTTCTGTATGTGGAGATTAGTATTTTGGTCATTTTGAGCTTTGGCCAATGCTGATCCTCTGAGTTGATTACCACCTATGACAATTTTAGCTCTCAGACCTTAAAAAAAAAAAGATTTAATGATGGGGTTAGGACAAAAACAAGCTTCCAAATATCTAGCATGTAATTATGTATCTGCGTACATCAACCTATGTTCATTCTTCCTTGCTAAGGAGCACTTGTTAAGTGCTCATCCTAAGAACTTTTTGGAAAATTTCATCAATCTACATAATTGGTTCAATGGATGAAACAGGACTCTCCCAAAATTAGATAAATGATCAAAGCATTCTTGAAAAGTTTTCTGTGAATAACATTGCTTACTACCATTGCATATAACTCTGGAGTATTTTATGGAAAAATTTTCAATCTTCTGCAATTGTCTTTAATTAACCTTCTAAATTTATTTATAAAACACCTCAAACCAAACAAGTCCATTTTCTATTTTAGGCCACCACCTTTTTTTCCAAAGAAAGAACCTACAAAATATCCAAGTTAAATATCCCTCATTTTGTGGCTGTGTTTCTAACTTGTGCTATTTAAGAAGCAGGAAAGAAGCTTTAGTCTTAACATTCAGTTTCTCAATTTTGTGAATTTTAAAGCTGTGGCTCACAAATGTTGGATGGCATCAAAATCACCTTTGGTTAGAATTTGAAGCCTTGGCCCTCCTCCTAGAAATTGTGATTCAGTGGATTTTGTATGGGACCTGCCACCTGCATTTCTAACAAATTTCTAAGTTGATTCTAATATACATCTAAATATATGATGTATTCCCATATATAACATGAGCCAAAATCATTCCTTATGTGGATATTAAAAGATTATAAAGTAGATAGAAGGAAAGAAAATCCATACAGAAATATATAAAGTGGTCAAAGAAGTTACCTTTTACATCTCCTGAACCCATTGTTGAAATGGGTGGTAGGAAATAATATAGTACATCTTTGGATGTTTTGGTGTCTATATTCTTCTGATGTTCTTAAAAAAAGTATATATATTTCACAGTTCATGAAAGAGCAAGATGTGTTTTGACAAATGCAAGCAAAAGTTCTTACACAATGGAACATTATGTTGAAGCTATTTTTAAAAAGCTTTATTGTACCATTGCTGCTACATTGTTTCACATTATACACAATCCCTCTTAGTACACTATCCAAGAAAAAGGTGGGCTATCTTGGGCCAGTCTAAAAAGTTTTGCATTTAAGTTGCAAATGGCTCACCTGTGAGATGATTTGCAATCATTGCATCATATTAAGACCGTATATTGAATACATTTTTTAAAAATCAATGTATATTTTAGTTTACTAGTTAGCCTGATTGGCTCAGATATAATCAATAACAGAAATAAAATTTGGTATAACAATAATAAAGACAATACCCAATTTGTTAGTTTTCCTGCTTTAAGTGATACTGATAATTTTTAAGCATGTTGAAAACATAATAACTTGAATTGAACTCAAGTTAATTCAAGTGGAGGTAGAAAGTTTTAACTACATTGGTACTTTCTATAATCTACAAAGTATAGAAAGTATTAATCTTATGAACAACATGCATATATGTGTTTTAGGTTATAATTTTTAGTTATCAGCTCTTTAAAAAGGGATTTGGAATCATTCATTGCAAACATCTGAATGCAATTTAATTTTTCACAATGGATTCTCTAGAAAATCAGTGAGCTTTCATGCATTGGGTCAACTACTATCATTCTGCATCTTTAATGGTAAGTTTGAAATGGAGTAGAAAAATGTGTGTCACCTTGTAATTGTGTTAAAGCAAGTATTGTATCTATGTATGCTCAAGAAACTATTTATATCACAATTTTTCAAACTTTAACTCTGTTTTTTCTACAATTGTATGTTTTTCCCCAACACACATTTCCAGATATGTCTGTTTAGTGGTTAGATGTAAATGGCTGATTCTATCCACTTTACTTTTGAAGCGAAGGCTATCATCGTACCTGTTTGGCGTGAAGGTCAAAGGAGATAGTTTTTTCATGAAAAACTATCGATTCTTTGCTGAAGCTATATCTACTTTTTAAAAAGTTTCAATGAAAGAATATTCTTCTAAATAAAGTTTGATTGAACGTTGGGGATGAATCTCACTTCGTATATTATCATATAGAGAGAATATTCACGATGACCCCCTGTGGTTTATGACAGGCCCTATGATATGAATTACAGAAAAAATTGCACAAATTGGTGCTATATGCTGCATATTCTCTGAGAAAGTTGAAATTTCTCATTGACTTTTATATTTTTACATGATTCTCATAGAACTTTTATAAGGATAGAGACTATAACGCCCAAGTCAACTTCTATCATAAAACAGCTCACTGCATTTAATTGGCATCTAAATAAATGCTTATTTAATTTATTAAATGAATGAGTGTCAGAAAACTATCCAAAGATTAGCATGGTAGAAAGACTCATATAAACATCAAAAATCAACATCTAATAAAAATATTTACAGATATAGTATATGCTGATCTATAAATGAGATTGTAGATTAAAATTATCTGGAGAAGTTTTTTAAACATATAAAGACTTGTGCCTAAATTTGTATTTCTTGGAACACAATCTTGGAGGTGGTAGCAGGGAAAGAAATGATGGCAGTAATTCCTTCCCCTCCCCCAGGTGATTCTTATGTAGCCACCTGGGCAAAAGTTGGTGGTCAGGCATCTGGGAAATGCTGTACAGTGGAATGTACACTGGACCAGAGTTAAGAAACTTGGGTTCTAATCAAACCTCTGTCACTAAATTATCTGGGACAATTCATTTAACCTTGACAAATGTCAGGGTTCTTGATGAATGTCTTCATTTCTAAATAATTTCTCCAGTGCTTTGTAAGGTCTGCTTGTACCTAATACATAATGATTCTATTAATTTTGTCTTTCATGACTTCCTGAAGCAAACCTCTAAGAGAAGTAATAAAATGATTAAAACAGAAAATTAAGTTGCATCCACAAATAAAAACATTTTAGCACAGGACTAAAGTGTGTGCTGCAGCAGGAGTTTGAGCCCATGTATACAAGTCTTTACATGTGTCGGTCATCTAGGTTATATCCGTCAATGGTTAACAAATTAGAAAACTCTGTGGCCACACTTTGTTCTTACCATTTCAAAAGTATGTAACCCCCAACAGATATCCACCCCTAAATATTAGTGCAAGAGATTTGAAGAAGCACAATTTAGTATCTTTCCAGTCTTCTCAAGCACCATTTTGATGGTCTAATAGTTTCTCATAATTGGAGAATTGAAGTGTCTACATCAGTAAAATTTTTAATTTTCTGGTCATTTGCTTTAGTCATTACACATGTATGCTGTGTTTATGCTTAGATCTGTGTTCATGTATCATATAGTGCTTAACAAAAAGTGCCCAGTGTCTGGCACAAAAGAGAAACTCAAGAAATATTTGTTGAATTAATAAAAGAAGCGAGATCCCTGACCAGTGTGGTTCAGTTGGTTGGGTGTCATCCCACAAAGTGAAAGGTCACCAGTTCGATTCCCAGTCAGGGCACATGCCTGGGTTGTGAGTTAGGTCCCTGATCAGGGTGTGTACATGAGGCGAGCAATTGATGTTTCTCTCTGACATCAATGTTTCTCTCCCTCTCTTTTTCCTTCCCTTCCCCTCTTGCTAAAAATAAATAAATAAATAAATAAATAAATAAAATCTTTTAAAAAATAAAAGAAGGAAAGAAGGAAAGAGCAAGAAATAGATAAAAAGAGAAAAGTTGGGCTTATTTTGATGGGGATAATACAGTTTTCCAAGTTGGTGGGTACCACATAATCCATTTCCATCAGTTTATGAATCTCCCATAGAAATTGTGTTGGGGCATGTAGTCTTCCTTTAAACATAAAAAAAAAAAAAAAAAAAAAAAAAAAAAACAGGACATTTAGCAGAGGAACTTTCAGAGTTGATTCTGAAAGGAATAGCTCACCTTTTTTTAAGCAGAGGTTTTCATTGACTGGTTTTCCTTCCTTGTTGACCTCTATTTTCCCCCAGCTATGGAAGTATTTCTTCTCCTTCTGGACCACTGCTTTA
>PVKU01002971.1:0-199353 GCA_004027475.1 Anoura caudifer
GCTTTTAAAGATATCATCCCAATGATTATAACCTTTATGTTTCTGATGAGAAGTCTGCCACCATTTTGTAAGCAATAGGTAATTTTCTCCCTGAATGCTTTCAAGGTTTTTTCTTCACCTTTGGTTTCCAGTAGTTTAGATATCATATTCCTAAATGTGGTTTTCTATGTCTTTACTTCAACTGGGGTTTGCTGAGCTGCTTGAATATCTAAATTTGTGTCTTTCATACTATTTGACCGTGGTTTCTTTAAATTTTTCTGTTCCTTCTGGTCCATTTACATGTATATTTGACCAGTCGATACAGCATAGATGTCATTGAAGATCTGTTTATTATTTGAATTATCTTTCTCTTCTTCAAATTGAGTAATTTCTAGTGATCAGCCCTGAAGTTCACTGATGATTTCCTGTGTAACCTAAGTTTTTTTTTTTTTAAATATTATACTTTTAGTTCTAAATTTAGGGGGTGTTTTTAGAATTTTTTAAAATCTTTTAAAAAATTCCCTAGCTGTTTGTTTATCATACCCATATTTTTCTCTAAGACCCTTATAGTCTTTGTCTTCATTTTCTTGGATTTAATTTTGGTTAACTTTATTTTTCTTGACTACAGATTATATATCCCTGTTTCTTCTCAGATTTAGTAATTTCCATTGTATGCATTAGATCGTAAATAGCAAATAATTATAGGGTATCTGAATTATGACTTCATCCTTTAAATGGTGATGACTTTTTTCCTAGCAAATTAGTGGAGAATCAAGTTGGTTCTATCAGACTTGGTTCTATTATTTCTTATGGCAGATTTCTTTTGGTTTTCAATTTAGAACTGTGGGGTGCCTTTTATTGTGCTGTAGGATAATTTCATAACGTGTAGACATTCTAAGGTCTGTAGCGTTGAATGCTACAGTCGCTCAGCAGTCTGTCCCCTCTGATGGAGCCGGAACTCCAATGTCTTCCAGAGCTGCAGGACCTGGAATACCAGCCGACTCCTTCTAAGTCTCAGCTTTTCAGCAAGCACTTTGTGCTAGGCTTTGCCAGCACTTCCCTGCATATGCGCAGCCCCTTGCTCGGTCAATTATATATGAGGAACTCCCACACAGACCGCTGAGACCTTTTCAGCTCCCCTTATTAGGTATGCTGCCCCACAAATTTCAACTGTGCACCGCCTGGAACTTTGACCCTCCACTGCCTCGGCCCAGAAATGCTGCTCACTCTTTTGCTTGGGCTCCATCTCCCTGCTTGACAACAACAAAATACCCTATGTGGAAGTCCAGGGAATGTGGGTTAATCACTAGGCTCATATTGTGTGTTTGTCTTATCTAAGAGATCATAGTCCTAGACTGCCTTGTGAGCAGTGATTGAAAATAGTTGCTTCATATTGTTGTCCAGTTGTATAGTTATTTATTTATAAGGCAAGTCTGGTACCAGTTACCTTGTTGTGGCCAAAAGCAGAATTCAACCTGATTTATTTTCCTCGTAATAGCTATCAGCCCTTGACATATCCTCTACCAGTTACTTTATGTGGTTGTTGTAAATCTTTCCCCATTCTGTTTTGATTGAAAGCTCCAAGAGAGCCCAGAATTTGTTTATTGTTTGATACTGCAAACACTGCATTTGACATACTAACTAATGAATATGAGATTCTCAAAAACATTAATTGTTCAAAGAAGGAATGAACAAATTCCATATTTTCACTTCACATGTTCTCAGTAAATTGGTGTTTAAAATCATATTACAAGTTTTAACACTGTTTCTATAACTGTTAAACAAAGATCTCTAAGCTGGTAAACACCAGCTGACAACTGTTATCAATATTTGCTGCCTTGAGTAATAGTCTGTTTACATCATCCATTGTTTGGCACGTTCCAAGTTCATCCTTTCACTATGAAATATGGGGCATACCCCCCCAAACAGGAATTTACTTATAAAAAGCTATGTATTTTTCTTACATGCTTAAACTTCAGTCGCCTGCAAAGTACTCCCCATTTGATGCAATACACCTATTGGGATGTTTTTCTACTGCTCAGAACAGTTTTTGAACTCATCAATTTTGACACCTTTTAGTGCTTTTTATCTCACCTTTTCCATGTCAGCAAAATGTTTCCTTTGAGGACATTTTTCATCCAGGCAAACAGAAAGAAAATTCACTCCAGGCAAGACTGGGTGAATAGAGAGGGTGGGGCATGAGGTCATGCCATTTTGGGTCCAAAACTGCCGAACACTCAACGCAGTGTGGACAGATGCACCCATAAATCACCCATCATGAAATGAAATGAGAAGATGTGTTGCAACAGTCTTCAAAAAATTCACTGAAACTGAACGCAGCCTCTCACAACAATGCCAGTTAGTACACTGATACAGATGAGTTCCTGGAAGGGGAAGTCCGTACTGCAGGGAGTCTTCCCTCCAGAAGATAACTCTGGTTTCTTGGGGGCCCCTTGTATATTATATGTATGAATAGGGACATATGTATACTCATGAATATGGTGTTTTACATAGTTACAAAAACAATAATAACAATACGTATGAATCTACCACCCAAACCATTAACTCTGAGGATCCCTGGGTGCTTTTATGATATTATTACCTTCCCTCTTCCCTCAGTGGATTTAACTAGAACTCAAACTTCTGTGTTAATTATTCTTTTGCTTCTTTTTCTAGTTTTGTGTGTTATACATTAACACATATATGTATTTTTTTCCTATTTTGAAGTGACATTTACCGTATGTAGTCTGTGATTTTTTTCTACTAAATAAGGTTTTGAGACTCATGCATGCTGGTGCATATAGCTGTGATTTCCTTTTTTCTAATGCACCAACATATGAATATGCTACAATTACTGATCTTACTGCTGATGAACATTTCAGCTTCTCCCATATTTTTGCTATGGCAAAACTCCTGCTCAGGATGATCTTACACACGTCTTCAGGTGTACACATGTATAGGTTTCTGTAAGGTATATATACTTACAAGTAGAATTTTGAGAGCTTTGATATGAAAATGTTAAGATGTAAAGATAACTTCAAATAGTTTTCCAAAGACTCTATTCTAATATACACTCCAAAGTGCAGCCCATGTGAGTTCCCATTGCTCAATATGCTTATCAATATTTAATACTCCAGACTTACAGTTTATAGCCATTCTGGTAAGTAAAATATTATTTCATTATGTTTAATTTGCCTTTTCCTGATTACCAAGGAGGTCAAACATATTTTCATATTTGCGAACCACATGTATTCCTCTCCTGCCAAATGTCTGTACAGACCCTGGCTCATTTTTCTACTATGTTGCCTTCTCTAGCTGATTTATGGATATCTTTTTATGATATGGATACAAATAATCTCTTTATCATGATGGTTATCAAATACCTTCTCCCAGTTTGTGGCTTCTTATCTTTTCTTAGTAGTTGCTTTTGAAGAATAGAAGTTATTAATTTGAATATAATCAATTTTTTAGTCTTTACTAAGCTTTTTTATGGTAAGAACTATTTGCATGTTGCTTAAAAATTCTTTTATACCCCAAAAGTGTATGTTTCTTCTCTCAGTGCAAAATATATATGATTTTTACCTTTCTCATTTAAGTCCTTAAGTCTTTGTTCCACCTGGATTTGGTTTTTGTATAGGTTATAAGGTGGAGATACATTTTTATTTTTCCACATGAAGAAACAGTTTCTGCAGCATCATTCCCTGAGTAACAATTTCTTTACTCTCTGTTCTGCTACACCAACTTCTTTAATTATCAGATTATCACATACACATGAGTCAATGTTTAAGACTGATATTTTGTTCCATTGTTCTGCTTGCACTTAATGGACCTCCATTCTAAGGTGCTGTTATAAGCATGGTGCCATTCTTAAAGAGATTTCTTTTTCAAATGCCCGCGTTTATTTGCCTGTGGAATGCACTCAGCATAGTTATGATGGATGGAGTGCGTAACACCTGACAGCAACGAGAGTGAAGAACGAAATGTTGACTATAGTGTGTCATGCAAGTATCTATGCGTACACAAAAGCATTTCGTCTCATAAAAAAAGTACAAAACATGTTTAGGAATAAATACAAGACATAAAATGCCAAAGAAAACACAAAACAGAAACAGTAACTCTCCCAGAGAACGATAAACCGAAAGGGCAAAAGAGCGCCTCTGCGGCAGCTCCGTAAACACACCCGCCCAACAGGCCGAGCCGAACCCAGCGGCTCGGGGCTTCACCTCGTGGCCGGTGCCGTACACATTCTGCCGCGCTGGCGAGCTGATGGTTGAACTTCTGCGTCCTAATTCTAAGTGCCAGAGTGTGTGGTAGTAGCACCTGAAATAGGAAACGCCAACTCTAAAATGATTTTTTTTTTGTATCTTTGGCTGTTTTAGATTTTCTCGCTTTGAATTCTGGTTGAGTAGTCACAAAATAGAGAGAGAATTTGATAGGCCCAAGTCAATGAGATATGCAGGTTTCATCAGGGTCGTCATGTAGCACAGGTTTGGCTGCTAGGGTCCACCTCTACCTCCAGAGAAGGTGAAATTTGTGAGAAATTTGTGAGCCTGTCCAGCGCCCGCTGCTCCGAGGAACGGTCAGAAGCATGATATTAACAGCCTTAGGAATGGGCAAAAAGTCTGACCAAATGCTTTTCAGAAACCGCTCACCAACAAACCCCAGAATAATTATAACAATGATACACTTTTTGCTAATTGACAGTACAAAGATTTATTCAAATGATGATTGGTAATATTCCAGAGGGCACCATGGCAGGAGAATTCTACACAACTTTTCTAAATGGCAAATCAGCAGCATTCGTCAAAGACTTTAAAAGGAATGCTATACCCTGTAACTGAAAAATTCTAAGACATCTTATGAGACTAACTACGCACTTATAAAAAGATGTCTTAGATCAAGTTCTTCGTGAGTAGACCACAACACAGGAATTTATTGCAAGTGATTTATTACAGAAGCACTACTGGGGATGTGGAAAGCAAGTAGAAGAAGCGGGATCAGGAAAAGACAGGAAGCAAAGCAAGGGGGCAGTTGTAGCAAAACTTCAGCAAGCCTCCGCTAATCCCTCGGGGACACTCCGGAGTTGAGGTCATGTCTCGGAGTTGACCCACCAGAGGCAAAGTTCCTGTGGGAGGTCATCTCCACACTTCCGTCCGTCACTGCTCAAGCACTGAATTTCCTAGGTGCTTGATGATGTTATAGCAAGTATACGATTCAGAGTTAACTATAATAGCAAAACAAGATAAAACTGAAAGAGTGAAAGCAAGTGAGAAAGCAAGAGAGAAAAGAGAGATCCCGCATTAACACGCTTGCGCGCACATATGCAGATTGTATCAAAGCGCAAGGCCGAGTTCCTCTCGGACCGCCATCACTTGGGGACTGCAGGTTTCCTCCGCTATCTGAAAGTAGGGTATTCTTATGAAAACTTTTATGAGTCAGAATGGCGTAAAGCAAAAAGTGTTCCCATTTTTCCGAAGGGGGCCACTTTGCTTTTAGGAAAGACCTGCGTCAGTGCCTGTTAGGGGGTCTTCTGTAAAAACAAAACGGCCTCACGAAGTGAGGGATGCCTGTGTTGGGAAGTGCTCCTGCACCTCACCCCAGTTGTGTCCAGCCAGCAGCTGGGTACTTGCGGCTTGTTCACAGAACAGCACCTTCACCGGAGCCTTTGAGTGAGGCATCCTGAGGATTCTAAACGCTATGACCATGAGTCCGTATGTGTGTCTGTGTGTGCTGTGTGTGTGCTGGAATCTACACACCTTAATTCCCGCAGGATAACGCAACAAAATTATCTTGCGTGGCCCATCAGAAATTGGGACTGGGAATTGTTGCCATAGGTGACTCTGGAGAAGAGTGTGCACATTGTTGGAAAGCCCTGAGTAAGCTCAGGGGAAGAGCTGAGCTGCTTCCAGGGGTGGTTAGCCACAGGAAGTACATCTGTGCGGCCCCCCCCCTGCGGATGGTGTCTCACAGTTGGGGCACCCAGGGCTGCAGGAGAAACGCTGGGGCCTCCACCAGGGCAGCACCATGGAGAAGCCAGGGCCGATCAGTCCGCATGGTCAGGGCCTCACTTTCAAAAGGCCGCGTATTTGCTCTTTCCAATGCCATTTAACTTCAGGCCATGTAAAAACGTTATTTAAATTAAAGGCCCAACAATTTTGAATGATCCAGAAACTTAAAAAATTAATCTGTATCATAAATGTTCTCTAACTGAAAAAAGACCCTTTCACATTTGAATGCCTCAGGATTGGCCCAATGAAGTTTTGTGTAACCTCACAATATGTGGCTCATATTACGTTGAAGCATGAAAGTTCAGTAAATGGAATTTAATATATATATGTATATGCAGAAGAGAAAATAGAGGTTTTAAATGGAAATGACTTTTTCACCCTTAAATATGGGATTGGCACTTTCGGATTACTGTACAATCCATTTAACATCCTTGGGAACCATAAAAGAACTTTATCATCTATGGCTCACACCTATTTTAAACAGTATTTCTTCTGGTCTCTTTTTTAATTGTACCATGATATGTAATAATATATACATACATACAAGACCATATCATGTTCCTTACATTAGGATGTGGTTAACTATGTTAATAATCTTTACAGTAAAGCAACATCTTAAATTTCATATGAAACCATAAATTAGTATTAAATATCACATTCTTATTTTATTGACCCTAAAAAATTAATATTATTCATTTTAAAGTTATTTAAAGATTATTATGTTAAATATATGTGGGGGGCAGGCTGGGTGGAGGGGAGTAAAGAAGGAAAAATGAGACAACTGTAATAACATAATAAAATAATCAATCAACAAATAAAGCAAGAGTATTATGTTAACTACTGGTTGAAGATTTGCTCAGAGAGATAAATTTCTCTCTGTCACTGTGCCTATTTCCCAGGGCTGCCATAACAAAGTACCACAGACTTGGTAGCATGAACGGAAGTGTAGCTTTCACAATCCCAGAGTCTAGAAATCTGAGGTCATGGTGTTGGCAGGTTTGGTTTCGTCTGGGGTCTCTCTCCGTGGCTTGCAGATGGCCATCTTCTCCCTGTGTCTCCACATGGTCTTTGTTCTGTACCCATCTGTATCCAAATTTTCTCTTTTTATAAGGTACCAGTCATATCAGATTAGGGCTCACCTACTGACCTCATTTTAATTTAATTACCTATTTGATGACCCCCTCTCCCAATCCAGTCAACATTCTGGAGCCCTGGGCTTAGAACCTCAACCTATGAATTTGGGCTGAGAGAAGACACAATTCTGTCCCTACCGTCTCCTACTAACACAAGCATTTCTCAAAAAAAAGTAAGTAGACCTACTTATCACTTGAATTTGTTGACTACAGAAGGGTTAAACCATCAGCACTTAATTGTCTCATAGGACAGAACTGAAGAGATGTTTCTCCGGGGTCATAAGAAAGACAAACACCCAACCCACTGATGTGCCTAGGTCTTCTCAGCCAGCACCTAGCACTCACTCTGAGGAAGGACATGTCTTCACAACAGAGCAGGCTGGGCATGAGGAGGCATGATCTTGACCTGTGGCACTAGTGCAGCCTACACAGAGATAACACAAGACATAGGCTTCATTAGCTGTCTCTAACTGCCACAAGTCACCAAGTTGAATAATAGTTACCAGGGGAAAATAATTTACCAATAAGGGTTACCATGTTTCTCTAAGGCACTATAAACCCCAAAGTTAGAGTTTATGCAAGTTTATTATTATGCTTCTTTATACTAAAAATGTTTGTTTTAATTTTATTTTTAATTGTTACGTATTATTCTCCTTTTGTGAAATACTTGTAGATTCTATTCTTTCTTCATGTTTTCATATCCTACTTATTTTCTAAGACTTAACTTCAATCTCACCTCTGCTGAAATTTCTTCAGACATTTTATCTTGGATTTCTCTCTCCTCATCTCTTTACTTACAGACATTGCTGTGTAATTTATTCCTAAATGGTTTCTGTTTAACTTATACCTTATTAGTTGTGTTTCTCCCAGCCAGACAATAACAGTGGGTAGAGACCATAGTTTCTAGTCCTCTGTACACAGCAATGATTATAGCTGAGAGAACATAGTAGTTTGAATATATGCACATTGACTAGTAAACTGGAATGTGCTCATCCCTGCCATTGTACACATACTACATTACTTTGTCTCTGTTCTGTAAACAATGTTTACAGTCTAGCAGGAAAGATATACAATGAAATGATCCATTGCACTATGTTTAATATATACTTGTAGGGTGAAGCATGGACATTATCACAGGGAAAATGTGAAACCACTGAAGGGTCTTACCTATGAAAGTGACATGATTAGTTGCATTATAAAAAAAACAAACAACAATAAAAACAATATGGGCACTGTTGAGGAGATGAGGAAGCTACAGCAAAGGCCTGGCTGGAATTGTTGGTGGCCTGGACTTTGCTGATGGCAGAGGGAATGGAAAGAGGCAAAGAGATCAGACAAACATTTAAGAGGTACAATGAATAACAGCACATAACAAAAGGATCTGAAAAGGCGTGTAGTTTTTAGGCTTGAACCGTTGAGTAGGCAGGCATTTACAATAAAAACAAGAAGAATATAAATGAGGAGGAAGATGATGGCTTCATGTTTGATCATGTTGAACCTGAAGTATTGAATATGGAAGGAGACATGTTGAAAAAATGTTAATATAAATCCCAAAAAGAAAATTGTTGATGAAGATAAAGATTTGGAAATCACTTGCATACCGATGTTAACTGTAATTGAAATGATGGAAGTGAATAGACTTGTCCCAATAGGGAGGGGACGGCTAAAGAGAAAAGGACCTTAGAATCCCAAGCAGGCAAAAATTAAAGGGTTGAATAAAATAGAGATTCTTAAAGTAGATGAAACTGAGGATCCAGAGAAGCAAGGAATATCAGGAGAGGAGGGAATCTGGTAAAACATAGGAAGAGAGTTTAAAGGAGCAATTAGTGGTATATAACATTCAAGGCTCCCAAGTGACTGAACAACAACAGAGCTACAATATATGTGTCTAATTTATAAATAAAAGCCACTGTTGAGTCTCTTAGTTTGGGCTATTATAACAAATAACTTAGACTGGGTGGCTACCTTGGTACTGTAGACTACATTACAAAGTTTGTTTTTCTCTAACACAGTACAAATCCCAATCCAAGGTTAAAATGCAGATTTATTATTGTTGTTCATATTTACTATTATTTTATCTAAAATAATTACAGAAATAACTTTTATTTTTTTAAAGATTTTATTTATTTATTTTTAGAGAGGGGAGTGAGGGAGAGAGGAGAGAAACATTAATGTGTGGTTGCCTCTTGCACGCCCCCTACTGGGAACCTGGCCAGTAACCCAGGCATGTTCCCTACTCTGGAAATCAAACCAGGAAACTTTTGGTTCGCTGACCGGTGCTCAATCCACTGAACCACACCAGCCAGGGCCAGAAATCATTTTTGAAATCTTTAGAGTGGATTACCAGGACATCTTTGATTTGTCCCTTATGTGGCTGAATGCTTTCATCTTTGCTTAGTCTCTCCAGGATCTCATCATATTTCTATCTATTTGTCCGAAAATAACCAAGTGGTTCATGCTTCCGTGTTTAACACACAATGTTTTTTTCTGTATTTACATCATTGCCCTTCACACCCTTTCCACTTAGCAAATTCCTCCGTATCCTTTCATGATCCATTCAGGTCACCTTGTCTGCAAAGCCTCCCCTGACATCTGCAGTTTAGCAGAGATGCCTCCAAGACTCACACCATGCCTTAAATCTGCCTTTTATGGCACCTTTATAGCCCAACCCAAACACCCTCAAGATTTCAAATGACCTCACTACACGTTCTTTAAATAGAGACAAATTTCTCAGAAAATCACAGTTAGCAAAGCCTTATTTCATAATAATTTTTAAAGCATGTATGCAATATAAAAGCTACTGGAATCTTATATTTCCACAGCAAAGAGAGGTCTCATAAAAACATTTTATGTTGCAACATCTAAAAATAATATTGAAATTATTTCTAATATTAAGTAAAGAAGAGTTAAAATGCTTTCAGTATGTGAAATAAATTGTAAAACTCGCTTCCGTAATAGAAATATTTTTCTATATCAATTTAATCAACTACTTAGAGTTTCTCCTGTCTCACAAATGTTATCAGATTTCAGGAAGTAGTGAGCATGTTACCCTCAGATGAAATTAAGGAGCAGTATGAGCACCAGATCAGAAATGAAGTTGAAGGAAAAGAAGCCCTATAGGAAGAAAGTGTTTGGAACATAATAAAGAATGATTTTCTCTGTTATTCAAGGAAAGAAATAACTGTAATGGTGATGCTATAATGTTGCAAGAGATAAAACTAATAATAATATTCTAAGCTATTGGATTTCATTGAATAGAAAATTTAAAAAGTAAGTAAATTATATAATCTCCAAATTCAACTAAAGTATTGAGAAACTAAAATGAGAGGATGTAAGATAAAAATATATTACTAATAAAATTGTGTGACAAGGATATTGTCCTGAAATACCCAAGTGGTTCATATCAATTATAGATATTAGTCAGATATCAGGGTTACAGAAAAATTATGCAAAATGTAATAGCTCTGGAGGGAAACAATATGATCAACATTGTTAAAACCTATTCAAACCTATTTTAAAGCTTGTTATGGAGTAGAAAAAAATGATTAAACATGTGAAATGATCTTAAAGTCCAGTGTTCAAAGCACTGAGCTTAGAAATATTTACATTCCCTTTTAAAAAATAAATTGAACTCATAACTGTAGATTCAAGGAGTAAGAAGCAAAGCAGAATAAATAATTCATCATATTAAATTAATAATTTTTCTATTTTACCTCTGGACTCATGGAAGCAAATTACTTCAGAGACAATGGGAAGGAAAATCAAGCTAGTAACACAGAATTGGACCAAACATAGACTGTGATGTCCAAAGGATTTCTTTTTTCACAAACAATAGGTGATAAAAGACTTACAAAAATTATTCAGAGATTTATTGATCAAAACCATATGCTTCTCAACCAAAGCAGCTTTGTAGTCAAACTACTCAAATTTTGGATGGTCACTGCTCAAAGCATCCCTTTTTTACCACAGAAGTAATTGCCTTTTAGCTCCAAAATACAACATTTAATATGATTTTTGAAAATTTTGAATTGATAATACAGTCATTTTGTGGAATGAGAACAACAGTGGAAGTCTTCCTAATCCCTGTTCTTTGTCTAGACACCACTTTCACGAGTGTTTGGTGTATCTTTTCAGAGTCTCTTTATACAGATCAAAGTAATATGAGTATAGGGAGGGAGGTGGGGAGGGCTGGGGCGGTGGGCTGGGTTGGGAGGAAAAGACAGAAAACTGTACCAGAACAACAATTAAAATTAAAAAAAAAAATTTTTAAAGTAATATGGGTATATCTTGCTCTCCATCTTTTTACACACAAGAAATTACATGATAAGTTTTTCTAGTTTCCCACCTTGTTTTCATCAGTAAACACATATCTGGGTAATCTTTCTGTATTAACAGCATTTTCAGTTTTATGTGAATAGATTTGGGAAAATGATAATTTCTTAGGAGTCTTCCAATTTCTGTTGTTTCTCAGAATACTTTTCATTTCACTTTCTGTGTTTTATATTTGTGTTTTCCTCTTTTGTTCTTGATAAAGTTACATTGTGGTTTATATGTTTTATGATTTGTTGAAATAACACTAATAAGCACATGTATTACATGTATGTGTACATATACATGTGGATATATGGATGTAGTAGATATACATGTGTATATATACAAACATATATACATGTGTATATATTTGTGTGTGTGTATATGGACATCTATGCATACATATATAATAATATGTAAATTTTATGTGAGTTAAACTATAAATTAATTTAAAAAACTGACTTTTTCATAATTGCAATCTTCTCACTTTAAACAAAGACCTGATCTTAAATTTGCCTATGCTTTATTTTTGTCACTTAGCAAAGATTTTTTTATTTTTGTTCCTCACTTAACTTATTAAAAATTTTGGGTTTTTTGGAATCCTTAAGTAGAAGACTAAAAGTTGAGTGAAAATGCTTTTTTTAAAATACATGGGCAGGCAAAAGCAGGCTTACAGTTGCGAGTATGCAAAACAGAGTTTATCCTTATATTACCATTTATTAATTATTGTAATATTTTCCATATGAATAACTGGAAACCTCCTTTTGGCCCCCACCCCCTTATTCGCGATGATTTAAAACATCTTCTTCCTTTCTATGTTTTTGCAAAACTCGGTTGTTAAGTGGAAGTCTTCTAGAGTCTACCGCATCGTCCTTAAAGCCCTGATTCGCTGTTTCCTGGCTATATCCCTCGGAGTAAGTTATTTAATCTCTGCAGGCTTCATTTTCCTCATCCGCAAGATGAGAATGATTATGATAATAGTACCTATACCATAGGCTTGGTAATAACTAACTGAGCAGCAGGTACAGAGGGCTAGCAATGTTCCCTGGCATAATAAGCACTCACACACAAAAAATGATAATTATGATAATGATGAGGTAGAACAGTAGTAAGTTGATTCGATGACCCTGGTGAGAATGTTCAAGGGAGGTGTGTGTGTGTTTCAATAATCAACTGCTTAAGCAAATTTAATTTACTTCCCCTTAATTGTCATAAAATTAGCTTAGAAGCAGTTATCCTGTTGCTGAGGCCAACGATGAAGAAAGCATGGCTGGTTCATCTTTCTCACATACCCCACAACTTGCCAGCAAGTTCCTTGGTTCTTCCTTTAAAATATAACCAGATTCCTACCTCTGTGCACCATCCCTGCTGCCAATACCATGTTCTAAGCCACGTCACTACTGTGGTTTTTTTTTTTTCATTAGCTTCCCAACAAGCCTTCCTGTTTCAGCAGCCAAAGTGGTCTCTTTAAACTGAGATTAAATCTCATCATTCCTCACCCAAAACTTTTAAATGGCTTTTTAATCAAGTAAAATACAAATCATTTACAGTGGCTCAGTGGACCCGTATGCAATGGCGTCTCTGTCTGCTTCCACTCCTTCCCTCGATCTCACCCAACCATGCTGGCTCTTCTGCCACCTCTTCGGCGGTCTTGTCCATTTCTACCCTAAGACTTTCCACTTCCTGTTTCTTTTTATCTTGAAATCTAGCCCACTTGATCAAATATATAGTTTTTCTCAGTATTTTCAGGCCTTGGCTCCAATGTAAAGCTGTCAGATTAGAAAACAAAAATGTAAGATATCCATTTAAATTTGAATTTCAGATAATCAATAAATTTTATACTACAATTATGGCCCAAATAATATACAAGATATACTTATATTATACTAAAAAGTTATTTATTGGTTATCCAAAATTCAAATTTAATTGGTATTCTGTATTTTATCTGGCAACCTTACTAATATTACCACCCTAGAGAGATTTTCCTTTTTACTTTAAATCAAATAGACCTCTCTCTCCCTCAGTTGCTTTCTAATTTTCTACCCTACTTTATTTTTTTTTCATAACACATTACTATCTGAAATTATTTACTTATTTATGTTTCTGGAATAAACTTTCTATCCGAAAATGCAGATTTCATAAGGACAACATTTTTCTCTCTCATTGCACCCTATTCTCACTGCCCAGCATGTAGTAGATGCTGAGATGTATATACTCAATGGTTGAAGAAAGTGTACACAATTATGTCAAAATGAGCATAAATTTTTTTGCTTAGTATTTTTAAAACAGAAAATCCTTAGAGAAATACAAAGCTATTTCCCTCACACAGTCACAGATAATTTGAAAATCGTTATGAAACTCTTCTGTTCCTCAAGATACTGTTATAGACAAACCACACCAACCAAGAGGTTATTTTTTCCACTAGATGTTACCCTTATGTGACATCCAGACTCAGTCAAGATGCTTTCTTACATAATTAAAAACAAATTAAAATCTAAAGCAGAAAATTAACTTACAGATGTGGGAGGAAACAGTTAAACAATCTAATTCACACATGCAGCAACTGAGTCTCAGAAATACAAAATTATTTTCCCAAAGTCAATATGTTAACATATTTGTTTGTATAATTTTTTACCTTCTTCCTCCCCACTATTTAAGCTCCCTGAAAATAAAAACTTGGCCTATTTGGTTTATTGATTGCTTACAGTACCTTATAAGTGCTTGAAACATAGGAGGTACTCAATATTTGTGGTTGAGTAATGAGTCAATAAACTATAATAATACCTAGCTTCTGTGACTTTCAGCCAAGTGGTCTTCCCATAAGATATTATTGTTTTCTTTAGCCATGATGGGTATTTACCAAATTACATCCATGTTTCATTTAAAAAAAAAGAAATGAAAGAAAAAAAATATTTACCATATTGTAAACACCAAGCTGTCAAGATTGAATTCAGTCACATAACCACATATAAAAAGAGAACTCTTTCTTTAGAAATTGTCAATTGACACAAACCTCACAAAATGATACATGACAAACTTAAACCTTTAAATTTTTTTAATTTTTATAAGGGTAGGTTTATAAGATAGAGCCCTCTAAATTATCTCTACTAGTGAGTATCTTTAGAACATACCAAATAACAACCTTTCTTTGGTGGGTTTCAATGGTCATGGAACTTGTTCTCACTATCTTGTTAAAAGAATAGCTATGTTACAAAAGGAGTTGATGCCAGGAGATAATTTAATGAAAAAAAGGAGCAAATATTGCATTTTCAATACAAGCCCTGAGTCCAGAATTACAAGTAAAAGGATTTCTGAGTAGACTGGAGACACATGAGTGACAGAGGAACGTGAAGACCATGGGCTGCCTAAACACGGGTAGGACCTGACAGACCAATGGATAAATTAGGAGACCAATACAATACACGTCCTATCGAAAATAATCAGTCTCTGCTCACAGGAAAAACATGGCCCTAGTATGGCTAGCTCCTTCAATTTTTCTAAGGAAGTCAAAATTAGTGATTTTTTAAAATGTGAAATTTGTTATTTTATAAATATAGAAGCCAAACAAAATTGAGAGCCAAGCTTAATATGAATGTGAGAGATAAAATAAACAGAAAAAAGAAGCTGGAAATGATATAAATGTATGATTCCATTTATATGAAATGTCCAAAATAGCAAATCCGTAGAAACAAAAAGTAGATTAATAGTTGCCAGAGGCTTTGAGGCTGGCAGATGAGGAATGGGGAGTGATTTGTAACGGGCAAGAGGTTTCTCTGGGGTGACAAAAATGTTCTTGAATTAGATAATGGTCACTTTTGCAAACATTTGTTAATATACTAAAAATCAGTGAATTTTGTAAGTTAATAAAACTTGTGATTTGCAAAGTATATCTCAAATTTTTTTCATTTTTTTAAATTTTAATTGTTGTTCTTATACAGTTTTCTGTCTCCTACTCCCATCCCAGCCCACTGCCCAGCCCTCCACCCCCCCTAGCTTTTGTCCACCTGTCTTTCATACTTGTTGCTCTAAAACCTTCCCCTTTTCCCTTGAAATTCCTATCCCTCTCCTCTCTTGTTCTCAATTTCAGTGTCTTTGGTTATATTATGCTTGTTTGTTTGTTCTGTTGATTAGGTTCCTGTGAAAGGTGAGATCATATGGTATTCAAATTTTTTTAAATATGGTTCATTTGGTTTACAGTGTGAATGTCATCTTTGCTCTACAAATGAGCCAAAAGTTTAAGACCAAAAAGTGGGACTTTGTTGGAGATTACTAATGGGGTATGAATCTGGAAAATAAGATTGTTTTTGGCATCAGACTTTAATCAAAACAAACAAAAAAAACTGGTCTCTGCTTTCAGGGTTCAGAAGTGCACCAAGCACATCTGTGACCGAATGGGGCCCCAGGACAGGTGATTTGAGTGGGTGGAGTATAGGATACACATGGCAGAGTGGTGGGTAATACTTGGGGAAGAATACAGAAGTGAATGGTAAAAAGTCTTTCATGAAAGGATAAGGAATTCAGACTTTTTAATATAGACCAAGTAGCTTCAAAATTAGCATTACTTAAGAATTACCTGAGCAATTTTTGAAAATGTTCTACTTTCCTCAATACAATCACTTCAGAATTGCCGATTCTGTCCATTTCATAAGAGCCAGGAACCTATAGTTAAACGCCACCCCCAGGTGATTTTAATGTGCAGGCAACTTTCAGAAATGCTTCAGCAGGCAGTGGCTGTTTTGAAGTCCTGGTCAATAATGAAGGGGATCTGAACTAAAGCAGTGGCGACAAAGGTATCAGGGAAAGATTGCAAGGGCATTTAGAAAGGCCTAGTAAAATTCTTTCCCCAAATTCATTGTTTTCAACATAGTTTTATTAAGTATCTACTCTGTAGGCAACACAGGATCTAAAATGTTAAAATCAAATCCTCATGGAGCTTTTATTCTATTTGACAAAATGCAGCTTATTTGCAAAAGTATGGATTTCATTTTTGACAATGCTAAGCTTTCTCTCAAGACTGGCTGGGTAAGTGGTCAATGTTGGCCACACTGACAAAGGAATAAAAATAATAGTATCAGCAAGCCTTTATGTCCCTGGAAAAACTTTACACATCTTCACTCATCTGTTCCTTACAGTAACCATATCTGTATTTTAGAAACGTGAAAATGTGCCACAGGGAGGGCGGTGGACTGCCCCTGTGCTACACAGCTGGGCAGCTGAGGGATCAAGGGGGAGAGACCCAGGATTCCAACCAAGTAGTCTGGCTCCCGAGAGGCTATATAGTGAAGTCAGTGCTTTACTCAGCCAAAATCTCACCTGTATTGAATCACCCTACCCATGACCTCAAACTCCAGCATCAGCAATATTTATTCCAGGGCAGATGTGCTTCCTGTGGAATCTACAGATGAGTTGCAGGAGACCCATGAATCCTTGAAATGGTACAGAAATCTTCCATGTCTATGTTTACTTGCATTCATTTTGGAGAGATAATTCGTAACTTCAGTAAATAAGCCTATGTCCAAAAAAGATTTAAAAAATCTCTTTTGTTGGACCTGTTTAACTCATTTCATCGCACATGTGATCAAATTTGTGCAAGAGCTTGTATGGTGATGATGCCTCAGGGGTGTCCAATCTTTCAGCATCTCTGGGCCACACTGGAAGAAGACTTATCTTGGGCCACACATTAAACACGCAAACACTGACAAAAAGTAATGAGCAAACAAAGGGTTTTAAGTAAATTTACAATTTTGTGTTGGGCCATATTTATAACCATCCTAGGCCACATTCGGCCCATGAGCCGTGGTTGGACACCTCTGCATGAAAGCCCATCCTCCTCTTCTCCTGCTACCCTCCTCCCTGCTCTCTTAGGAACACACTACTGAGTGCCAATCAGCCAGAAGTCTCCCTGCACACTGCTTCCAATCTCAGGGCTACAAACAGGGGCCTCCCAGCACAGGGGAAGGCATGGAGCTATTTCTTCACCATGTCACTAACGTTTCCCTTGTCTATAAACAAATTAGTCATTAATTAATTTGTCGAATGTGCCTGAACGTCTTTTCTGACCACGGTGGCTCACATCTCCCACACTCACTTGGCTCTCGGGCACAGCTCCCATGGACTTCAAAGAATCCTCTCCCTTGGAGGAGCAGCAGGGTTTGAGGAGGCAGCATTAGCTGGTCCTGAGTATGTCAGTGGTGTTAGCTTTTCCCAGGAGAGGCATGTTCCTTCTGATAGTATCCCAGTCTTCCAAGGCAAAGTTCTAATTTAGGAACATTGCCCAGTTACATTTAATTTTTAAAGAGAGTTTCTCAGTAATTATTTAACAGTAGCATCTATTATTGCGGCATATCGTGGGAGTTGGCAGGAAGAAAGGAAGAAAAAGACATTTGGAAGACAGGCCCGGTACTTGGAGCATGTTTTTAAAAATGCAGTTCCTGGACCACCTGGATTAGATCCACTGAAGGATGCTTGCTGAAAATTGTGGCCTTTGGGGCCCCGTACAGATGTCCTCAAGCAGACTCTCCCTGAAACCTCCGTTCTTAACAAGTACTCCAGGTGATTTGTATGCAATCTTAAGGTGACTTAGGTAGCTATGAATATCTGAAGCTGGATTTTGCGGTGAAATGGCGCTGAAACCATGGGACTCCACATCAGATTGTTAAAGAGTATTCAGCCAAACTGCTGGTAGTTCCCCTTAGATCCTTGAGGACAACCTTGAGAACAGAGGGAACCATGCAGACAGGAGGCAGGTGCGGAGGGGATCCCCTGTTGTCACACAGATTTCAGAGTCACTGACTAGATCCCACTTGGAAGCAAAAGCTGAAGAACTACTGCTCCTACTTTCTCACACTCCTGGCTTTCCTATAGTAGGTTTGCAGTGTCAGCTTGTCGAACCAAGCGCCTCTGTTGGCATCAATATTATTTCAGGAGCTTATGGAAAAATAAAAAGTTTTCAGGGGCATAGAGATGAAAGGAACAACTGCTCATAAATCCTCATCCTTGTACCATTTCACTCTCAGTTATTTACCCCGGACTGAGCACAAAAATGAAAGTGAGGAAGAAAATGTAGTTACCAAAACTCAACCATTTGTGGACTTAAATAGCGTGGACATGCCCCCTCCTATGTTCCCCAACTGCCAACTATTACTTTGATCTCCTTAATTTTTCAGATACTTTTTGTTAGCGGCGGAAAAATGGCACCAGGTGTTAACCACGGTTCAGCAACCTCAGTTCTTGAGTTCTGGGTAAAAGAAGAATTCAGGGCCAAGACTGAAACTGTAAGAGAAAGTTTATATAGAAAGTCACAGAAGTAGAAGAAGTGAGCTGTAGAACAAATGGGCCCAGGAAACAAGTTATAGCAAAAGAAGGGCCCTTGGAGCTTAGGCGAAAGTGAGAGAGAGAGAGAGAGAGAGAGACAGAGAGAGAGAGAGAGAGAGAGACAGAGAGAGAGAGAGAGAGAGAGAGAGAGAGAGACAGAGAGAGGAGAAAGAAGACAGAGATACGAAGGAGAAAGAGGGAGGAGAGGTTGGAGCGCTGAGGGGGTGGAGAGTGGGGGGCACCCTAGGAAAAGAAAGGGGTGGGGAAAGGCTCCAAGGTTCTCCACAGAGAGAATCCTACTGGGTCCTCCATCCTGAGGGCTTTTATCTGAGGTCTTAGGGGAGGATCTCAATAGAATATTCATCAGCTTTCCTGGTGTTTCCTCAGGGCTGTGGTCTCCACTCATTGGTTGGCACCAGGGCAGGGGGTTATTAGTCACTGCAGCAGGTCCCAATGTTGACCATGGTGACACTCCACCTGGTTTTGCTGCATTTCTGGGTCTGGAGCTAAAACACAGCTGAGGCCTAGGTGTCACCTCCAGGAGTTAATGCTTAAGGCGTGGTTGCGCAAGGGCATGTAATTTTGCCCGTGGCTAGGCACCGGGGCCTCTCTGCCCTGGTGACCCTGTGCACCTGGCCCTTCATTCCTGCTCTGCTCATGCCTACCTAACTGTCTACTACACTCTTCTAACTCGATATTTTCAGCCATCTCACTCTCGAAAACTTAACCTCCTGCTCACCTCCAGATGCCCTCCTACTGCCTTTTGCTGAAGTCCAGAACCTCAACAATCTCCATTTTAATAACACATCATGATACGGGCAATTTCCCACAGTGCCAGTCCCTAGGCTCTTTGTTCATCCTCCAGTGAACAGCTATCTCTGAGTCCTCCTTTGTTCTTAAATCTTCTGCAGCAATTAAGTAGGGAACTAAAGGGCCATTTTGAGAGCGGAATAGTGCTGATCAGGGGCACGGAAGCCCGAAGAGTGTGCTTACTTTTCTCTAACTTGCTTGGATGGAGCTGCCACAGACCTAGCTGCATATGTCACAGTCACAAGCCTCTTAATAGTAATCAAAGTAAAACTCTCTTAAAAAATAGCTAACTTCCACTGTGTGTTCCCCATGTGGCCAGCACTCTGTTAGCTGCTTCAAGTGCAGTAAGCTGTTTGATCCTCTCAACAATCCAGTGAGTTGGACTCCATTATTATCCTGTTTTAAAGATGAGAAAACAGAGGCTTAGAAGAGATAATATGATCTGTGAAGCTCATATATAAAATAGTTGAGAACACTGCAATTCAAATTCAGGACTATTTGATCCCACAGTGAACACATTTAGGTTTATTTTGTATTAGTATGCTGTCACCTACAAATAATGAAAAACCTTAAATAAGGTGGGTTAGCTATTTCTAATAACAAGAATGTTGGAGTTGCATGTTTCCAGATTTAAATAAATCAGGAGCTCTCCAACGTCAGGGCTCTGGGTCTTATCCTCTGAGATGCTTTTGTCTTTCTCCTCATGATGACAGGATGGCTGCCATGGTGCCAAGTGTCATCTCTTCCTATGACAACATCCAAAGGCAAAAAAGAATGGGGAGTGTGTCTCTTCCTACACATGTGTATTTTTATCAGGAAGAAAAATCTTTCCCAAAACTCCCCAACAAACTCCCTCTTCCAAGTTATAGGCAGAACTGGGTCACATGCCATACCCCACCCCTTCATCAGTCATTGACAAAGGACTACCTCGCCTATTTAGTCTAACTGTGATTCAGCCCATGGAGCCTCAGAAAGAAACCACCACCCCTGAGCACACTGCCAACTATCTGAATTCCTGAGCAAAATTAGAATCTGCTAATAAGAAAAGATGGGGTAAATGGCTATTATATAGGCAACCAACAGTGTCTCCAACATGTTATCTTTTAATGTGGTGCTCTACTTCTCCTGGGTTCTCCAGGATTTCCTTCTCTAGGAGTGCTGACTCCCCAATGCCAATTTGAAAGTACACCATACATTTTCTACTTTTGTAACCAATGAGGAGAAAAAAGTCCTAGTTATGGAAATTGCATTGTCTTTTAATCAGGTGGAAAATAGGTGAGTCAAGTGATAAATATATAACTACTATTCTCAAATAAGTATAATGTAGAACTAAAAAAAGTCAAATTACCTTTCAAATTATAATATATTTCTCTATTTCCCATAACCCCCTGCTATTTTATGGGTGTTTCATAGATCTTTATTTTCTCTTATAAACTGCTCAAAATTTCTTCATGGTCTACCTGTCTTGCGTCTCAATGGTTGTTCATGAATGAGAAAGTCTAATTCTTTTATTTTCTAAACTGTTCAAATACTCCCACAAAAACATTATTTTTCTGTCATTTTCCAAATTGGTCAAACACTGTTACAAAATATAAATTTACCCAAATAATTGGGAGTTTATGTAATTGGGCAGTATATCACATTGAGACATTCTGATTCTAAATGTTAAGTGCTTGGGATCTTCTTAACAAGGTGGGTGTATTATGTATGTGCACTTTTTCCTCTTGTATAACAAACCTGCTGGCCCTTTTGGAAAGGCTCGGGGACAGAGGAGCTCACTGTGTCATCTTCACTTCTCACAGCCCTAGTCAGCACATGTCGCTGCAGTCACGTTTATCTTCTTGCTGCTCCTGGCACTTAGTTATTCTTTCACAACCCCGTGTTCCCCTGACTCCACTTATCCCTCTTCCTGTCTTACGTTAAGGCATAGGTTAAAATTTATTTTTATGGAAATATGCCTCTTTTGTGAAAAGTACCTCTCATTACAAATCAATCTCTCTACCTCATAATTCATAGAATCATATTATTATATTAGAAGTGACCTTGCCAACCTCTTCCATTTTATCTATTAGGGAACTTGGGCCTGGATGGAGTGAGGCTGCTTGATCATGGTCATGCAGCTCTTTAATGCCTCAACAGGGTGTCTGGTCCCTGGAGCCAGATAAGGATGGAGATGGGAGGAGGATATGGAAGAATGGGTGGGGGCAATAGTGAAGGAGGGAAGTAATAACTCCACCTAGAGGGTCTAGGAGACCCAGAGAGGGTAGGAGGGAGAACTCCATGTAGGGACCAATGAAACTGGGTAGCTTGGACCAAGTGTTTACATTCCCTGGATTGTAGACCCTTCCCTCACAAGCCTAACTTGCCTACAAATAGCCTTCAACCCTTTAACCTCCCCCGCCCCACAATTCAGTGCTGCCACATGAGCCATTACTAAAACCTGCACAGTAAGCAACTTTGTTTCTGTCAAACTCATCTCCAGAAGGAAAAAAAAAAAAAAAAAAAAGGCTATGTAGTGGATTCCATTGCTTGTGTCTCTTGGTGACAAATAAATGTTTGAAACTCACATTTCAATTGCATGTTAGGTGGTCAGGCTCAGGTAACCAGAAATGTCACCAGGATTCTCACTCTCCATTCCCTGTCTCTGTTCTTCTAACACCGGCCTCAATTACTTCATCTTGAAGATACACTCGGTCAGAAATTTCACAACTTAATCAGCAGAGGGAGAATTGACCCCTACTTTCCCTAGCTCCATCTTCAAAGATTCCCAGGACCATATGGTCCTCCACCAGGAAAAAAAAATTCAAGAGGAGGGGAGGGTTCAGGCTTCGGTGGTCATCATTTCACCCCTCGAGACCTTAGTGAAGAGAGTAGAGACAGTGCTGAACAAATGAAGTGTGAATTGTTCATTACAGGGAGACACTGAGGTGGGGGTCCTGTTCAGTAACTATTTCTTTAACCTCATGGAAATATGATAGTTTTTCAGGGCTTTAAAATGTTTAATTATATATATCTCTATATATAGTTATATAGAGAGAGACAGATTACAGATATAGATATAGACATAGATACATAGATATAGATTACAAAACCAAATAACTGATAACAAGCCTGATGTAGAAAATCAAATATAACAAACAAAAATTTAAAGCAATAAAATCAGTTACTTAAAAGGATCTTTTCATTTCAGCATAGACACATCACATTTTAATTAACATTGTGACACTGAAAATGAACTTTGCATACCTACGTAATGTCAACAGTAAATTAAACAAATGTTTGTAATTGTATTTTGTAATTGTAAGAGTATTGTGCTGGTTGGGGTGGGCCAATCATAGGAGGGCAGGTGCCATGTGATTTTGCTTATGTGTGGAGTCTAATGAACAGAAAAAACAAAATAGAAACAGTCTGAGGGTAGGTGAAGGGATTAAGAAAAAAATCTCTACTTCCAGCCAAGATGGAGGTGTAGCTGGACATGCTGTGCCTCCTCTCACAACCGAGATTAAGGACAACAAAAATATAGAACCAAAAAAAAAAAGAAAACCCAACCAGGACAGAGAGAAAATTGAATTGTGCGGGAGTCTGACAACAACGATTCGCCCAGACTGGTAAGAGGGGTGGAGTCAGTGGCTGGCGGAGCTGGATCATAGCGGGATAAGTTGGTGGTGGTCCCGGGCGCACAGTCACTCCAGGAGCACAGATGGTGGTGATGCTGAACTCGGGGAGGCCAAGAGCGGGACACACAGGGCGGCGGACCACGAACACACATTCGCACACAGATAAACCAGGCAAAAACAGGCAGCAAGACAGACTTCGTGATGCAGGGCCCCAGCGCTGGGAAATGAAGCCTAAAAGCACCTGTTGAAAATACTTGTAGGGGCTGAGGTGCTAGGAAGGAGTCCCAGCCTCACAGGAGAGTTCATTGGGGAGACCCACGGGGTCCTGGACTGTGCGCAGGCCCACCCACATGGAAGTCAGTACCAGAAGGGCCCAATTTGATAGGGGAAAGAGGCTGAAGGGACTGGAATCCGTGAGACAGCATGGAGCAAGTGCCACTGTTCCCTCTTGGACCCTGCCCCCACATCCAGCATCACAACCCAGGGACTGGGCTGCCCCACCCTGGTAAATACCTAAGGTTCCACCCCTCAATACATAATAGCCATGACCAGACAAAAACAAACAAACAAAAAAAAAAAAACAAAACAAAAAAAAACAAGGATGGCTCAAAAGTGAGAACAGACTGGGGCCCTAGAGCTAATTCATCTGAGCGACCGGGAGGTGGTCATCCTATCAGATGCAGAGCTCATAGCACTGGTAGCCAACCTGTCAGAAGCACAGGTCAAAGCTCTGGTAATTAGGAAGCTCACAGAATTGGTTGATTTTGGTCACAAATTAGATGAACAAATGAAGGCTACAATAAGTGAAAGGAAGAAAAATGCACAGGGAACCAATAGTGATGGGAGGAAAACTGGGACTCAAATCAATGGAGTAGACCAGAAGGAAGAAAGAAACAACCAAACAGAAAAGAAGGAAGAAACAAG
This sequence comes from Anoura caudifer, assembly GCA_004027475.1. Lineage (NCBI taxonomy): Eukaryota > Metazoa > Chordata > Mammalia > Chiroptera > Phyllostomidae > Anoura > Anoura caudifer. The sequence goes on from PVKU01002971.1 coordinate 24,097, forward strand.
AATTCAAAAAAATGAGGAGAGGTTTAGGAACCTCCAGGACATCTTTAGACATCCCAACATCCGAATTATAGGGATACCAGAAGGGGAAGAGGAAGAGCAACAAGTGGAAAACTTATCTGAACAAATAATAAAGGAGAACTTCCCCAATCTGGCAAAGGAAATAGACTTCCAGGAAGTCCAGGAAGCTCAGAAAGTCCCAAAGAAGGTGGACCCAAGGAGGAACACACCAGGGCACATCATAATTACATTAGCCAAGATTAAAATGAAGGAGAGAATTCTAGAAGCAGCAAGGGATAAAGGCACAGTCACCTACAAAGGAGTTCCCATCAGACTGTCAGCTGATTTCTCAAAAGAGACCTACCAGGCAAGAAGGGGCTAGAAAGAAGTATTCCAAGTCATGAAAGTCAAGGACCTACATCCAAGATTGCTCTGTCCAGCAAAGCTGCCATTTAGAATGGAAGGGCAGATAAAGCACTTCTCAGATAAGGTCAAGTTAAAGGAGCTCATCATCACCAAGCCCTTATTATATGAAATGTTAAAGGGACTTATCTAAGAAAAAGAAGATACAAAATAGGACAGTAAAAAGACAGCAAACTCACAGATACTAACAACCACACCTAAAACAAAAGCAAACTAAGCAAACAGCTAGACCAGGAGCAGGAACACAGAAATGGAGATCACATGGAGGGTTATCAACAGGGAGTGGGAGGAGGAGAGAGGGGGAGAAGGTACAGAGAATAAGTAGCATTGACAGTGGGTAGAAAATAGACAGGGGGAGGGCAGAATAGTGTGGGAAATGTAGAAGCTAAAGAACTTACGAAACATGGACATGAACTAAAGAGGGGAATGTGGGCGGGAGGGGGTGTGCAGGGTGGAGGGGAATGATGGGGGAGAAATGGGACAACTGTAATAGCATAATCAATAAAATATAATTTAAAAAAGAAAAGAAAAAAATCTCATAGACAGACAACAGTGTGGTCATTACCAGAGGGAAATGGGGGTGGGAAGAGGCAGGGGAGGGTACAGCAGGGATAAATGGTGATGGAAAAAGACAAGACTTAACAGTGGTGAATACAATACACAGATGATGTATTATAAAATTGTACACCTTAAACCGAGATAATGTTATTAACCAGGGTAACCCCAATAAAGTAAACACACACACACACACACACACACACACACACACACACACACACGATTTCCTTAGAATCCTCTGAATCTTGTCACATGCAACTACCCGGCCAGACAATAACATGACAAGCAACTACTGGGCCCAGCATTACATGATATGCAGGTGCCTGGCTGGGTTCTACTACAACAGGCAGCTACTAAGCAACAGGCAGCTACCAGGCTGGCTGCTATTGTGAGAGGCAGCTATTTTCATGACAGGCGGCCAGCATCACGAGAAGCAGACACTGTCCTGACAGGCAGCCACTATCTCAAGAGGGAGACATTCCTGGGAGAGGCAGCTGCAGCTGCTCCGGCGAGAGGCAGTTACAGAGGCCAGATTGTGTCATGATAGGCATCTACACCATTTCCATTATAGGGAACAATAACAAGGGGGAAAATACAGTATGGTTTCAAATGAAAGAGTCTAATTGGTTTTTTAAATTTTGTTTGTTGGTTTGTTTTGTTCATTAGATTCCACACATGAGTGGGGTTGTACGGTACTGTCTTTCCCTGGCTGGTTTATTTTGCTTGGTATGGTGCACTCCAGGTCCATCCATACTGTTGGAGGGGGTGGGGTTTTCACTGTATAAATGTACCTAATTGGCTTTTAACCCAATAGTTATTTATTTTATATTTGTACATAGCAAAGAGTTTGTGAAAAATGAAAAAAAAAAAAAAAAAAAGCATCCCTAAAATCTGGAGGAGCTGGAAGCGGAATCAGAGGCATCTAATCCAACCAGCAGGGGCCAAGGAGACCCCTGCCCCGCCAGTCCCTGATGGGTGGGCCCTGAGCCTGCATGAGAGCTGCTGCAGGGTTGGGGGCCTCCTAACCCTGGTGCCTCCCCTCACGTGCCCAGCCCACTCTGAAGATAGACAGCCCTCTGATTAGGAGGATCTTTATTTTATTGAGACAAAAACAAAAACAGTTTACTCAAGCATATCTAAAATTTTATGTATCTTTATACCAAAAATGAAACAGAAAAGGCCATTTCTTTTTGCATTAATAGATCATACTTTATTGGCTAAAGTTTTTAGTAACTGAAAACAGTATCAAATGTAGCTGGTTAAGCAGAAAGGGGTTTATTACACAGCCATACATACCATACAGAATTTCTGGCAAAACCACAGAGACTGACTTGTAGTATATACAGTCCAAAATAAGAGAAGCCAGGAGAAACTCAGCTATACCACAGAGTGGTCTGACAGAAAATCTGCTGCTGGGATTACACAGTTGGGCAGCCAGAACCCTGGAACTTGACACTTGAACCTATAACAGAGCTGCCCCGGAGAGCCAAATGGCTCCAACATCATGCCCTGGAGAAGAACTGACCTTTCCACCTACAGCTGTGCTTCACCTATTTCTCATTTCATTATGTAAACCCAGGAGATGCTCGGCCACATCTGGAACCCAAGCTTCATGGGAAACATGGCTTCTGCCTCCCGATCTCAGAAGTGCACAGAGGCCCACTTAAAAGAGTTAGGATAGATCTTAAGCAAGCCAGCTCCAAATACCTGCTTCGCATTCTGTATAATTTGTTGGCCCTTTTCTCTCTTCACATAAAAATAGGACGTTTTACTGAGTCTGTGCACGTACCGGAGCCAGATCCTGTAAACATTTCTCCCTGGCACCTGGCGGAGGGGAGCCCTCCCAACTTGTCCCTCCCTTAGGTGCTCACTCCCTGCCCCAGGGGTGTGGCTGCTCCTGTAACTGCCCTTTCTGCATTCTTTAGCTCCCATTTTACATCTTAGTAGCTAATTCCTTGTTAGTACTTAAAAATGTTTATGATAAACTTTCCCTGTTCACATCACAGTATGATCGTTACCTCCTGACTAGTCCCTTTCTGATACACGCAGCAGGTAGCTTTGCTGCTTTTAGATTGTTTATTACTGCAGTGTATCTCTGATACATTCAATGCTTTCTTTGTGCCTGAAGTTCTTCCCTTTCTGATATCATTATTATCACCCTTTTTCTTTGCCTTTACTAGATGCCTTTGTCCTTTACTTAAAACCCTTGCTCTTAAAAAAATTCAGTGACATTTATTATAAAAAAAAGCATAAAGCTGGAGTTTGTGTTTTAATTAGAGAGTTCAATTTATTTACATTTATTATGAAAAGTGATATTTGTTCTCACTGCAGTCTAATTTTATGGTAATTTCTCTACTGCACAGGGTTTTCTGTTCTGATGTTTTCCTGCTTCCACTGGATTGAGAAAGTTGTTTTCTGCTCTGTTTATTTTATTCTGCATTTCCATTGCCCCCTACCAATACTTTGGAAATACTAATATGTTTCTCTACTTACTAGTTTACCAGCTTGTATTTTAAATTGTATTAAAACCCATATTTTCCTGCTATTTAAATATTTTACTCTCATTTGCTCACACCATGTCCAAATCCTAGATTTTTTCTGAACTACATTAGAAATGCAATTCCACATCGTTTTTACTTTTTCTTAGACTGTGATTCTTCTCTTCTTAGTGTACTAAGTGAACAGTGACATTACGATCTGCAGTCTCTTTACCCTCAGCCACATAGGGTTACCTACATATTTTACTAGGCTCACTGCTCACTATTGCCTATTGTATTCTTTTTTTCCTCTACTCGCTTTAGATATATTCATTTTTATCATCAGTTACGCTGGAGTACATCCTTGAATAATTTTGAATGAAAATATGAGCAGAATACTTTGAATTTCTACATATCCGCCTCCTCAAAAATGTTCTTTTTTCGTCATTATGTGAATAACTTTTATGGGAGTAGGGTTTTTATACAACAGTGCTTTCTCTCTGAAAAGTTTATAAACCTTATTCAGTTTGATTCTTGTATAGTAAATGAGAAATCAGAGTCCAATATTCCTTTTTTATTATATTTGATTTTTTTATCTGTCTAAAAATGTATATATTTTTTCTCTTTCCACAAAGACCAGAAATTTCTCAAAGATATGTCTAGATGTGTGTCTTTTTCATCATTTCTGCCAGACATTTAGTAAGCCCTTTTGATCTTTCTTCAAATCGGGAAGCTGAAGATCATGCTCTGATTATTGATCTCATCTCCATCTGCTTCTTTTTCTCCAGGAATGCTGATTATTTACATATTACTTCTCTTAGGACTGTCTTCCATGCCTCTTATATTTTCAGTTATGATTTAGCTTTTAGTATTTCCTCTTTGTGCTGAAAGATATTTCTTCCATTTAACCTTCTGGTCACAAACTTAGTTTTCAGTATTATTGATTCCGATATTCACTTTTAATGGTGCAACCTCCCCAATCAGAGCCACCTGTTCCCATTTTCTCACTTTTACTCTTTCCTGAGCTTTTACTCCTTCCTGAGCTTTCTTTGCTTGCTCCTATTAGAAAGTGAGGGTCTTTCAGCAGTAGTGGGTTGTGAGGCAGTGAAAGATATGGTAAGATTTCTCCAGCAGCACATGGAATGCAACAGGGCTAAGTCTTCTCCACTGAGGCTTAACCAGGAGGCTTCTGCAGCAGTGAGAACCATCCTTTCTTAGCCTCACGGAAAAAGAGTAATTCTACTCTCCCCGGAAATTTCTCTCAGATGACTAGTGTCAACATTCTCTAGGGAATGCATGGTGACCCACCTAAGTTAGCTCTGAGTCAAAGATTCTCACCACGAGCTCTGCCAAAGATGAGGAGCCACATTAAAATGACTAGGTCCCTGGTCATCTCAGCATTGACAACACTGGTGCCCTGAACTTGCAATGAGTTTGAGGCCTCAGATATAATATTTGAGATCTGCTCCACATTTTCCAGTTCTAGGCTAGACTTAGGCTACTAGTTCAGTGTCTCTGTAATAAGAAGGTCTTAATATGCTCAGGCCATTTCCCCATGTTGATGTTAACCTTTACTGTGTTGGGAAGAATTTATTTCTTATGATGAAAGAAATATTCTGTTTATACCAAATTCAAACATTTGAGAAACATTCAATGTACTAAGAGAATATTGCTATAATCCCATATCCCCATCTCACCCCACCCTACCCCAAATGACCTTGAGTAATTCAGTATAATCTTTCTCCAGGTTCTCTTTTTATGTATATACTAATATGATAAGTATGTGTAAAATTAATCAAAATCATAAACAAACACTCTGTTTTTATAATCAATTCTTACCTGGATCTGAAGTCCCAGCCTATCTAACATGAACATTACTCAGATCAACTTCAGAATTTCTCTCAATCCAATACAAAAATTTCTTAACAGATTAACAGATTCAACTTTATAAAATTAGTCACATCTTAGCTTAATATTAATTCCCAGGCTGTTCTCTACCTCCACTGGCTCTCTGACTTATCTATATTCTTATGGGTTTGCAAGGCTGCTGCCCAATAGGATTAGTAAGTGTATTAGGGTTCTCCAGAGAAGAAAAACTAGTAGGATGTATATAATAAGTATATTCACTAGAGGATTTGGCTCAGTTATGGGGGCTGAGAAGTTCCACAGTCTGCCTTCTGCAAGCTGTAGAACTAGGAAAACTGGTGGCATGATTCAGTTCAAGTCTGGAGTTCTAAGAACTGGGCAGCTGATGTGTTAACACAGTCCTGATATGAATTTGGTAGCCTGAGAACTTAGAAGCTGATGTTCGAGGACAGGAGAAATGGACATCTCATTTCAAACAGAGACAGTGAATTCTCCTTCCTCCACATTTTTGCTCTATCCAAGCCCTCAGCAGATTGAACAATGCCCACCCACACGGGGAGGGCCATCTGCTTTACTTACCAATTCAACAACTAATCTCTTCTGGAAACACTCTCATAGACGTACTCGGAAATAATGTTGTCCCAGCTAATCTGGGCATCTTTCACCCTACTCAAGTTTACATATAAAATTAATGCCTCTAGTAAAAATAAGAAATTATTTTTAGACCTGGGCCATTGTTAGGCTCTTGGTGGGACTCTACAGATATACCCCTCCCATCTGTTCCCACTTCCTTAGAGCTTTCAGCCCAGCTGGTGTTCTCTGGAGAGTTCCACCACGTACGCTGAGTGTTTATGACTTGAGCTGTCCACTCCTCACTGCTGTTAAGATTTCTCCCTCATCTCACACTTCTTCAAATACTTGGCAGGCCTTCTTTTACACCCCGCTGGGACCATTCGGCTCTCTCCACTCCTTCGAAAAGCCAGAGGAAAAACTCTCCTATCTCCTCCTTTCCCTATCTCCACAGGCCATGCAGCCATTTCTTCTGCTTGTTCATAGCTTACAGTCTGTGAGCACTTCAGTTAGCTCCCCACTTGAGGAATTATACAGGGTTTCCTACTCTTCAACCTTTAGATCTGCTCAAACAAGAGAAAATCTGGTTTTATTATCTCCCCACTCCCATTGTGTATGGGTGTGTGTCTATCTGTGAAAGGAATGGGAGACAGGAAAAATAAACCCACTTAAATACTCTATTTTATCCCAGTCCCCCCTCCTTTTTTCTGCCGACTTCTGCCACGCTCCTTTCGAGCTTTTCGAATGAGTCTTTCCTTTCACACTAAGTGAGGAGAACAGAACCAGCAGTTGTCACAACAAATTATTGGTATCAAAATATTAATCTACCACAAATTAAAACCTTACATAGCAAGAAAGCATATCAACATTTTACTGTTGAACACCCAGATTTGCTGACCACCTGTTAATATGTACCCTCAATCAAATATTGCATAGGGCATACTTATACTTAAAAATTGTTCATTGTTTAACTGAAATTCAGGTTTGCCAGGGTGTCATGTATTTTAACTGACATCTCTACAGCAATCCCCTTAAAAATAATCAGTACATTATCGAATAGGATAAAGTATCCTGAATGCCGGATTTTCTTCCCCATGCATGCACCCTCGGAGTCCTGGTTTGGTAATCCATCACTCGTTTATTTTTCAGTATCTTCAGGCAGATTTTTTTAAATATATTTTATCTTTTTTCCAGGTAAGTTCATTAAGAGAGTAGACATGAGTTGCCCACTATGTCTGTAAACAAGAGTCCCCCTGCTTATTTTTGGACCTGTGCCATATTGCAGTCCACAGGGTGGTGCTGCTCAGGTAGTATCAGGAGCGGGGTTTTGTTTGTTTGTTTGTTTTTTAGCCCACGTGACCATCCTAGAAGCAAGGTACAGTTGTGGGCCCCATCCAAGGCCCGGAGGTGGTTACTGAGGCCTTCTAACTAAGGGGAGGTACTTCCCAGGACCGGGGCTGTGTGGCAGTCCACTCAAAGGCATGGTCGACCTGGACTACTTCCAGTAACTCAAGTGAGCACAGAAGCTTCGAAGACTGAACCCCTACTCAGTTTTGATGCCCAGAATAATCAATAAAGACTCCTACCTCCTCCTCCCACAGGGTTTCACCAATAGTGAGAATTTGGAATGTGCTCCCTTTCCTGGTAGAGTACAAATTTTTCCAATAAGCCTAAGTCTCCACACCTAGGAGATGTCATCTCCAGGAAGGTCATGTTGGTTTAAAAAAAAAGTCTCTAAGCTATACCCATGCACTTTGTCAAATGGCTTTATTATGAGTCCTGTTGAAATATGATATAATTAAGGTAGACAGCCTCTCATCTTATCATATACCCTTTGCAAAAGGTTAGGTATTCAGCCTCAGGAAAAAGGGACATGTTTTTGTGTGGTCATGTTAAATCTTCCAATTTTTACCCTGCAGATTTCTATCTAATGCCTACAAACTAGTAACACTCCAAGGGTATATTTTAACCACAGCTCATTTACAACAAGGAGATCATATTACATAAACTACGTTGCATTTTATTTAATATCTCTGTGAACCCTTCTTATGTAAGCACATGTAGTCTTATTTTATTCCTTTATTTTTATACGCATTTATTTTTTTAAATTCAATCTCTATTGTATTTTTTTCCATTACCATTTAGTCCTCTTCTACCTCCCATCCCACCAGCAATCACCACACTGTTGTCCATGTCCATGAGTCCTTTTTCCTTTTTGCTCAATCCCTCCATCCCCTAATCTTTCCTCCACTAGCTGTCATTTTGCTTGCTACATCAGTTTGTTCATTAGATTCCACATATGAATGGAAATTATATGGTATTTGTCTTTCTTAGACTGGTTTATATCACTTAGCATAATGCTCTCCAGGTGCATTTATACTGTTGCAAAAGGTAAAATTTTCTTCTTTTTTTATGGCCAAGTGTTATTCCATTGTGTAAATGTCCCATAGTTGTTTTATCCATTCATCTATTGATGGAAACTTGGGCTGATTCCATATCTTGGCAATTGTAAATAACACTACAATGAATGTAGGGGTGCTTATGTTCTTTCGAATTAGTGTTTTGGGTTCTTCCAGAGATATTCCCAGAAGTGGGATCCTAGGTCAAAAGGAACACCCATTGTTAATTTTTTGAGGTGTCTCCATACTGTTTTCCACAGTGGCTGCAGCAATCTGCATTCCCACCAACAGTGCAAAAGGGTTCCCCACATCCTCGTCAGCACTTGTTTGTTGAGTTATTGATGGTAGCCATTCTAACAGGTGTGAGATGGTATCTCTTTGTGGTTTTAATTTGCATTTCTCTGATGATTAGTGACATTGAGCATTCTTTCATATGTTTATTGGCCACCTGTACGTCCTCTTTGAAGAAGTGTCTATTCAGGTCCTTTGCTCACTGATTCATTGGGTTGATTTTTGATGCTGAGTTTTGTTAAGTACTTTATAAATTTTGGATATTAACCCCTTATCAGATGTAGCAAGTATGTTCTCCCATCCTGTGGGTTGTCTTTTATTTTGTTGATGCTTTCCTTTGCTGTGCAAAAACTTTTAGTTTGATGCAGTCCCATTTGTTTATATTTTTCTTTTGTTTCCCTTGCCTAGGAATATATATCCGATAAAAAATTGCTATGAACAATGTCCGAGATTTTGCTGCTTATGCTTTCTTCCAGGATTTTTATGTTTTCAGGTCTAACATTTAAGTCTTTGATCCATTTTGAATATGTGTAAGGTTCAGTTGCATTGATATGTACAGGGTTCAATTGCATTGCTATGAATTTTAATTGACATTATAATTCAAAATTAATAAAGTTTTTCATATAACATTGGGGAGAATTGTCTTACTACATATATTTAGTTTAACAGAGTAATGTAAGTGGGAAAATGGAGCTATTTTAGCCCCCAAAATTGCAAGAATATAATTCTTGCAATTGTATTCTGGGCATATTTAAGCATCAGCATCCCAGCAGTGGCTTTATCATCATTCATCCTGAATTACATCCTGGTCACGCTGCAAACCTGCACAGGCTACACGGGGGCTCGAGAAGTGCTCATTACTACTTGCCTTATCCCTAGTCAGCCTCCTTCACTTTCCCTGGGGCAGTTGTTCTAAGAAGCTATGACCCCTTTTAAACTTGCTTTCCCAGCTCTTCACCATAAGTTATAATATTGCCTTGTGCAAAATAAAATTATTTGAGCAGAATTCTCCTCACCTTACCTGACTGTAACCTCTGACTGACCTAAAGCATTTTCATCCTTTCTGCTAGTGACTTATCTCACACAGAGAGGCTTCTCTTCTCCCCCTGGACTCCACAAGATGCTGAGATGCCACACAAGTTCCAAACAACAATGCCTTTGGTACCCAGAGGACTAAACTACATGGAAGTTTAATAAGTGAGCTCATGTAGTCACACAACTCCGTATATAATTCCTTCAATAAGTTACAGTTATTATGATTAGTTAGTATCATAAATTATTATTTAAAACTAACATCATTCTGATATACTTCTCGTACATTTGCTCCCACGTGTTTTCAAAGTTTATGTAGACTAAAGGCAGTTCTTGAAATTTTAGGCATGCTAAAATTTGCTTCATTTGCTAAACATAAAATGTGTACTTTAACCCAATCCCACTTAGATGATAGAAATTTATAAGTGTACTTATTGATATTTATCTTGTATTGTCATGGAAAAAATACTGCACTATAAAAGCAGAGAACTTTGAAAGCCCCAGACATTAGCAGCAGAAGACATGGGAGCCAGAGAGAAAACAGCAGCTCAGAATAGCACAAGCCATGGGGATGCTGAAGGAACTTTCATTTGGAGGCAATTATATTTCCTCTTATTGTGTTTTCCTTTTTCACACAGCCAACCCTGGAGGTATAAGGAGCTAATAAGGCTTTCTGGCAAGTAGTCAAATATTTAGAGGCCACAGGTCTTAAATCACCTAAGTGCTTTTCAATGAATACTGATGTGCTGAAGGTTCATATTTAATTGATTCCAAAGTGACTTTTGCTTAGTAATGGTTCACTAAAGAATTTGAAAACATAGCTACTCCCCCAATTAGAAAGTATACATCTTCTTCTGTGTCAGAGTTGTTATAGACATGTCAAAGCAAGTCACCAGGTCACTGAGACTCTGAACAAAAGTAGTAATTGTAAACACGTCTGTGTGCACTTGAGCAGCTGTGAGAGGAAAGGCAGAGGTGGAGGGACTTCCAATTATTTTGAATTTGTCTTAGAAATTCCAGTGAATTTCCCTTGAATATCTCTAAGACACAGATAGTAAATCCAATAAAAATATAGCATTTTGAGACCTGAATACAATCCCTAGAATATTCTAAGTTTACCCAATCATAAGTACTGAAAATACATGTTTAGTCTCAACTAAATGACCCCTCACAAAGTTTGCTTACATTTCTAATTTTGCCAGAGGGCATATATATTTTTCCAATGTTCAAAATATTTCTTTTGCCTTCTACTATTAGAACTTTTTTATTATTATTGCAAGAGTTAATGTAAATGTAAGAGGCTCGGTGAGCATTAATGTATAAAATTACCATCCTCTCACATTGACTTATCACTGCAATCATTATTCTAACCAGAAGCATGCTAGAATGGTTTGAAAGCCAAAAGAGAGTAATCAGTGACTTATATCACTGGTCTTATTACCTATTAACAGAAACTACCAAGAGAAGTTGATTTTTAGGAGAATCAGAACAGCTGGAAAGAAAGATAAGGCAAAGGGGACTTGTGGCGAAAGGCAGTTTTCACTGAGGCCTTCTCTGCAGTTTAATGAGAAGAATCCTGTACTCTGTAAAGACATTTTAATTCCACTCTCACAATGGTGAACAGGAACATTGACATGCCATTTCTTTAACAAGTACTATATTTATGATAAATATTAAATTCAGCCAGTGTTGCCAAGAAATCATCCACATGGGTGATACATTAAATGAACTTAAAGATTTAAATTATCCTGCTGTTTTGCCAAATTCACTTATTAGGTCAAGTAGTTTTCTGGTAGAGTCTATTAGGTTTTCTGTGTACACTATCATGTCATCTGCAAACAATGAGTTTTTCTTCCTCCTTTCCAACTTGAATGCCTTTTATTTCTTTTTCTTATCTGATCACTGTGGCTAGAACTTCCAATACTATGTGGAATAGAAGTGGTGAAAACATGCACCCTTGTCTTGGTCCCAATCTTAGTGGGAAAGCTTTTAGATTTTGCCCATTGAGTATGATGTTAGCTGTAGGTTTTACAAACTGCCTTTTGACCCAGCAATTTCACGGCTGGGATCATACCCTAAGGGTCCTGAAACACTAATTCAAAAGAACCTATGCACCCCAATGTTCATAGCAGCATTATTTACAATAGCCAAGTGTTGGAAACAGCCTAAGTGCCCATCAGTACATAAGTGGATCAAAAAACTGTGGTACATTTATACAATGGAATACTATGCAGCAGAAAGAAAAAAGGAACTCTTACCCTTCATGACAGCATGGATGGAACTGGAGAATATTATGCTAAGTGAAATAAGCGAGGTAGTGAAAGACAAATACCATATGATCTCACCTATAAGTGGAATCTAATCAACAAAACAAGCAAGAGAAACAAAACCAGAGACATGGAAATAAAGAACAAACTGACAGTACCAGAGGGGAGGGGAGAGAAGGATAACAGGGGAAAGAAGAGGAAAGGTCAAGTAAAGGAACATGTATAAAGGACCCATGGACAATGACAACAGGGTGGGAGAGAGGATTGAATGTGGGAGGTGGTAGGGTAAGGCAGGGGAGAGTAATTGAGGGAAAATGGGAACAACTATAATTGAACAACAATAAAAATTTTTGAAAAAAAAGATTTAAATTATCTTAAAAAATAATGAATTTAGTGGACTTCTGACCAACATGGAGGCAGAGGTAGATATACTTTGTCTCCTCACACAACCAAAAGGACAACAACAAATTTCAAAACAAAAAGTAACCAGAAATGCCAGAAAATGAAACTGTATGGAAATCTGACAACAAAGAAGTTAAAGAAGAAACATTCATCCAGACCAGTAGCAGGGGTGGAAATGGGCTGCTAGGGTAGAGAAGACTCATGGCAAGGAAGTGACTAGAGGACTGGAGTAAGACAGTGGCTGGCAGAGTAGGAGGTTCCACATTTGCATGCAGATAAACTGGGAGGAACAACTGGGAAGTGAGACAGACCGAACAACTCAGGGTTCCAGTATGGGGAAATAAAGGCTAAAAATCTCTGATTGAAAAAACCTGTGGGAGTTGTGGCCATGGGAGGAACTCCCAGTCTCACAGGACAGTTCGTTGGAGAGACCCACAGGGTCCTAGAATGTACACGAAACCACACACCTAGAAATCAGCACCACAGGGGTCCAATTTACTTACGTGTAGAGGGGGAAGTTACTGAAAGCTGACAGAGAGCCAAGCAAGCAGCACTGCTCTCTCTCAAACCCCTCCCCTACATACAGCACTACAATGCAGTGACATGGGTTGCCTCACTCTGGCAAATACCTAAGACTCCACCCCTTACTACATAACAGGCGCCCCAAGACAAAAAAAAAATATGGCCCAAATGAAAGAACAGATCAAAGCTCCATAAAATATACAAGTAAGTGATGAAGAGATAGCCAACCTTCAGATGCACAGTTCAAAACACTGATATTCAGGATACTCACAGAAATGGTTGAGTATGGTCACATAATAGAGGAAAAAGTGAAGGCTATGAAAAGTGAAATAAAAGAAAATGTACGAGGAACCAACAGTGAAGGGAAGGAAACCAGAACTCAAATCAATGCTTTAGAGCAGAAGGAAGAAATAAACATCCAACCAGAACAGAATGAAGAAACAAGAATTTTAAAAAATGAGGAGAGGCTTAGGAACCTATGGGATAACTTTAAACATTCCAATGTCTGAACCATAGGAGAGCCAGAAGAGGAAGAGCAAAAAATTGAAAACTTATTTAAAAAAATAATGAAGGAGAACTTCTCTACTCTGGCAAAGGAAATAGACTTCCAGGAAGTTCAAAGGGTCCCAAAGAAGTTGGATTCAAGGAAGCACACCTCAAGGTACATCATAATTACATTACCCAAGATTAAAGACAAGGACAGAATCTTAAAGCAGCAAGAGAAAAGCAGACAGTTACCTACAAAGGAGTTCCCATAAGACTATCAGCTGATTTGTCAAAAGAAACCTTGCAGGCAAGAAGGGGATGGAAAGATATATTTGAAGTCATTAAAGACAAGGACCTGCATACAAGATTATTCTATCCAGCAAAGCTGTCATTTAGAATGGAAGGGCAGATAAAGTGCTTCCCAGATAAGGTCAAGTGAAAGGCGTTCATCATCACCAAGCCCTTATCATATAAAATGTTAAAGAGACTTACCTAAGAAAAAGAAGATCAAAAATATGAACAGTAAAATGACAGCAAACTCACAACTATCAACAACCAAACCTTAAAAAAATGAATTAAGCAAACAATTAGAATGAGAACAGAACACAGAAATGGAGATCACATGGAGGCTTATCAGCAGGGAGGGGGATGAGGAGAATGTAGGGATATATACAGGGAATAAGAAGCATAAATGGTAGGTACAAAATAGACAGCGGGAGATTAAAAATAGTATGGGAAATGGAGAAGCCAAAGAACTTATATGTCTGACCCATGGACATGAACTAAGTTGGAAGGGGGGGGAGGGAATGATGTAGGATGTGGGCTGAAGAGCAGAGGGAAATAAAGGGGAAAAAAAATGGGACAACTGTATAGCATAATCAATAAAATATATTTCAAAAATGAATTTAAATAATCTTAAACCACATGGCTGTTAATGTTTCCCATCGAGTTATTGCTTTGATGATCATAGTAAATAGTTTTTCCTCTCATTTCCTCACACTATGTGAACAAAATACAGATGTAAGAATGTAGACATATTGGCTAGGTGTTCCACCAATACGGACAAATGTAACTGAACAACAATAAAATAATTTTTTAAAAAAGGAAGGTAGACATATACACCAGAAGTGCACTGCTAACACTAAAAAGCTTGGTTTTCTTGTATACTGATGAGTACAATAGCTTTTAAAATGAATTCTTGTGAAAGAGGCAATTATTCAAACCACCAAATTGGCAATCATGTTGTTAGGACCAACTGCATGAAGAAGTGGTCATGTTCTTGAGTATTTCTTGATTTTCTAATTAAAAAAATCAGGAAGTGACAGTTTGACTAGTTGAAACTGATAAAATCAGTTTCTTTCTAAAGACTGGTGTTTTTATTTTATTCAATTCAATATATGAATTTCATGCACTTAATATGTACTTGACAATATTCTCAGCACTGCACAGAGTACAAAATCTCTCAGCCCCAAAGAGCCTCATACCAGTGAAGAAAAACTTTGAAAACGTAAGAATTGAAGCATAAATGAAACCCTAAAATCAGGCATCAAACTGATTGCAAATCTCCACAATTAGAAACAAGAAAGTCTACCTTGAAAATTGAATATGTTTGTGTTATAGAATCAATCTGAAACCACCTTAACCAAGGTCACCCCAATTAATTCAATTTAAATAAAGGCAAAAAATGAGTATATTAGAAGTCTTTAAAGAGAAGGCTATGTTAAAGAAAGTTCCTTAAAGAAGATTTAGGATTAGAATGTCAGAAAGAAAAAATGACACATTTCCTTCCCTCAAATTATTATGTTGGTAGAATATTTTCCATTTTCCCATCAAGCTTATATTTACAATATTGGTATAAACTAGAAACAACATGCTCTTGACATTAAAGGAGACATAATGGAGAACTTTCTAATCCTCAATTCACAAATAGTGCGCTCTCATAAAAATTGCCCCATAAAATTAAATCCAATTGATTAAACATTTTAAGTTGCCCTATCTGACCCTTATTAAGATTTACTATAAAGAAGTTAATTCTGAGGGATGCTTCTGGGTGCAGGAAGGATAACTAGATTCTCTTCCCAGCCCGGAGAGAATGAAACACATTTACATAGTGGCCTCAATGAGAAGACAAATCACAGGCCTTTGGGATGATATTCAGTTCAGGAAAATCTCTAAATCCTCAGGGCTGACGATATAACCTAAGATGAGGAAACTTCTGTGCAAACCTGAATTGGGTCTAGAGCTTTTTAAAAGTACAAATTCCAAGGAGGACCAAGGCATCTGCATTTTTAAGTCTTCTGTAGGGTTCTAATGCTCACCCTTCCAGACCACCTGCTGGAAACGTTGCCTGCACAAAATGTCTCATAAAGTCATGTTAAAAAATCTATGTGTAATTAACTTCACTGTGATTTCAGAATTTCCTCCTATGCTTTTGAAACAAAGAAATGATTCTTAATGTCTGCATTGAAGTAATTAGTTTATTATCAAAATAAAGACAATAAAACATCAAATGTTTATTAGAGCATATGAGTGTGTATAAAATTCCAGAAACCTCAGAATTATGATTTCTTGGAAAAGCATGATTTCAATCTGTAAGTTATTTCCGGTAGATTCTGATGTGGTATTATAGAAAATGGCTGCTTTTTAGAGAGATAATGCAGCTTTCTATTTCCATTTATTCATCATCTATAATCATATAGTGAACAAAACCTACTTACAGAAATGTCTTTCAAAAGAATAAGATAATTGGTGGGAAATTGTAGGTTTATTTTTATCAAGCTGACCTCTTTCAAAGAACCAAATTGTGGCTTCATACGTAACATTATAGAAGTTGACCTGTTAAGTGTTCAGCTTCTGCCAGTCTTCGTGACACCCATTTTCCCTCTATGTTTATCCACAAGAAAATTGCTTTATAAAAAAAAAAAATCTGAAAAGAAAATCTCTTTCTTTGGAAATATTATTTCAATAAACTTCTCAAGAGGCTATACAATTTCACTCAAAAAAAGAGATATATTTTCTTGGAATGAAATAGTGACTACTTAAATATGTCAAATTTTCAGATATTCCTGGTTGACATTGACAAAAATTCAAAAACTAATCTCTCACCATCAATTTTTTATGAAATTGATACTTTAGCTTCCCATGCCTGTTATAATACATTAGCACAAAGTGGATAGTTTAAAAGAACACACATTAATTTTCATACTGTTCTGGAGGTGGAAGTCCCAAATCAGTTTCACAGGCTGAAATGAAGATGTTGGGAGGTGGGAGAAGCCTTTTCCTTGCCTCTGCTGCTTCTAGAGCTTCGTTCCTTGCTTCTCGGAGCTCCTGGCCCATTGTTCTGCTTTCGGTGCAGGCAGCACAGCCTCTTCAAATACGATTCATCGCTGCACGGCTTTCTTCCCTGTCGTCAAACTCCCTCCACCTCCCACTTAAAAGGAATCTAGGGCTCATATTGATAATCAAGGATAATATCCTCAGCTCAGTGTTCTTAATTTAATTACTTAGGCAAGGACTCTTTTTCTGTATATGGTAATAGTCATAGTTACAGAGATTATGACCTGGCTATCTTTGAGGACCAGAATTGGCAAGATGGTTTTTATCTGGCAGTATGAATAAGTAACAACAGGTGAAAAAATGGGAAAAGGAGAACAAGGAATGAGAAATTGTCTTACTAGATATTAAAATACAATTTAAACCTGCTATAATTACAAAAAAGGTATCAGTATAGGTTTCCAGTTAGCATTGTTTTGCATGAGAATAGAATATGTGATAAAATGTCACAAACCAATGAGGAGGAAATGGATAATTCAAAAATATAGTTACTTATTCTTTCAAGAACTAAATAAATTAGAACATATAATGTGACTCCACACCCCATGTTTTTAAAGGCCTAAAGAGTTAAATCATAAGTGAAAAAAATTTAGAAGTCCAAGAAAATTGATAGATATTTAACTGATTAACCATATAAAAGAGCTGTCTAAATATAAAGGGAGTGGGAAAAGACCATTAAAGGTAAAGTTTAGTCAACTTGAATGTATAAAAACTTTGAAATTATGTCCATCAAAAATATAAACAAAATTTAAAGCCAAGTATTAAATCGAAAAAATAGCTACAATAATGTAGACAACTGGTTAATATTTTTAACATAAAATTTGCCTTATATATTAATAAGAAAAATGTAGAACCAAAATAAAAATATTTAAAGGCCTTTGCCAGAAGAAATATAAATGTCTAATAAACATGAAAATCTGATTACTTCTGTATAATCAAATAACTGCAAGCTACATAAGAAAATGCTATTTGTTGCCTATAAAATTGCATTGTTTATGAAGAATATTCATTGCTTCTCACAGTATGTATTACAGGTGTTCTCACTGTCACACGAATAATAATTTGTTATAATCACCCCAGCAAGAAATCTAGCAATATGTAGAAAGTCTTTTAAAAAATGTGCTTTGATCTTGTAATTCCATTTCCCATAGCATGAGGAATAATCAAAGGTCTAAAGGGTTTTGTAAAAGGTGAAATAAATATGTACAATAAAACTGAACTGGTTAACTTAACCAGTGTGATCCTTGTGGCCAAATAATATACAAACACTAAAAAGTTATAAAGGTTTTTTTTTTAACGACTAGAACATTTCCACAGTAAAATGCTAGGTTATTAAAGCAGAATTCAAAATTGGCTATATATATATTCAAGTACAAACACACACTATATACAATCCTCAGGATATTGCTGGCAAATCTTCTGTGGACAAGTGAATCGAATTCAGCCAATACCAAAAAATGTTAGAAACAAACTTTGATATTGGCTATGAAGAAGCAGAGACTAGTAATAGGAGACAATTGGGAGATGAGTGGAGTCTCTTAAACTACCCATCTCTGGGCCTCACTTTTTTCATCTCCACAATGGAGTCAATCACACAAGCCTTCTGACTGTACCAGTAAGTCATAACAGACAATGTATACAGCTGTTCTCTGAGAGCCGTCTGTGCGGGATGTTGTGATATACCTCTAAAAACAACCAGATCTCCTCAGTGTCTGGTCACTATACAAGAAAGCTCATAGATGAAAGAGCATGTGTGAAATAATATAAAAACTCAAGAAATAAGTTCAGAATAATAACTCTAAAGACTTGGCTTCAAATTGCAGAGCTCCATTAAATCAATTGTAACATTTCTGTTATTACCACATTATATGACTATAATGAAGATAATAAATACCTGGCATTTACAGAGCTTCTTTCATCTAAATATTCCCAGAGAGCTCCATCAACTTTATGCGCAAATTGATTATGAGCTACATACAGATGAGACAGCAGAGGTATAAATCACATTAACAACAACGCGGGTCTCTCTCCTTTCCACCAGTTCCTTTACCCAAGCTTACTATTTGGTGCAAGAACAAGAGCCAAATGCTTGTAAAAATAATGAAAATGAGAGACAATTTTAAGAAGTCTCTCATCAATCGTCCACAGCCTAACAAAAGGACTTGGAAAATGGCATAATTTGACAACACAGTTGTCACGATTTGTATTGTAATGCTTAAGGCAGGGCTGTACCTTTAGAAGAGAGGTCAGCTTTATAATTCATCTGAATATGAGATAAAAACAAGGGAACTTTTTTTTTTTTTGTGATAAAGCTACGGCAATGCTGGTATATGTACCTCTCCTGGCATTTTCCCAAACAACGAGAACTGGATGCCCGCACGCTCATGCCTTCATAATTTTATTTTCCAAAAGGCAGAGTCCAAGTGTCACCTATTAATTTCAGTAAAGTAATACATAAAACCCAATAGTGGTCAATAACAGCTCAATAATAGCAGCAATTACCTAATACACTGGGACTGTGCTGTCCAGAGCAGCAGCCACTGACCACATGTGGCTGCTGAGCACTTAAGTACGTCTCTGCAACTGAGAAACTGAATTTTTTTTTATTTTAATTACATAAATTTAAACTTAAGAACTTTAAAAACTGTAATTATGTTTGGAACAACTTAGACATGTGAATCTACTTTTTCAACAATAAATTATATGAAATATATGCATATGTCAAGGGTTTCTGAAAAAAAATTAGCATCCAAGATGAAATGCGCTAAAAGCAAATAACACATACAAGATTTGAAAGACTTAGTAAGAAAAGAGACTGCAAAATAACTTATTAAAATAATTTTATATTGATTATAATTTAAAATAAATTTTTAGATACATTGTGTTGAATAAAGTATATTATTAAGACCTGTTTCTTTGTTGTTGTTGTTGTTGTTGTTTTTGTTGTAGCTATTATAAAATTTTAAAAAGTACCTACAAAGTACGTACATTATATTTCTATTGGACAATTGTACTCAGATTTGAATTTCTAGTTCCACCTTACTGTTTCCTCTTGGGGGCAGGAGTCTCTGAGATGATTCAGGAGCTCTTAACCCAGCTGAATGAAAAAGCGCAGAATAGTATTTCTAATGTTGACTTGAAGAGCAAAATGTAGTCCTTCGAGAATTCTCCCTAAGAGTGGGATGATCGTTGTCCCACTCTTTAAGCACAACCAAGCCCATCCTTCAGCCTCGGGACTTTTGCCTTCTCTATTTCCTGGTCCTTTCCTGGCCTCCATCACCTTCCTTGGCTGCCCTCACTAGCATTTTACGTTCTTAGCTCCTTGTTCATGAGTCTTGCTCACCCACCCACATGCACTCTATTAAATACCCCACAGGAACAGTTGAAAACCTTTTTCAGTTCTCCCCAAGTTCCTAAACCCTTACCCACCTCAACAGTTCCAGAGAAGTCCGAGGCCAATGGATTTCTGAGCTTCCTTCCTTTCAACCTCAATGATTTTCTAAATCATCCTTTCACTGTATCTTCTTGCCATTAGTTCCGCTTCATTTTAAATGCAGCGACTTGCTCTTTACCCAAGTTTTTGACTGAATCTCCTTCCTCATCTTAAGAGGCATCTTAATCAATCATCTCCCCTCAGTCTCTCAACTTGCACATCTTCCCATCTGTTAATTACATCTCACAGCCCCTGAGATGGGTAAGCCCAGGACCTCCTAGACTCTCAGTCAGGCGGACAGTGACCGAAGCTGTAGCCTATTCTGTTTTTTTTTCTTTTCTTTTCTTTTTTTTTTTTTCCTTTTTGGAGCCAAATCTTTTTTCCAGGTTGCCGGGAAATTTACATGCCCTCATTCTCTGGCTCAAGGTTTCTCCAATTAGTAATTCTGACTAGTAAAACAGTGAATAATCTGGTTTCACAATTACAGGATATCTAATTTTATACTGATTTTGACCAAATCATAGTGAGGTAACAAGCCTGTAATACCTGGAAAATCTCAGAATGCCAGCTTGGATTTATGCCCCCTTGTAAAGCTCCAAACCCCTCCTTCCTTTGTTCCCTCTCTTTACTCTATCCAGGCTCCTGCCCAGGGCTTCCGCCAGGTTCCTCTGCAGGAACTATATCAGGCCACACCTCCTGTTATTATCATGTCATCATAATACGGGGAGTGGCTGGTGCCCAGGCTCTTTTGTTTAGTCCCTCCTTAGTCCTTCCTTGGAGATAACCCTATTGCTAGTCGGTTTCCCGCCAAGTGTGTGCACACCAGATGTGACCAAAACTGCTGTGATCAAAACTACTCGAGCCGAATATCCTTTTCCGGCAGGGCTCTCTGATGCCCATTGATGTTAAATTGACCTGTTTTCCACTGTTCTTATCCTTTGCATCTGTTTTCTGGCACAGGCCCACTTTCATTTGCTTATATCTACTTATTTCTACAGTAGGATTAGAATTAATTTTACGTGTAGTTGTTCCCTGTGATAATTCTTTCATTCCTTCTCCTTCACGTACAAATATATTCAAAGCCTGTCTCAAGAATCAGCCCTCTAACCTGCTCCATCTGAAAGCTCCTATCCCTTCTCTCCCCTTTTATTAACTTCTCAACCTCGTGCAATCTGAGTTTCACTCTCTCTTCCCTCTAGGGGAATTACTTTTCTAGATCATTAATATGTGCCTGATTAGCAAATTCCAGCCTTCACATTGTTCACCAACTCATCCTATATGCTATTCATAAATCCTTCTCTTGGCATCCTTGATAAGGGACTTTCTTTTTGTCATGATTGGGGCTAGTTAGCATCTTTTCTTCAGCCAGACTCTCCATAGCTGTCTGAAAGGTTTCTAGGCTCTCTCTTTGCCCTCTGTTCTCCATGACTTAATTATCATTCTATAGCAATGGTTCCCATTCCTGATTCAAATATGGTGCCCATTCCTGATTCAAACCAAGCATGCTACCTGTGAGACATCACATCATGGGTAACCAAAAGGCACTAGTTCTTCCTCTCTACCCTCCAAATTTCCTCTGCTACATTTGGCATCTCAATAAATTAAATCACCATCCCACCAGTATTTCAAGCTCAAAATGTTGGAGACATCTTCAAGTATTTTATCTTTTTATTGAAGTATTTTCTTTCTCTACCACATCCAAGTGGCACCAAATTCTGTCCATTGGTTCCTGAGGCATCTCTTACCCTCATTCCTTCAATCAGGTCTCCTTGTTACTGTTCTCACTCCAGTCATCATTCAGGCTTAGCAGCAGCCCAATAGCTTCCTAAGAGCTTTTTCCTCTTGTGTCTTGTCCCCAAAGTTAGTTCCAAACCCATGCTTGATCATATTACATCATTCTTCTCAAAATATTCAATGGCCCAACCACACATAAAATCAAACAAAATATCATGAATGAACTGGCCGCCACAGAATTTTTCCATGTTATCTTTCACACTATCTCTGTTGTAACTGGTGCTGTGGTCACACACGCAATTCACTGCATCCCAAATAATTTCTACAATTTCCTGACACTGTCAACCTTTCCCACAATGTGCCGTGGGCCTCCAGTACTCTGATCTCATTTCCCCCTATTGAATTTCTGCACCGTCTTTGGGCAGCACTTCCTCCCCCAGGTCTGCTAGGTGTTCCCCTTTGAAGAAAACAAATCTGCATTTACCATTGCACTTTCTACTTTGATTTTAATTCTTATCATAGGCTACAGTGTTTTTCCTCTTTGTGATCATGGTTTCTCCACTAAGTTGCAAGTTCATAGAAGCAGAAACCGTGTCTCGTTCAACTTAATTTCCTTATATTTCTCAACAGTAGGTAGGGTACAGTAAAGGTTTACTCAGTTGTTGATGTAGGACAAAGTAGATTCTAACAAAAGGCCACATTTCCTTAGAAAGTGTACAGCTTTAAGAAGAGCTTTAACAGTTGTCAGACTGTCCAGAGTAAACTAAAATTCCTCTTTAAAAGTAAACAAACACTCATTCAGCCAGCACATATCTACCAAAGACACAACATAACCCTAGAGTTGTGCTCGACACTTTGAGGATTAAAATAAAACAATTACAGGCTCAGGTGGAGTTAAGGAAGCTTCTGTGGAACTGACCCTTGGAAGAGTGGTCTTCCGTAGGCAGGTATAGGGTGGACAGAGAAGGTAGACTGGGCTTCTCAAGTGGGAAGAAGAGAAACGATGAGTAAAGGCATGCACACAATTGCAACCGTTGTACTATTGAGAGGTGAGTAGCATAACTAGAAGGGATAGTTCTTCCTAGATCGCAATTTTCAAAATGTATCAGTCACTAACTCCTTTCGATGATATCAGGCGAAGGAATGCAATGTGTAAAGCAAACAAAACTACTGCAGTGAAAAGAGAAGGAAAGCGAGGGATTGGAACCCTGACTGCTCATTTGCCTCTTGACAACCAACTCCCTTCTCAGCGTCCAGAATTCCCTCCATGGAGCTCCTCTTGGTGAATTTGGAAAATCACCGGCCAAGTGAAAAACAAATGTAATGGGGGCAAAATTATGGAGCACCATGCTCCCCGTCCCCTGTGCTCACTCATAATTTAGACTTTTTTCACACGCAGTACATAGTTCACTGCATATGTATGTCCTTTATCCTTTTTAAGCTAAATAAATTATTTTTATATCTGCATGGCTAGCTCCATGCTCTGTACATATCTGTTCAAATTACTTTAGAAATTTTGAAATGAATGGATAAATGGAAGGCTGCGTGAATTCCAGCCTCCACTGAAATAAAAAATGTTTATCCAAAGTCTTTGTCAATAATCCTCTGCAATCTAGTGCATCCCCGCCCACTTCCATCAGGGAATTAAGCTTTGAAGGTGAATACACAGCTTCAGGCTAAGGCAGCTTTTCCAGAAGACTTCACTGTGACTCGAGCAGAGCTGAAGGATGCACATCCAAAGGCTTTATGATGATTCCTGTAAGAAACATCCCAAAGCACACATCTTTCTCATTGCTTCAATTAATAATTCACAGGCCTCCTCAAGGTACAGAGGCCCATGCTGGCTATATTGCAGATCTCAGAGGAAATGCAGAGCTTTTATTAAGAGTTAGAAAGACTCTAAAGGCACAATGCGGTTAGAGGTTTAGCCAAAATCTCAGCACATGCAAATAGCCTTAGTACATGGAAGAGACATCTGGGAATGGTCTTGAAAGGATGACAATGGGCTGTTTTCTATTATGTTCTTGTAACCTGTTGGGCCATAGACATACGTACACTTGTGTTCTTTGAACTTGGGGATAACGCATGTAGAGAGGCATCATGACTAAGGGAGCATTAATGCATGTGGACAGGGCCAACTAAAAACTAGATCCTAGTTCATCCAGGTATAAAAACTAAAAAGCTTCTTAGATTTAGGGGGGAAATAAGAGCCGCAGATTTCTCTTTAATTGAAGTTTTTTTTAAAAAGAAAACACTGCCATCATTTTTAAGATACCTTAAGTTTTCCCTAAATAGCTGGTAGCTCCCTATACATTTCTTGCCTGTGGAAAGAATAAGAAAACATCATACATCTAAAATGATAATTTTCTTTTTCTTCCCTCATTTGCTCTTTTGCCCTATATCTAATTGTCAGTTCCATGTCTCTGACTCTGTAGCTCATAAATTTCAACGTCTGGTTATTAAATCTCATTATCGCCTAAGACAAAGCATTTACTCAACATGCTTTTATGAGGCATGTTTATACCAGGCATGGTGTTCGTTGCTGAGAATATACTGATTTAAAATAAATGAATAACTAACTCAACAAACATGAAAACTCCTCAAACTTAGAATCTAGTGTGGGAGACAGACACCAATCAAATAATCATAAAAGCATATGTACACTTACAACTGTTCATGTAACATACGTTGTATCATGTGAGGTTAGTAGGAAAACCCACCTTCTATGGTGAGCTCAGGGGAACCTCTCCCAAGACATAACATTTGTGGGTAGAACAGGAGGGGTAGGAATAAGCGAGGTAAACGGAGTGGGGTAAAATGGGGCACAGTGGGGATGAAGGTCATGATTAGCAGAGGAAATAGAACGTCTTCAAACAGTGCTTTCAAGGCTCTCAATAAGGCCAGCAGGCTCACCATGGAGGGCGTAGGGACATGGCATTGGATGATACCGAAGACGTAGGGGGCCAGCCATACAGAACATTATAGGCCATACAAAATATTTGGCTTTATCTTAAGCATTATACCAATAGATTGCAAAGTTGCCAGAAAATTTGGGGCATGATGTTACAGGTTTAGATCTGCTTTTGAAAAGATTACTACAGTTGCATTGTTTAGGGAGCAAGAGGCAATCCAGAGGTGATGACCGGTTAGATGAAGACAGCAGCTATGAAAACGGAGAGTAGATAAAATGGAAAGATATATAGAAGAAAACTCTGAAGAAAAGATAGGAGACAGGAGCTGAGGGAGAGAAAAATGTCAAAGGGGGCTAAAGATTCTGCTTTGTAAAAGCAGGTGGAGGTCAACACCCAGATGCCACTGCGACCTGTCAGGATGGCTGAAGGCCAGAACGCTGACAATAGATGCTGGAAAGAACGTGGAGCAGCGAGAACTCTCATTCACTGCTGGTAGGAATGCAGATGCCATAGCCACCTTGGAGAACAGTTTAGCATTTCCTTACAAAGTGAAACATGATCTTAATGTAAGATCCAGTAATTACGTTCCTAGGTATTTATCCAAATCCAAATGAGTTGAAGAATTATGTCCACCTAAAAACCTGAACACTAATGTTTAAAACAGCTTTGTTCATAATTGCCAAAAAATGGAAGCAACCTAGATGTCCTTCAGTCAGTGAATGGTTAAACACACTGTGGTGCATTCATACACTGGAATATTATTTAACAATAAAAAGAAATGAGCTACAAGTAAATACATGGATGAATCTTGAATGCACATTGCTAAGTGAAAGAAACCAACCTGAAAAGGCTACATAATGTATAATTCCAGCTTGTGACATTCTAGAAAAGGTAAAACCAAGGAGACAGTGAAAGAGCAGATCTGTGGTTGCAGGAGCAGGGGAGGAAGAGGTGAGATGGAAGAATGAATAAGTGGAGAGCAGGGGATTTTCAGGACAGTGAAAATATTCTGTATGATATTGTAATGGCGAATACATGATATACACATTGAACAAAACCCATAGAATTATACAATACAAAAGGTGAACCGTAATGTACACTATGAAATTTATTTAATAACAATGTTATCAATACTAGTTTATCAATTGTTACAAAGGTACCACATCATGGCAATATATTAATAATAGGGTAACCTGAGGGCAGGAGGAGAAGGAGTAAAGGGGAATTCTGTATTTTCTGTTCAATTCTTTTAAACCAAAAACTGACCTAAGAAATAACTCTTCAGGGAGATGGACAATCTAGAAACAGAGAAGAGCCATGCCTCACAATGTGACCCACCAGTTTAGGAGGGTCATTGGTCTATAATCATTTCCAGGAGAGATGAGCAGAGTTCAAAGTCACAGATGTCTAGGAATCCTCAAGTATTTGGATACAGCCTGTAGCATTTGTCTCATGGCTAATGTTTTAATACATTTAAAAACTTTTTAATAGCACTCTTAGAGGGTATTTCACACATTCCTAGGAATACTAATAAAGGGACTATGACACTCTAGGAGTGGCCCATAGAACAAAATGTCTGGGAAAAAATATACACACATATTCATTGAGGAAGCTACCTCTGATAATAGCAGACTAGGAAATTCAAATCTACCTTCCCACTTTGAATAATTGAAAAAACAGACATCATAATGTGAATATGATAGGGAACTACTATAAGGACTTGACATGGGAGAACACAGATCTAAGGGAAGTTAGCTAGCTTTTCAAGCTCCTTTTCTTTGGTAACAATTACAAGTTTTAGAAAGAATGGCTAAGAAGGTAAAAAGTGTTTGGGGTCATTTTCTGGGGCCAAAGGGGTAAAGCTCAGAAGACAAAATCTGCCAGTAGAGACCCTAATCCCTCCCCATTCCTCTGGGTTGGCAAGACAAAAGGGTTACAATTAGGCGTAAGAGTGAACAGGAAGGAGAAAGTAGACCGGGCTGCACCGGACTACAGCTCAGCTTCAAATCTGTCTAGTCTCTCAAGTTGGATGAAAGTCTTCCCAAATTGGTGGTGCCCTACCGTACCTGGCAGAGGCAGGAGATAACATTACCCTAGGTCACACATTATCCCTACAGACAATTTGGCAAATCTAATGTCTGACATATAGTCATAAACAGCAGGGCATAGGAGGATGAGGGCACAACGTGGACAAAAACAGCAGAAACGACAGACAACAGAGAAGACCCCATAGAGGCTCAATATACCTAAATCATCATAACAGATTTTCTAAAATGCTCTGTGTACTGTGATTGAGAAACAAAATTAGATTTTTAGAATTTAGCATAAAATTAAAGACTACTGAAAAAGTGTCGAATGTAATTCTAAGCTCAAAAGATAAGTAAAAACAAGAAATTAACAAATGGTTTAATAGCAGACTATACATTGCTGAAAAAATAATTAGTAAACCAGAAGATAAATCAGGAAAACATGCTTCAAAAGAAATACAGAGAGAATAGCACTCAAAAATAAAAATAATAGAAAGAAATAGATGTATAGCATCTACCCATAAAGTCTAATATACATATATTTGGAGTAGCAGTGAAGAGAAGATGGGGCAGAAGGAGCAATGGAGAGATAACAGCTGAGGGTTTTTTTTCAAAATGATTAAAAAACATTAAGCCACAGAATCAATAAACCTTGAGAACTTCAAAGAAAAAATTTAGAATAGCTTAAAGAGATAAAAGAGAGAGAGAAGGAGAGCTTAACTGATTATCTTTTAAGGGGAAACAGTACCTACTGACTCCTCAACAAAAACTATAAGATTCAGAGGACATAGAATAAATTTAAAATGATGGGAAAAACTCAGATAATGTAAAATTTCATTCCAAATAAAAATGTAATTAAAAAATTAAGGGAACCACAGATAGATTTTCAGACAAATGAGAATCCATCAAACCCACACTAAATACTAAAAGTAATTTATAGGCAGAAGGATAATGAACCCTGATGGAAGAACAGAGGTGGAAAAGGGAAAAAAATTGAAAAAACATTTCAGAAAAATATAGATTCATGCTTACTGTATAAATCAGTATTAATAATACCCTTCAAAACTGAAATATACTATAAAATAAAGTGCAGGACATCAGTAGCATATAGGCTGAAAGAGGACAGAGTTAGGGGGTTCTGGGATCACTGTGTTTGTCCAGATAAACCAGGTAGAAGTTCTAAATTAACGCCAACCATTGATAAGTCAAGGACACATGCTCTAATCTCTGGGTGACCACTGCGGGATGGTAAAAAAGGATGGTTCATCTTCAAGCACACAGAAGGAAGATAAGAGAATGAATAAATAGATAAGAAAGAGAGAAAAAGGAAAATAGAATACTAAGATTGCAAATTTAAACAAAAATATATCAGTGGATACACTAAAGTGAATGAACTAGATGTTCCAATATAAAGACATACATTGTTAGATGGCATTTTTTAAATAACTTATATGTGGTTTGTAAAACAAGAATATAATCAGCTTGAAAAGCAAAGAAAGGAAGATCACAAAAACACGATAACCAAAGAAAGCAGGGTCACTACACTGATATCAAAGTGAATGTTAAGGATAAAAGCATTACTGGAGAGAAGTATATACCAAAAAGATAAAATATTTGATTTGCCAGGAAGATACAAAAATTCTTAATTTTTGCCCTTAATAAAAGTAGCTTCAAATCTTTAAAGCAAAAACTTTACAAAAACAAGAAAAGAAATAAACAATTCCATAGTCATATTGGAAGATTTTTAACACATCTCTCTCAATAACTGATAGAATATGCAGACAAAAATTCAGTAAGTACATAGAATATGTGAATAACATGATTAATTTTACCTACTGAACATATATGGAACAATTTATTCCACAACTGCAGAATAAACATTTTTTTAATACACAGAACATTTTTTAAAAGTTAATTGGGTAATATTTGGGCCAATAAACATGCATCAAGCATTTTCAAAAATTAAAATCTTGTATATGATCTCTGACAGTAATGCCATTTACATAGAAATCAACAAGAAGAAGGTAATTAGAAAACCATCATAGTTTGAAATTAAGAAACACAGCTCCAAATAACTTCAGTGAATGTAAACTATCACCATTCAAATTGTAAATATATTTTGAACAATAATGAGAACTATACTATATATTAAAACCTACAAACTACAACTATTAGTTAGCATAGAGAATAATTCAGAGCTTTAAATGCATATAAAATTAGGTAAAAATTGTGAATAAATCACACTCAAAATAATAAATTAAAATATCCTAAACAAGATATATGCAAACCAAATTCAGTAATATTTTTAAAAGGAAATAGCACACCAGAGCACACTGCTTTATTTAGGAACTTGACAGAATTTAACATTCAAAATGCAATTAATGTAATTCAAACATCAACAGAATCGAGGAGAGAAATCACATGATTGTTAATTAAACACAAGCAGGTTAACTGAAGAGAGGTGAATGAAAAGGTTGCTGGAAAGAGGGGAACCGACAAGAAGTCGGATGTGGAAAAAGTGACTTCCCATTCCCACTGCTGGGTGGCATCTCAAAGGGGATGAACTTGATGAGCATTGCACTGGAGGAGCAGGGAGGAGACAGGGAGTCACAAGTCTCGTTTCTGGAATCCTGGCCATTTTCTTCTTGGACCATGTGATGGTTCCAAGGATGGCTGCTTTGTGACAAAATCATCAATGCGTATGTTTCTGCTCTCAGCATTGGAAGGAGGTCAAACGATTAAAAATGGAAAATTGCTGATACAGGTATTGCAGCTACATGCCAATGAAAGTGAGTGAGTGTGACATGCAGAGAAAAAATAATTAGAATAAAGATAAGTGGATATTCACAAACATGTTAATTAAAGTGATTATAAGGTGGGCCATGAAAGAAATGTCCTCGATCTTCCGAGGAACCCCCAACAAAATTTAAAAGGAAAAAATAAAAGTTAGGAAAGTAAAAACAAAAAGAGTTTTGATTTGTGTAAGATCTTATTCACAGTTCCCATTATTTCCACTCCCTCAGGAGTGTTTACGGACAATTTCAGAGCCTAAGGATTCTGCAGCATAGTCTCAGAGACTAAAGATATATACGTGTATCCTTAGCAAGGTACTTTCTGCTTCATACTGCATTAAAAGCAGGCAACAAGCATTCAGAGACCAAGGAAGGAATTCTACAGCTGCCTACCTCCAGTCCACATATTACGTGAGAAAAACAGGTTCATAATTTTAGCCTCTGTAAGTGGAATATGCCATTACTTACAGCTGAAAACACTTCTAATAGGATTTTTATGACTTTATTTCTATCTGATAGAAATCTTTCTAAAATAAGACATTTTCCTCCCTTATTAAGCATAATATATTGAATTTTTTACATTCATTTCTTAATGAAAAAGCATCACATTAAGATGTGCACTTAATTTTTTCTAAATTATGCTAGCCAGAAAATAACATTTCTACTGTCATACCCTAGGCCAGGACTGGAATAAGGCAAAATTTGGGGGGAATGCAAACTTTAAGGGGGCATGAAAAAGTTCATTGATCAGAGTATTTTAATAAAATCTCTTTTAAAAATAAAAAAATGAATAAAATCCATGATGAACAAAATATCAATTAATAAAATAATCAGGATCAATATTACTGATTTTTTTCCTTTTACCCTTTTACCTCTGGCTCCAACATGGCCCAGCACTACTCACTTGCTGCTACCAATTATTTCATAACAAAACAAATACCCTCCTTGAACCAGAAGAATTGAAAATTAAGAGAGAAATGAAAGAGCAAGCTCTTCAATTCAGTGCTTTGAACACCCTGTACCTACCCTCTGGTGAGCACAGCCTCTCTGTCAGCTCATTTCCTTCCTGTTAGTTAGAAGCCTTTGTTTTCACTTACATGTTGAGTTCTGGCTGTGCTTCCAGACGGTTCTAGTCACCACAATTCTCTATTCCACGTAAGTTTATATGGAGGATTATATTAATTTAACAGTGTCCTAGTCAGGCTCCCCCGAATTCAGGAAGTCATCCAAATATAAACATGGCTTGAAAACCCATAAATGTAATACAAACATTTCTGGAATGACAATTGCTTAAGATTTTGATTTGGTTCAGTAAACATTTATTGGGTACTTTATAGTCATTTGGGGCGGTAGGCTTTGAGGATGCAAACACTGAAGGGAAAAAAGGTCCCTACGTTGTTTGCATTATTTTAAAACACTCGTTTCTCAATTGCCTATGGGACTGAAATGTAAAACTGTCTTATGATTAAATATCGGGTACACTGATGATGGAATAGCTATTTCAAGAACAAAGAGACCTTTTGCAATAAACGTGAAATTGCACCATGTTTATCTAAGCCCTCTAACAGTCCCAAAGGAATAGCAGCCGAGAGCAGGTGCAAATGTGGAACAAATGTCAGGAACGGTAGTGAGGGAGCATGGCATCTGGGTATTCCCCAATCCATCAGGGATGAAATTGACTGGATTAGAGCTTTTGTCGGAAGGGGGTCAGAGAACAAAAGCCTTCTCCTTTCTGTCCCTAGGCAAGCCCATCCAGTTCAAAAAGGATAGAGTCAAGCCCTAGGTGTCAGATGTAGGCCTTTTTATGCCACCAGTCAGGGAGATGAGAGGCTCTTTATGTTCCCTATAGGATATCAGTGGAATTAGTGATGAGGCAACATGCATGGGTGAAAACTCATTATGACTCATCCCTTTTCAATTATCTAAGAGTCTCCCTCTATAATAAAGGAATCATCAAAGCATCGGGACTTAAGTGATTTTAAATGTTTTTTCTTAAGTCATAACAAACAGCAGGTTCCATAAAGTTGAATCACATCAAAGTTGAGTCATCTGCCTGGCATCACTGGATGAGCATTTTTCCCATCAATGTAGTCAGAGAATCACATTTTTTCCTTTTTTTTTTAAATTTTTTTATTGTTCAATTATAGTGGTTCCCATTTCCCCCATTACTCTCCCTGCCCTTCCCATCTGCATCATGAACAAATCAATAAAAAACCAGTGCCAGTGAACAGGCAGAGCGCCAATATTCACCACCCAGATTTGAAGCACAGGTAAGTATTGTGTTATATCGGAAGCCCCAAGCAAGGCTCAGCAAATGTTCCGTAGATTGGAAGAAGCTGTACAATTGTTACCGGTAGTTTAATCTAGAAGCAGCCTGACAATGTGGGAGAGCATGGGCTTTGTTTTCTGGAAGACATGTTTTGTTGTTTTCTGAGGGAGGAGCAGGGGGAGATTGGAGTTTTCTCCCCGTTTGCTATACTTCCTATCTTCCTGCCTACTTTCCTGCCTTTCATTCTTTCTCCCAGAAGTTTAAGGAATCTGGGGGTGACGTCCCTGGTCTCCAAACAGTGCCTCTTTGATGTGCAGCCGTTATTTTAGATTTCCCAGTTCATCTGTTATCGATACCCATTGATAAGCTCACACATCTGTTTTTAATGGTGTCTCAATCCTTCAATTAACTGTGCTTTTGCAATGTGTATAGTCAACTAGGGTTTTACCATGAATCTGTACAAACAACCATGATGAGAGCCCATAAAAATGCTGCAGACGCTGGTTCTAAGCCCACCCCAGGCTTATGTGTAGTGAGCCCACCCCATGTTTTACCAAAAATCAAATAATCACTAATCTTTTTCAAGTCAGGAGATTAAATACAAATTTAAGTTTCTACCTTCCTGAGAAATTGGACAGTACAGCAATACCAGGACTGTATTCCTGACCATCAACATTGCCCAGGGCTGAGTAGGGGCTGCTGGTTTCAGAGGTATGAGCTGTTCAATTTGCCATCATCGCCCCTAGCATGTTGTCTTCATTTACATTATTGCACACACCTTTGCCAACATTGGAGCTTATAACACTTCAGGTTGATGAATCACTGGGGCTACTGAGAAATGGCATTAGGACCTAACCCATGTATAGTCTTCAAACCACTGAGAGGAAGTAATAAATAATAATGGTAATTAGAATAAATGGCAACCCCTTTTCTACGGTGACATGCTTACTATATGCGAGGCACTGTCCTAAATGTCTTGCATGGATTAACTCATTTTGTTTTCACACCACTCTTTGAGTGGGATACTGACATGCTCCCCATTGCACAGATGAGGAAACGGGCACTGAAAGGCGAGTGACTTGCCTAGGCATATGGCCAATAGGTGGGCTTGCTGGACTAACATGAGATAGTTGAGAAACCGCTCTGAAGAAACTAAGTGTGTGTCAATCTCAAATCATTGTTATTGGAGGCTATCCATCCAGCAATCCATCAAGCAGCGAGGCACAATTCTTATGACAAAAAATTACAGACGGCCAGATAACTTGGAAGTAAAAATATAATTATGACAATAGATTACAATTAAGTTAGGCTGTTGATTTAAGCTTGAGTTAAAATTATCACATGAATTAATTATAATTTTCAATTTACTTTTTGCTTTATTTTTAAGATGACACTGAGAATTTTAAATTAGCATGATGATAATTCTGCCCATGCTACTCTTACGAAGGTGTGTATTTGGCAGTAAAGTGATACAATTACATCCAGCCCTTGTGCTTACCTCAATCAATGCCTTTCCCTGGGCCTCAAAGTTTTTTTACTCTTGTAGTAGTGCAAAGTCATCTTTCAACAACAACAACAAAAAATTAAAAAGCCAATTGTAGGCTTTCTATAAGTAAAACCTCCTCCTTCCCTATTTGCATTTCTTGGGTACCAACTTTATTTGATGTCCCAAAGGCCATATAGTAAAAGCAGAACCTGGATGAGACTACTGGATGTAATATTTCAGTGTCTATGTGTTATTAATAACTGACAGTATTTCACTGTACAGTTTGTGAATTTCCTTCACATTTCCTCTTTTAATCTTCACCATAGCCCTGTAAGATATTAACGTGTGGGTGATTGGTAACCCTCTCAACAATATAAATGTGACTTATCTTGACATAGAATATTATGGGCATATAAAAATAAAAGGCATCAGCTGTGAATTTCTGAATTATTTAGATTGTTATTATGATTTCATAACTTGGATTTAGAAGGGCCTTTGCAGATCCTCTGGGCCAATGACTTCATTTTCCAGAGAGGAAACCAATTCCCAGTGAGTTAGTGGCAGAGCTAGGGCAAGAAACACAGTGTTCTGATTCCCATTTCAGATTTCTTTCCTCCCTATTTTATTTTCTGAAAATAAAAAGTTAAAGGAATATGCAATTCCCCTGTGTTTGCAAAAATAGGTTCTATATACAAAAGTAAACTATAAGGGAGAAATTTTAAATAACCATGAAACATAATTAGAACACCAACATGGGTAAAAAAAACAGATTTTGGGGGGGAGGCAAAAGACATGGAGGTTGGAAGAGAATAATAACCCTCATTACACAGACTGTTGTTTTCAATAAAGGAATCTTACTTCTGAAAGTAAAAGTCATATGAATCATCTATGTCATTGGTTACTGAACGGAACTGTAATTGTCAGTTTATTATCACTCATTCAGCTATTCAGTCATGTTATTGACAGTACAAGGGTGATCCCACTGTATAAAGTTCCCATGTTCAATGTCGTTGGCCATTACTCACCAGAATTTACACTATGTTTAGCAGTATTCAGTACATGCAGATCCAGAATAAATTGTGTTCCTGCTACCAATCAGTTAGCATTCTAGTCTCTTAATGAAGTTAGTGTTGCAACTATGGACGGATTGTGCTCCCAGGAGTGACCCTTCCACCCGTGCCTGGATCTCATCTCCTCTCCCTTATGTCTCAGCAATGCGCCAACAATTGTCCCTCTCTCTCCCAAATCACAATTTCTCCTTCTCTGTTGGCTCATTTCCATCACCTTGAAACATGTTGCAACTGTTTCCTCCTTAAACATGAAAAAATTCCCTTGGTCTTACATTTTTCCCCAACTGTTACTATATTTCTGTGTGTTGGTTGCTAGAGAAACTAGGAAGATATGTTGATAATCCTCCATTTCATTTTCTCTCTTCTCTATCAAACCATCACCAATCAGACTGATTTGTCATGGCCACGAATTATGTCCACATTGCTCAATTCAATGGTCAATTCTCAAATTTTCCTTTTCTTTTACTCCTCAGTAATATTTGACCTAATTGGTCACCCTCCATCTTGAAACACATTTTTCACACAGCTTCCTTCACGTCAGTGTTTGGTTTTCCTCCTTTTTCTCTGGTCACCTTTTCTCGAGTGTCCCTGAATACAATCATCTGAGGATTTTGTGTCTCTTCTCTCCCTCTTAATGATTACATTCATTTTTATGGCTTTTGTTACCAGCTACACAACCCCAAAATTTGTATCTCTATCCCAAATTTCTGAATTTCTCTATGAAATCCAGAACCTTACATTCAATCTTTAATATTCCTCTTGAGGTCTGATGAGCATCTCAAAATTAATTGGTCAAAAATCTAACTTTTTATTCTCAGACCCCAGCAAAATTTCACCTCTCCCACACACTTATCCCCATCTCTGTAAATGATCACTCAATCCTTTTAGCCACATGGGTTCCTCTCTTGTTCCTGATCACCCTTTATTTATAGTCACATCCTTTGTCCTGAAAACGACTATTCTCTTTCCCTGCTCAATTACTCTCTTATGCATTTATCACTATACATATATCATCGGCATATAGACACTAGAATGTAAAGTCCATGAGGGAAGCAATTTGGTCTGTTTTACCTATTGCTATGTCTTGGCAGCTGGGAATGTGTCTATCTTACAGCAGAAATATATATATCTGCTCAATGAATCTATTATTCAGAAATAAATTATCCCTTAACAAACAGTTCTTTATAAATAGTAATCCTCCGTAATTTCTGTGATTCCTCATATTTTCCTGAGTCTTTCATTTTTCCTACTTCATTTTTCAAGCTACTCATACCAATGGTGACAACTTGAACTCTATCATCATTCAGAAATGTATCACCTCAGAATGCATTCAGACATTTTATAACCTCTCCCCAGATCCAGGAACCTTCAGTTCCTTGGCCCTACAAGGGCTTTCTGGCCTCAGTTTCTTATTCAGCCTGAGTTGTATGGCTAATTCCCACGAATGGCTCTATAACTCAAGAGAACAGCTCAATCCCCTTAAGGCATTACTGAAACTGATCATTCTTGGCCTTTAATCACACAAGTGTCTGATTAAAATAATATACCTCTAAACCTAAGCAGCCCAACAAAGTTCCAGTCTCTAAGTCAGACTTCTTTACTTCAAATACATGTTGGTTGTAGTATTTATCAACAATGTACATTTGGGCAAATTTCTAGCCTAGAAGCATTAGTTTCCTCATTGTTTATAATTGTTCATATTTCAGAAGCTATCTGTAAAGACTAAGTGAGCCAATCTAACTAAAGGGCTTATTGCAGTGTTACTATTGTAGTTATTACACCCAAATTGTTGAGCACAGCAAAATAATATCATAAAACCACCAGACATATTAGTGCCCCTATAATACGTGGCCCCTCCCATCCTGCTCAGCAATGTACTTATGATTCTTCGTTGTCTGCCCCTCTCATTTTGCTAACCCTTTTTCCAAATCATCACCCTCCCATCAGGCACTTAACTTCCCACGTATCCACCATGTTTTTCCTTTCCTTCCAGCCTCAAAAATAAAGAATAATCAGTTTATCTCAGGACAGCTTGTCTATCTTTACTCTTGATATCTTTCACTCTGATCAATGACTCCCTCTCTCTCCTAATCCTGAGTCTCTTCATTTCTGGCACTATTCTTCAGCTTATTTTAAAAAATCAAGTTTATCCTATAGGTTGTTTTTTTAAATTCTCTTTAATCTACTATTCCATTTAGATATTATTATCATGATCTCATGCATGTCAGCCAAGCTTCTTAAAGAAATGGAGATATCTCATATAGTGAATTCTTCATTTCCCACTAAATTCTTAACCCTTTAAACATATTTTAAGCATTTTCTGTAAATAATAATCTTGAATACATGATTTAAAGTTACATATGTTCCAAATTTCCATTGTTTAGAAATTACTCTCTCACACAATAAATATATTTTGTGCTGTAATAAACTACTAATTCTTTCTCTTAATAAGGGCAGTAGAATCAGTGGTTTTAGTTTTTCTAGCCCCATTTCAATTAATTTTTTTCACTTCAAAATTTCTGCTTTTATATTCAAGTGTTTTTTTCAGTGCAATAAGGCCAGCTATTTTTATTTGCATATTTATCACACTATTCATCCTACATACTTTGGGTATTTACTGAATAGTTGTTAAACTAATAAATTCTAATTAGGAAACTTTATAAGTAGACTCAACTAATACTTTAAAGACTAATAGTACACTTGATTTTTTCTTTATTTGCAATGCTGTTCTGTGAGACTGTATTTCATGCAATAAAATAACTCCATGACAATCATCCTAAAGGTTCCTTTTTGGGGAATTATGAAATACTAAGCCCATCAGCCAATGTAGTCACATAAAACTCATCAAGTAGTTAATTGACACAAGTATTTTTTATTAAAAAATTGATTGATTTTCTAGCTTTTCAGTAAGTTAATTTTACTTTTTAAAAACACCTTTTGAAGAGAGTTTTCTGAAGTTTCAGACTGTTCTTCATTGGATTCAGACTGTTCTTCATTCAACAATTTCAACAGAAATGGAGACTGCAAGAGTCTCGTTTGGCAGGAAGGGAAATTGCTTGGAAAAGTGGAGTGTGCCAGTCAATTTGTCAGGTGTTTTCCCATTAAGGACTTTACAGATAAGGGTCAGTCTTTGAGCCGGGCAAAGATTCTAAACACACACTTCCCTATTAAATGGTTTCACAAAAGCCAAATTCCAGACCATTTGGAGCTTTGAAGATAAGGATACACACATTGCCAAGTTCCTATCAACACAGCTGCCATTGTTATTAATTATTGTGATAATGGCTCACACACAAGAGTCATTACCTGACATGCATTGACTCAGGGCGTTATCAACTGCAAGTGGAGAGACCATAACAATAACGAGTGCAGGGAAAATGGAGCAGCCCCTTTTCATCAAGTGGCTTCTGTTATGAATAATTAAACTTTTATTTTTAATTTAGCCCCATTGATCTTGGTTTTAAGTTGTTCACTTAACTGAAAATGACTGCCCAACATTGATAAAAACTTATTATATATCAACATTCTGTGAATATGAAGGAGGCCATGGGAAATGCAAAAATGCACAAATTGTCTCCCGCCCCCAACTCACTGAAGGATTTGGTAGCCAACAGGAAAACTACATATAAAATACCGTGATGAAGTAGTATATGGTTGATATCAGAAGTATAGAACAACTTTGTGGGCCAGAGGAGGATGGGACCTTCTTCATCTGGGAAAATCAAAGAAAGCTGAACAATTCTTGTTGAATGGTTAGCACTTCAGCATAAATGGTTGGAGCTACAAGAGCAAAGCACATTCAAGTGAAAAGACAAACTTCAGTGTAATGGCCTTTGACCATATTTCGCAGATGGTAGATCAGTGTGACTAGAAACAAGGTTTGTTTAAATGAGTGAGAGACAAGCATGGAAAGGTAATTTCAGAGTACAGCAGAAAAAATCAGACCAGAAATAGAGGAATTGTGGTAGAAATCAAAAGAAAGGAAAATCTATTTTTACGTACATAAAAGAAAATCACCAAACTTGTAGTATGTCCCCAAGCAGATATAGAACCAAAGTGCCGATAGTCACTCCACAATCGTATAAAGCTTCCCCCTTGATATCTTTCTGCCTCTTTTGCCTTTGTGTTGACACTGCTACCATCACTTCCTAAACATTTTATGTCCTGGGTATCGGACAGGTTATACTCCCATTCACACCCACCACTTTTGTTTTCTTTGTTTATTTCTAAAATAAGTTGTCTTTTAAGTTTATAATAGTTTTACGTTTACAGAAAAGTTGCAAAGATAATACAGAAAGTCCCCATGCTCCCAGCACCTAATTTGCTCCGTGGTTAAGATCTAATGTTAGATTGGTATATTTGTCACCACTTAATGTCACCACAAATCCTGATATTAATTCTATTAACTAAAGTCTCTACTTTTCTCAGATTTATTCATTTTTATCTAATATCATTTTTCTGTTTCAGAATCTCATCCAAGATACCGCATTATATTTGGTCGGCATGTCACCTTGGGTTCTTCTATGAAAGTTTCTCAGACTTTCTTTGTTTTTGATGGCCTTTAGAAGTGGAACGTCCCTCGTTTTAGGTCTGTCTGTTATTTTTCTCATGATTAGTCTGGGGCTATGGGTTTGGAGTGGAAAGACCACATAAGTAAAGCCACATTTTTTCACATCACATCAAGGGTACCTACTATCAACCATTGATGTTGTTTGGGTGATCACATGGTTGAGGTAGTGTTTCTTAAGTTTTCACACTTAAAGTTATTCTTCTTCCCCTGCTTTTCCATGCTGTGTCTTTGGAAAGAAGTCACTATTTTTAGCCCAGAGTTAAAGGATTGTTGGGGGGTGAGGATGGAGTTCTGCTTTACCTTCCTGAGAGTGAAGCACCTACATAAGTTAATTGGAATTCTACACAGGAGGTTTGTCTATTCCCCCTCACTTATTTATACATTCAGTCAACTAATTACTACATCAGAATAACTCATGGATATTTATTGCAAGCTTTGGATTATTATATTAATTATAATTCAATATTATGCTATTTATTTTGTTGCTCAAATTTTTTCAGCTTTCGCACTTAGAGAGCACCCACCATTGAGGAAGATCACAGCACCCTGTGGCTCCTCAGCCATGGCCCCATCCTCCCCTCCTCGTGCTCCTTGGGCTGAAAGCTCACTTTTTCTGAGGTCATCTCCAACTACAATTCCATCAAAGAAAAACAAGAAGCCAGTAAGGTAAAAAGAAAATAGATTCCATACCATTTAAAATGATTGCACTACTAATTTTATGTAGTGGTAAACATCAATTTATTCAGTGGTATATTTAAATTATGTTTCTAATTTGCAAATGTTACCCTCCAGTAGATCTCAAGTCAGAGAGCTACGCACAAAGAAATGGCAAGACAATGTCATTGCAACTAGAAATTCTAAAATATTCAATTAACTGTTTGGGGAAGTAGTAAATAGTTCACCTTCCTTATCCATAAAAGGCATATATGAAAATTGATTTATATTGAAGTCATAACTATGTTTCTTAGACTGGTTATGATCATTTCCAGTTAGAGGTACATGGTTATATCTGGATGTTCCCTAGGGATGGTTAGGATTTGGATAAGTTTAAGGATTGCTGTGGAAAATTAACTATTAGGCCACTTTAAAAGATATTAAAGGAACTCGTCTAATTTTTATTATAATGGGATTTTTTATGAGCAATAGAGCACTTGAAATAAGAAAGCCACTTCTATCATATTCCTACTATGGTAAGAAGATAGCCAAAAGAGACCCTTACCTATTTTTTATGGGTTTTTTTAGAGTCCCCGTCACCTTGGTAACCTCCAAAGTCCTCCAAAAAGTGTGAGTCAGAACTGTGTTTACAGTCACAGTTTATAAGACAACATGTGAATCTCTCCCTGAGCCTTATTTTGTACAAGTGAAAAGAAATAAAGAAAAAGTGTGCCTTTTAGTGTTATTGCGAGAGCCAATTGAAATAATAAAGGTGAACTTTGTACAACCCCTAGGACAATATAAGCTTCCCCTCCTTTGTATGTGTATTTCTTTCCTTTAACATATATTCAGCATAAACCTGCACAGTGCACATAGGATACCAGAGTCATGAACTTAGTGTTCCTTTCCATTTCTCTATTAGGAATGCCCTACCTAATGCACTCAAAATGTTCAGCTACCTATCCCCTTGCCCACTCTGTCTGTGTGCCCCTCCTTCAGGTTGGAGCTCTCTCACTAGGTGCTCCCAAGTGGACCCCTGCCCCCTCTACAAGCTCACTGTCAACGAAAGATGTAACACGTTCAGGTGCATTTTGAGTATTTATGTGTTTTACTCTTTCAGTGCAGGCAGGCACTGTGTCCTCTATGCTTCATATTATCTAACATCGTCACAGTAGGATCTTGGAAAATGTTTAGGAATGAATGAAAGGCAGGAATGGAGGCAGGGAGAGAAGGAGGGAAGGAAGGAGGAAGGGAAGCTTGCAGCTAGAAGACAGACACGAAGAGCTTTTCTCTCTGTTACAAGCATCTACCTGGAAATAAAGCAGACTTGGGTTTCTTGATTAGGTCAGTGGAGAGTTTAAGAAATCTGGAGCACATTAGTGGAGTGTAACATGGAAGTTCTGTTTAGCTGCCTGTACTAGAAATAAATGCCTCTTCGTCATTTGTCATGTTATCACCTTAAGTACTTACGGTGGATCTGGGCAAAATGCTGAAGGCTTCAGATTTTCGGAGCCCTCAGAGTTCTTCCGCCACTCCTCTAGTAACCCAAAGCTCCCCAGGCTTCTCTATGCCCTCCCCTATAAAACCTGCCAGCAATCTGCTGCGTACGGTGTGTGTATGCACGTGGCTGCCGTAGACCAACACAATCTTCTCTCCACCAGGACAAGATTGTTGTTTTTGCCAGATTGTTAACTTTCACAAAGTCCTATTGAATCAAACTTAAAAGCCAGGGAAAAATTGTTGTTGTTGTTGTTGTTGTTGTTTTAATTACAAATAGGTTTGAGGAGAATGTTGGAAAAATCCCCCTTGATTCTGAACTCTGAATCCTCCCGCAGCTAACACCGAAGTACAGATGCTTTCTGAATTGTAGATTTGACAGGATCCCCAAATTGGGTCTTTACTATCATTAAGCTCAGGGCTTAAAGAAGACTTTTTTGGATGCAATGGCGCTAGAGGACCATTTATGTGCTGGAGTTGCTGGGCATCACATCCCCGACACCCACTCACACCATGGGGTTCTTGGACCTGAGGCCTCTCAACAATTAAATAAGCCTCCTACAGCATCCAGCCTCCTGAGCACACCCTGCCTTGATGAGCTTCCCTTATTTGACCTCAGTTCCACTGCACCTTATAATCTGCTTCTCAGTCTCCCTTTTGACACGCGAAAGAAACTTGTTCGGAAAAACCCACCCGAACCTGTAAACTGTCAGTAAGACTTTGGAATGCAGTGCATTCATTCAAAAACATTGCCTGAATACACAGCTAAGCTAGGCACTGTGGAAAGTAAGAAGAGCTTAGACATAATTTCTGTCCTGAAATATTTGTATTCATAAAAGATCTTGCAGCTCATTGGGGATTTTTTTCAATTATTAGTTTATTACTCTCCCCACTAAAGATATTTTCTATATTTCCCATATGCTATGATTTACACAAAACAACAAAAAGAGATTTTCTGTTTCTTCTGTCTTTTGTCAAATGTTTGCTTTGTTCAAAGCTAGTGCAATGCCATTTTAGTTAAATCACATTTGCTTTTCAACAGTATAACTGTCATGTCAAAGTTATTGTATTATTATAGAAGTTAGTAAATCTAAATAAAATGTATTTTCAGAATAAAATGACATATACTCATTTTTTTGTATCTTTTTGTTTTCCCTAAGAATGTATGGATTTTCTAGCAAAGCATTACATTTCTTTTTTTTTTTCTTTGCCTTACTTTTTCTGAGGGCCGTAGCACCTGTCTCCCCCTTCCCTATCCATAAGTACAGATACACGCTGAAGGAGCCTTCGAGGTCCTGGCTGGAATCAAGGACAAAGCAGTTATGGAACCTTTCCCAGCAAACCTCAGGGATGAGGGCCATGCATGTCTTCTGCTCCCTAATCAGAAATAGTGAATTATCTGGGGATGATACACGTTGGGAAATCCCAGGGAATGGAAAAGCTGTGGGTCACTCAGTCATCACACGTACACTGTGCTCCACAGCTTCTGGTCATTGAACATCTTTCTAGAGCATCGTGCTGAGTATTTGCCATGTGGGAACCAGACAGTGCTAGGTGTTTACTAGGGTGTCCAGTGCCCCGGCCACTGATGGACTCATGTCAAGTGCAGAATGTGACACCC
Source organism: Anoura caudifer (assembly GCA_004027475.1). Taxonomy (NCBI): domain Eukaryota; kingdom Metazoa; phylum Chordata; class Mammalia; order Chiroptera; family Phyllostomidae; genus Anoura; species Anoura caudifer. The sequence continues at coordinate 66,785 of PVKU01002971.1, forward strand.
TCAAAACACCAACTTCATCGTTCATACTAGAGTCTAACCCAAGAGGTTTCAGAAAGCAACTCATCGGTGGCTGTTCCATGTACAACATAAAGAAGTAGTATTGAAAACAACTTCCCCTCCCAAGTCTGTGGCTCTATATTGTATTTGAAATAAAACCTAAAAATTTAGTTCAGCAGGATCTTTACTGGGTTGGTTAGCACTGTCTAAAATAAATGTTTCTCTTGTCAACTTTTCAGTGAACTTGTCAAAGAGAGAGGGATCTTCATTCTGTGTATAAACAGTGTTATTTATTCACCAAACAAAACTGCTTCATGAAAACCAAATCATGACCATGCCAACGAGTGTTTGCAAAGCTCTCTTTAGGTCCGTAAAATTTTTTGCAGCACATTTTGTTTTTGCAAAGATGATGGTGATTTTTTCCTGCAGGGGATGTGGGAGTCACAGTCTGATCTATGTGACTATAAAGGGACATAAAGCACAGTTTGACCCTTCCTGGCCACCTCTAACTCCAATCAATATTGCAACTATAACCAAACATAATCAAATCACTTGCAGTGTTAAGACCCAGAAGATTGCAAAAGGCTCTGTAGGGGGTGTAGGACTCTTTTGAGTCTCTCAGATTGACTGGGGAGCTGCCTCTTCTTAATGCCTCTGACTCTAACTGAAGCTACTCCAAAAGGAAAGCCATAGGATATTACGAAGCAGATGACCTTTGAATCTATTTACACCTCCGGGCAAACACAGCAGTGAGGCTATGGGGAGCTGTGAAGGCTGTTCTCTAACAGGAATCTTACATCACCTGTACCTGCTTGAAAGACAGAAGGAGCCACAGCAAAATTTTCACAGCGCTGGCCTTCTATCTTCTAGACACATGACTCTGTCTTCAAATAAACAAACAAAAAAAACTTTTATTTTGTTCTGTTTTGTTCCATTTTTTAAGAATGCAATCATCTTATCATTGTGCTGCATTACTCTCTCCAGCAATTTGACCCATTGACTGAGGCCTGTCGAAAACACTGTATTAGTTAGCCATCAAGTCATTTTTATTAAATTCCGTAAATAAGGCAGTAAATATGGCTTATGGCTGATTAAAAGTACAATTGATTACATACTGAAATATTCAGAGACCTGTGAATAAATCAACTAGTTAATAAATTCAATATTTTCACACAGGGCAAATTTATCTTATAAATACACTGCAAAAATACAAGCTCTTTGTAGCCTTATATGTTCAGCTTTTTGGAATAAGAGCCACTAAGACTTCAAGGGGACTTCAGAGGCATTCTGCATTCATGCAAGACTAACTCCTTCCAGTTTAAAATTCTTCATCTTTATTCTCAAAACTCTCCCAAATGAGAGATTCAGCAACCCCATTAACCTATTCCTATGTATTTAATTTAAATCCTTTCTCATGTAATTGTCTCTAATCTTTGAAAATGAAGGAAATTTGAAGCAGGAAGAATCATAATGAAAATGCTGGGTATTGATCTTGTCCTTCATTTCTGCAGTGTCTGGTTCTTTTACATACAACCCTGTACCCCTTCACTGGAATGACTCTTGAGAAGGTCACCTGTGACCTGAGTGCTGTCATTCCCTAGGGCCTCCTTTAAGTCCTTGTCTGATTTCATCTCATCGCAGAATTTAACCAACTCACAATCCTTCCGTATGTAGCTTCCCCACACAACTCTGCATTTGGTTCTCTAATAGTTTTTCCTTACTTCCTCTTGCTTCTTCTACCTTCTATCCCTAGGGAACGCAGGTATTCAATCCATTATGTTTTCTCTGCTTTTCTTAGGTGACATCACCACCTCCAATGGCTTGTCAATCGACATTAACTCTTAGATCAGTACATAGGAATTTAATCTCTCTTCTAAGCTCTACACACATTTCCTGCTGCCTATTTGATGTACAAAGAATCTAACAGGTATCTCATACCTAACAAGTTTATCCTTCACCCCAAATCTGTTTTGTTTTGATTAGTGACATCACATTTCATCTAATTGCTCAAACCAGGGACCTCAGAATCACAAAAAAAAAGGCATTCTTTTTTTACTCTTAACATTAATTGGTAATGAGGTTACACCAATTCTGCTTCTGAAACGCTTCTCAATGCATCTGTCCTTCTCTTTCCACTGCCACTGGCTTGGCACAGAGCCTCTCTCTCACCTGGTCTTCTTCAATGTCTCATCACCCCATCATTTTCTTACAGTCATCTACCCTCCCGCTCGAACTTCTGTCTCAGAGATCTGTTAAAAGCGAACTTCCAATTTGCAAAACAAAAGTATAACAGACAAAATGCTTGATGGCTCACTTTTGCCTATAGATGCAAGTTTCAAACAACCTGCGTTGAGTACATTAGACCTCCTAGACCCTGTAGTAGGTGCCACCACGGGTATTATGGCTAAAGAGCATGACAGAGTACGTTAGGAGAAATGGGTTCTCATCCCACACCTGGGTTGATACGTTTCCTCTCCAATCCTAAGTGCCACTATCTGTAAATGAGAATGGTGAATTAGATTATTTTTAAGAATATTTCCATTTCTGCCATCTTTTTCAGAATGGCAGTTAAATATAGTAAGATAATATCAAGAAACCAATTAGGCTGTTTGGGGGTATCATTAGAGATATCAGGAGCTTAATTTTTATTTTAGATCTATTAACTAATAAGTATCTATTTTTGGACAATTGTTCTGTGTCAGGCAGCCAGAGTGACAGATAGAAGCAGACATCAGTTCTCATTTCCTAGGGACATATAATAATATATTTTGCATAATAATGTCCATATGCAAAATAACACCCTGGAATATAATAATAAGTTTTGTTTCTAACATAAATAACTAAAATTGAATTAAAAATTAAAATGAAAGATTTTTTTCCTGAAAGTCTGTGCCAAAAATGTGGGTGAGCATTATACACAACAAAATATGGTAGTTTCTTAAGTATAGGCCACACATAGTGACTTCCTTCCAAAGACCATAGTAGGAAAAGATGAGGGTCAAGAGAGTAACTCTACAGTGGAAAAATCTAGCAAACACTACCTCAACCAGGTGATCAAGGTTAATGCCAAGTGGTAAGTCACACTGACAGTATGTATGTATCCTTGTTATGGTGTGATAAAAATGATACTTCTGTGGACTTCATCTCAAAAGCCCATAACCCTAATCTAATCGGAAGTGAAACAGAAGTCAAACCAGAATTGAGGCACATTCTACAAAACACGTAACAGATATACCTCAAAACTCTCAAGGTCATAAAAAACAAGGGAGGTATGAGAAACAGAGTCAAGAGGACCTAAGCAACATCATGACTAAACATAATGTAGTACCCTGGAGGGGATTCTAGAACAGAAAAGGACATTAGGTGAAAACTAAAGAAATCTGAAAAAAGTATGGACTACTGTCAATAATGGTAATATTGGTATTGATTCATTAATTGTGGCAACTGTAGCATATTAATGTTAATAAGAGCAGAAATTGGGTGCTGGTATAGGGTCTTTCTGTACTTTCTCCTTTTTTCTGTAAACCTAAAACAGATCTGAAATTAAAAGCTTACTTTAAAAATAGGCCAATTATTCACTCAACAGACATTTATTGAGTGTAAATATTGTTCTAGCCACTGTGCCTGGCACAAAATAAGGCACATGGAGGATCCCACACAATTTACAATGGTAATTCAGAAAAAGGTGAAGTCACTCCTGGCTGGGTATTTCATGAGAATTCTGGAGAAGGGGCTGAAAGCAGGCTGTATCTTCTTTATAACACATGCCTGAGTCACTCATGTCTTCAAGGCAGAGAAATCTCCCTGGGAGTAGAGAAGAAACAAAAACAGAAAAAGCAACCAGAACAAAATCTTTGCAGATCATGCAAGTGGACAAACAGTATCAAGTATCTCTTTGGAAGTACTCGGCAGCTGGGACAGGACAGGACTCAGCTATTGAATGATTTAGATCAGTCAGCTGCCTACCTACAATGCTCAGCTCAGGGTTCCTGGGCAGAAGTGGATTGGTCTGTACGTCAATTGGTGGAACATTAAGACAGTTCTCCTTATGTCCCCAATGGAGACCTTACAATTCATAACATACCCATAACATAGTATTGCCCGAATAGTAGTATAGAACAAATTCATCCTGTTTGTCACTGACTCCAAAAAGGGTGAGGCAATTAGACAGGAATCATGTCTGCTACTAAGGATGCCAGTTCTGGGAGCAGGGGGTGTTGAACTCAACCCTCCATCTGCCTAGAGGCCCTAATAATTAAGCAGAAGACATGAAATAAGAATCCACCTTTTTTAGCCTCACTGTGATGCTGTTTACAGGGCAAACTGGAGGTGGCAGTCAGTTCACTGAGGTCAGTACTAGTGATGCAGAGGACAGAAGCCAAGCTCATCATGGCAACAATCAGCAGAAACCAGAGAGTGAAAGCTACCTCTGGAGTTGAGCCAGCCTTCCAATCGGTGCAGAACTAAGATACTAAAACCAGCACCTGAGATGAGACCAACAAGTCAGGGCTTAGGGAAAGGCTGAGACCCTATGGGGATGTTGCCGTGAGCTTATTGTGATCACATTGAACATCAGACTACATAAACATATCTAACTGAACCCCAGCCATTGCTGGAGAAGAGACTCCCCATGTGTGTTCTCTATTCCGCTCAGCACCAGATCAGATGCTGGGTGGGACAAAGTCTAAGCAAAAGGGCTGTCTCCATCCACAGCTGGACAAAGCTAGAGAAGTCAGGGGCTGGCAAACAGGGTCTGTAGCCCCAGAAGAGAAGGCTAGGGGCCAAGCAGACACAGTGCAGTAGAGTTTTTGTGATCACCCTATAACTGCAACTTTCCCTAAGCACCCACACATACAGAAGATACCTACATAAGTACACAGTTAAGTAAGATTCAGGCAAATAAATATATAAGCTAGATTTTCAAATAACAAATGTCCTGAGTCTTTCTTGTTAAAGGACAGTATCGTCTTTAAAACATTCAGCCTCACAAGGAGGGAATTGATTTCTCTCATCACATGAAGGGAACTACAGGAAACGCGGCCCAGGGTACGTGGTCACGCTCTAATGTTAGTCAAACAGAGTCCTGTTGTTTAGAACACTTGTTTAAAATAAAAATTGCTTTCAACAAAGAAAGCGTTTTCCCAATCATGCATCTCGTGGATTGTATCCTGTGTTAAAGTACCAAAATAAAACCAAACAATTTGAGGGCTCATTTAGTCCTTTCAAGCCAGTAAAACACCATTATTTTTCAGGGCCCCATAATGATTTATCCAGAAGGAATGTTCCCTTGACTGAAAGTAAAATGTTCACCCCCTGTGTCTAATTCAGTTTTCCTGGGCGCCAGCCGACAGCGGCAATAGTCATGCTGTGGAAGTGAAATTAAGAGTCACATCATTCCCGGCAAGTGAGGAGTATATCTGGCCAACGTAGAGAGTACCTTTGTTCCCACAAGTTCTAAACATTTTCAGCAGACAACACCAACCCTATTCCCTGGAGGGAAATTCCGTTTTCAAATGGATTATATGGGACTGGGGTGATTGTGTGAGCAAATGATAGAGTGGGATGGACAAGACACTCTTTCTCCATCCATGGCCCTAGGCGAGGGCCCAAGATGGCAGTTGTTGGCACTTTTCTCCTGCAAGTGCCTGAGAGGTACGAGCCGGTAGACAGGTCATGGCAGCCTCCACCTAAAAATGGATTAGTTGTGGACTCTGTCCTAAGGTAACTTGGATAAGCCATTTAGCATCTGAAGGCCTTTCGTTTCTGTTCTTTTCTTTTTATACTGTGAAAGAATTTTTTATTAATTTATTTCAAAGATCAAAAATATTCATGGCGCTACGGGGGGTGATGGAGATTTGGAGGTAAACACCCTACAGCTAGTTCCCTCGGTCCCAATGTCCAGCGTGTAGTAATCAACTGTGTTCCCATTTTCCGAAAGGAATGCATCCTGGGAAGGGAGTGGAGAGGGATCATTTACTGAGAGGGGAGAAAATAATTTGGGGCACATTGATTTATACCAGAAGAACATCTGCTTTACAGACCCTCGAAGTGGTACATAAGAATAGGAAATTAGAGAGTCTTGAAAGTGAGGATACAAATTCTCCATGTGATCAAGAAGATAAGACGAGAGCAGCTGTAGCTTAGGTATAGGTGTTTGTTTTGTGTCCCAATTGATCTGAAAAGTAAATATGGAAGCTGATCCCTTCTCCAACAAAAGAAACATTTATTGATTTATCTGCACCCTAAAACATAGTTTGGGGGCTCTCCAGTTAGCTGTGAATGTTGCATACTAAGTTCTCTCCCCTCTGCGCTTAAAGAATTGGAAGATCCTTTCAGGAAAAGATGATGCTACTTGGGACTCTGAGGAATATATGACAAATCCCCAGCGAGGGACCCTGCTAACCATGTGCTCACAGGCAGCATATCACTCCTTACTGTTCAGTCTCCCAGAAATTAAAGACTTAACATGCGCCTCAATAGCCTTGGAATTTATTTCCTTGTATTAGGTTTTCTGGATCTGGGAAAAACTAACAATTATTGATTTTCAAAAGAATATTTAATTGTGTCATTCACATAAAAATAATAAATACACAAATAATAAACAATATTGGCATAAACAAATATGGTTTTACTTGAAAGAAGGCTTAAGAGCAATAAGAAAGGGTAATTAATTCCTTGCAATATACAACAGAGTCATGGATAATATGCATTTTAATAAATTAGAATTGCAACATAAGTCCTTTTCCTTAATCCTATTTATCTTCCCATTTCCTCAATAGTTTGCTCTAGAAAAATCAATTAGTAAATCTCATCTTCTAAAATTAAGTTTTACTTTCCATCTTTGAAGAGATTATAAATACAGATAATAATTTTCAAATTTGCTGATTTCTAGCAGAACAAGATACAGAGAGGACCTTAATTTTCACATAATTGAGTTTTCTACAACCCATTCCTACAAACATTCTTTGGGAAAAGATTAATTAAAATTATACAGAAATAATACTGACTTATCAGCATAGAAATATAGTATACACAATGTTTTTCTCTCTTACATAAGCATTATTCACGTCAAGACTATTTTTTTAACTACAAGTTCCCTACACAATTGTAGAATCAAATCACTACTTCATCCAATAATCGTTTACTCAGAGCCCTTTGCAGTAAGTACTTTAGGAGGATGGGTCACAGATCAGCTGCTTGGAGCAGAAGGTGTTCCCTCCCCAGCCAGAGCTCACATTAAAAAGATATCATTCCAAAGGAACTGTGTTGAGTATGAAGAATAATGGAATGCCTCTTGAAATATCATTTTATTCTGAGACATTGGTTTTTTGATTTGTGACCCTGAAGAAGAAAAGTGCTTTGGACTGAGATTTAGGTGAAGTAACTGGATGAAATATATATAGTGAAGACCAAGCTGGCAAATGTGCTAGCCCCTCGCTGATTCCGCTTCCTGTCTGTTAAGATATTTTTCAGCTTGTTATGGAAAATAACTAAGGAGTGGTTAGTTTTATCAGCATGCAAATATGAAAGATCTAATCTTCTAAACGCTGGACGGAGTTGGGGATAGGGGGTGAAAATCTCTGCCCAGATTGTTTGGAAAAAGTAGCATCCTTCAGCCACTCACAAACTATGCAGAAAAAGCAGGGAAAGTCAGAAAGGGGATGTTCTCCCCACCCCGGCTACTGTAGGGTCAGTCTCCTTTATCACTGAGAAGTTCATGTTTCTCTTTGACGCATTCAGTGGCCTTTTTGGAGTCATTCACATCTAAGCCTGCCCTCCTGTGTAATCCTCCAAGCTTTAAAATAATGCCTTCTATCTGAGTCTTCCCTTCCCATAAGGCACTATTGTGGGTTTCTAATGTAACAATAAATGGTCTGATATACCCATTTCCATCAAGTGCTACAAACTGAATCACTTTCCTGGTTCATCAGTGGTGACTAGCATCTTTAAAAAAAGAAAAAAAGAAAGATTCCCAAACCTAAATGAACATTGCTGAGATTCTAAGCACAGTGGAGGTGTTGATGAGCAATGGAGTTTCTGGGGAATATTAGATTTCACTTTTGGAGGCCTGTTTTACAACACCAACCCTCAACAACGCTTTGCTGTGACCCTGGAACAAGAATTTCCCCCAACACATTTCTAGCTTTTCCTTTGAGAGATCTGAGTCACAAGTCCACAGTTAACTTCTTTAAACAACTATGGAGAACAAAATGCTGATGTTGCCGTAAAAATAACTGAGTTATTCCTATTACCAGCTGCATGACTTTGGCGAATTACTTAAATCCTTTAGAGTTGCAAGATTTTCTCCTGTAAAAATGTTAAAGTAACAACTACCTCACAGATTGTATGTAGCGTAGCATCTGTGAGATGGAAGGTCATTGGCATATACGGTCAAAAGCAAAAAGAGCAGATCCATTTCAACTCAAGTAACATCTACTTAAGTTACAGTGTCTATTTGTAATGCTTTGAAGGAATGTGGGCTACATCCAGCAGGAAAGAGCACTGTGGTCAATTAGTGATGTCTGCTGTGAGGGCCAAGTATAGGAGTGTGACACATGAATGACATCCTTATTTAAGATAGTTTTTATTATTTAATGTTTGAGGGGTGGTCTTGGGTATCATTTCCTTCCTCCATGAAGCCTTGACTGGTTGAACCTAACCAGCCTGCTCCCTTAATTTGATGAAAAACTCAGGTTTGTGAGTTTACTCAAGTAATGAGAAGTTGTTTGAATAAAAATATCAATCAGTAAGTGCACAAAAGGCAGAAAATTGTGCTTGAACAATAATTAAAATTTTAAAAAGTGCAAATATTACTATCCATCAAACTCTTCCTTATTCTTCAAAAACAGACAGTGTACATAAAAACAAACAAATCAAAGAAATCCAGCAAAACTCTTCTTAAAATGAGGAAAACATTTTAATACTTACGTTGGGGGGTTGTTAATTATGGGCAAAGAACAACATCTGACACTGTTTTCCTTTTTCACAATCAGTGTAACTATTTAGTCAAAAGAAGAATTCAAGTGGAGTAAAGATGCTAGGGAAATAAAGAAGTTTCGAATTAAAGAACAATGGAGTAGAAATTGTAAGAAAATGCAGATCAAAGTGGTGGGGTAGGGGAGTGAAGAAGGGACAAAAGAAATGACAGATAAGAGCAGAAAGACCAAAGACAGGGTGAAGAGCATTTAGAAGGAAGGAAGTCAGAGAAAATATGTTTTCATTTATCCTCTCCGGAAGGATATTTTGAAAGGAACATGATGTCACTTCCTTGTCATTAGAGCACAGATATTTCATAAAACATTGCTGCAGTCTTTATTTTTTTTCATGAGGACCGGATTATTGCCCCATACAAGTTTGATTTCTCTTCTTCTTTTCCTTCTTTTTATTTTAGCCTGAATTTCACAGAGAAATGCTGAAATGGTTTAGTTATTAAAAAAATACAGATAAATTAATCTAAACTTACTTTCACAATGTATTCCATGAAGCTATTTACTACCAAACTTAAATTCTGCCTCTGAAATATATGTTTCATATCAAGGAGAATCCGTGCCAGATCTGATCTCACACTTTTAAGAATCATATATCTCTACTTTTTTGCATGAATATCCAAGCAACAATGACATTCATGACACAGAAGTAATATCAGTTTAAAATAATGCTTTTCTCTTACAAGTTTACAAATCTGAACAAAACATTTTCTAATCTTTTTTGAGATATAAATTTCCCATTACTTTTATTTTTATTTCCATTGGTATGTTCCAGTGAATTTGAATTTTAGAATTTCCTTGAACTACACAATTTTGTTTGGAAAATTACAGATATGTGTTCCTCCATTTCTTTGGGTAGAATGCATCCCTACCATACCCTGAGAAATTATGTCTCCCGAGTGGATTTCGTCAAGGAAGGTCTCCCAGGCTCTGTGCCTATGCGGAGGTCTGTGCACATGCAGCCCAGTGTGTGTGACCCTCTCAGCCCTCGGTGGGCCTCCCAGGACAGGATCAGATACAGAGCACAGTTCCTTAGAGCATCTCACAGCCAAGTCTGGCCTCAATGAATAGCGGGTTTTGTTGAGTTGATTCATTTCCCGGGAGTGGGATCCTATGTAATACATGACATAGATTACGTAATAGATCAATAAACATACACGTGAATGTGTCACTTGGGAAACAATGCACATGTTCATAGTAGGTGAATGCCTGAGCAAACTAAGCTGTATTCATTAACAGGATCACTGTGCAGTCATTAGAGACTATATCCAAAAATAGTGTTAAAGATATACTAACTCAAAAAAATCAGGACTTAAAATTGTATATATAGTATAATTATGTATAAAGTAGGAAAAAAATTAAACATATATAAAAAAAGAAATAATACCACGACTGTGACTGGGTGACTGGATTATAAGTGATTTTTTCTTCTATTTTTTGTCTTCAACATTTGCCTTAATGAGATTATGCTATTTTAAGAGTATGATTGTATTTTTAAATTTTAAACAAGAAGGCCAATTTTGTCTATGTTTTTCCTCCTAGAATTATCTTTTACTTTTTATTTCAGGTGAGAGGAGCAAGGCAAAACATAGCAGAGGTTAAAAAAAAAAAGAAGAAGAAGAAACAGAGCAGGGGATGAGATGTGGAGACTGGAGGTAAAGAGCCAAGATGTTCACCCAGCAGCACGGTTGCAGATTCTGTGTCATAGGTCAAAGTCAAAATGGGATTAGTCCACCCAGACTGAAATGATAAACAGAAAACCAGATCTAAGGCCATAAAAGGAGGAAAGGAATTAGAGGCAATAGCCCGGCATTTCATGGGACATCTCATATGTAACTAATGGCATCTCCATACTCTCTGACGTGGGAGAGAATTAAGCACCAGCCCAGACTTATGGCCAAAGGGGCACTTTGTTAGTGAGACAAAGCACATGGATAAAATACTCTTCTCCCAGAGCCACTGAAGCCTAGGATCATCCCATCAGAGGTGAGGCAAGCTCTTGGATGGCCTCTGAGTTCAGCTGAGGAATCCTGCTGATTTTCAAGAGTTTGGTGATAGCATATGTATACTTGATGGTCATGAATGTTAAATTCTCATTCACCTTTATCACATTTTTGGCCCCATGTGCTGCATGACTTTCAATACTTCATTTGCTGTGTGTCCAGCATCAAACTGCTTCTTGAAGTTCCATTTTCCCTGGCCTAGAACCTTCTGGAACCAATAGGAAGAAGCGATAATACACCGTGTTGTAGTCAGTGAATGTCAGCTCCATCAAATACAGGGAGTTAGCGCCGCATCCTGACCTCACCTCCGCAAAGATGGACCCCTGGCAGCATGCCTTGGCACAAATGCTGCAGGATTCAAGTCATGGCACAGCCACAAGGAAATCTCATCCCCACTTCGTCATGCAGCGGGAAGCCTGACTCCCCCAGGCCCTACTCTGCCAGCCTTTCCACTCAATCCAACTTGGACCCGAGGGAGCCACCGGGTCCCAGTGCAGGAGGAGAGGAAAGCACAGTTGAATCTAGGTACTCATTACAGTGCACAACGCTTATCTTCACTGTAACCAGCCCCTGTGCTGTGTTCGTTATTTAAACAACCTGGCTGTGAGGACTAGAAGGAAGTTAACTTCCCTGTGTTGAGTTGTATAGTAATACATAATGTTAACCTATTCTTTTAGTTCGTTCCATCAGTTTCTTATTCAACATAAATTCTTTGCGGGCCAATTCTGGGCCAGCACTGTCACAGGCACTGGGTACTCAGCAATAAATAAAAGGATGTTCTTAATGTAGGGTGCAACAAGGAGGGGGGCCCCAAAAATAGGGAATGGGGCCCAGAACTCAGGGTGTCCAGGAAGTATCAGAGGGACATATAAGATGTCCTCACCCTTTGCCCCACAGGTATGAGTTGGGGGAAGGGACACATGGAGCAGGGACATGCAGAGCTGCTAATCCATGGCATGGTCATTTAACATATCTATAGCCTGTGGCTGGTGGCTTAGATATGTTAAATAGCTGTGGCCATGCTCTGAGCCAGGGGGATAGAAAGGACTCCCCACAAGACATGACTGGGGGAGGAACCCCAAGTTACAGTGCCTGCGTGGGAGCTTGGAGAAGATTGGCTCCAGAAAATGGGGACACACCTGCCCAGACTCATGATGGCATCCCAAAAAAACTTGGAATATACAGGAATGCTGGCAGGTGTAACTGATTGTAGGAGGAGTCGGAAATAGGGGTACAGAAGAGATTTGGCGCGGGGATTTAAATAGAGATGCGGCAGCCATTGAGGGAGAGAATCCATGCACTTTCACGAGAGTCAGGACCCTCACAGCCCTATGAGGGAAAATCACCATGTGGCTTTAGCAGAGAATTGCCGCTTAGCTTTGCCCGAGTGGAGACCCTCTTGCAGCTTTGCCAGAGGGAGGAGATTCCACTCGGTTTCACCAGAGTGCAGACCCCTGCAGCTTTGATGAAGAGGGAGAGCCACATGGCTTTGCCAGAGTGGGGACCCCTTCCCCACAGCTTTGGTAGAAGAAGGACCACTCGGCTTTGGGGTGCTCCCTTTGGATGCGTGGCCTGGGAACAAGAGAGACTTTGCCTGGTAGAAGGGTGAAAGAACTCTTGCCAGTAGGCCATGAGAAGGTGCCACATGGCTTTAGATTAATTAGAGATCCTGCCTGGACAACGACACAGCTGACGGTGTCAAGAGCCTGGATCCTGGATGTGTGCTTCTCTTCCTTGCAACTATGGTACCCTGACTTAGGGCAGAGGGAGATAGGAAGCACTGTGGGCGTCTGTGGGTATCCTAAAGGACTTCAATATTTTAATGAAGATGTTAAGTCACTACTTTAACTCTGTATAGCATTAAATAAACATTTCCTTTCCTTTTCACAAATCTCTAGCTTTAAGAGGCATCTTTCCATAAGGCGGCGGACAATAACAGACCTTCTGTTGCTCTGTAACATTCTGACCCTTGTGTGTTCCATAGTCTTGATTGGTGATGCGGATACCAGCTAGCAGTGTCCATGTCATTATGGATGAAATAAAACATACACACAGACTACCGAGTCTGGTGGAGGAAAAAGGATGAAAGCATGGCTTTTCTCTTAAGGGGAGCAAAAGCCATGGCCTCCACCATGACAGGCCTTTATTCTATATCTCCTCACATTAAAAGATGGTCCTCACTCACTATCCCAGGTTACAACAAACGGAGCCAATGCTCCTAATCATCACAGAAGAAGGATATTAGCAAATGAAAAGGCAAAAGTGGTTGAGCCAGTTACACTGGTCCCTGCAAAGTTGAGCATGAATTTTAGGAAGTTACAGTAAGCATTTGCAGGGTGAGGGAGTTTTCGGCAAAAAGCAGCCTAGGTATATTGCAAATCTGATTATCCACGAAAGAACCTATCTGTGGGTGTGGGTCCTGTGCATCTCTGAGTGGGAGCTGGGCCCATATCACGCAGAAGGGTCTGCCACAGATTGGGAAACCTGAATTGTTAACACAGAGAAAAATAATAAACTAGATATGTTTATGCATTGATAAGGATATGAAGACAATATAATAGGATTCATGACCAGGAAGTCTACTTTAGACAGTCAGGAAATGTTGAGCAGGTAACATCTGAGCTGAGTCAGATGGTACAAAAACCTGGCAAAGACCTGAAGGGGTGCAATATTTTTAGAAGAACAGTCTCATGTAAAGTTAAGACCTTCAGTAAAAGAAGATAAACTGGCAGGAAAAAAATCTCATTGAAGGGGGCAAGGAAGACACTTGGCATCTCATCCTGGCTCTGGATGAAAGGGTGGGAGGGGTAGACATGGTCCCTCAGAATTTATATTTCCAAGCTTGAACTCTCATGGACTACAGCCAGAATTTACCTGACTCCCATGGGAGGGAGGAAAGTGGAACTGAAAATTATTTTTGAATGAGTATTTACTCTTCCTAAGCTAATGAAAATTCTCCATAGAGGAAAGTACCTAAAAACTTGTCTTGAAGGAAATTCCACAAATTATATTCCATGAAACCTGTGCTCACATTTTAAAAAAAAATACAGAAACAGACCCAGAAAGACTGCATATATTAAAATTCTTAAATGTATAACCTAAAATAATTACACTTAATATGGTTATAGGAATAAAACTATTTAAAATAAAACCAAGAGGAGAATATGAAAATAATGAGGTATACTTGGAAAAGAATTAAATAGACTTTATAAAAAATTTCTAATTTTTAAAAATGAAATAAGAAATTCAGCTAATGGATTAAATAGCAGATTAGACACAACTGAGAAAACACATGTAAAAGTATTTTGTTGGACTAAATATAAAGAACTTGATAAAGCTTGGGGTTGGTAGATTTATGCATAGAAAGCTGGCCACCCCTGGTTACTGCCAATGGAGGGTTAGAGAAGAGAGAGGTAAGCTTTTCCAGAACCCTCTCAGGGCACAAAGCCTCCCTGCAGCCTCCTTCTACCCAGGGAGGAGCGTGAGCTCCAAGACAGAAGAGCCCAATGCAACTTAATCACCATTTAATCTGCAGCATTTGAAACAGTTCTTCGTAAGTGTTCAATACACATTTGTTAACCCAATGAATAAATGAATAATGCTGTATTTAATAACGGTTGGTAGAAATCCTACCATGCTATTTGGAGATTGGAATCTAACCCTGGGACGACACATCTCTAAATTATCTGGAGGAAAAAAAAACGTTCAGCCCATCAGAAGGTATCTTTATGCCCAATGCCAGATGTTCAAATGTTGCTATCTAAAGAGATATTAGGGTTTCTGTACATGGCCAAGTGATGGACAGTTTTTCTCTCTTCTCATCCTCTCCTTTGGATGTTGTGATGACAAAACCCAAGAGATATTGCACCTCTGCAATCTCTGTTTCATCCCCCCTCTCTCTGCACATTTTGAGATATTGGATGTAAAATTTAAATGCTGGCCAAAGGGGCACTGATGGAGTCTTCGGAATTTCCGAACTCTTTATCAAGTCTTGCAGATTATCCCAAGCTTATCTTTAATGCAGCATATCAGCGGGAAGAAGTGGCAGGGGAAAAACAGAAGTAAACAATTTTCACTGCTAAGTCTCTTTCAGTCTGTGCTACACTGCATATCACGTGGGCATTCTCTGTCCACAGTGACTTTCCTGGCTCTCGGGCAGATGTGATTCCATTAGTACAAAACCAGCTGAAAACCCAGCCATTCCATCTACAAGACAATCTACAAATTCACAGATAAGATGCCGTCCTTCAGGATCAACCTCAAACAGGGCACTTCCTCGCCGAGCCCCCTCTACAGGTTGGAAAGGGGCCAAACGCTGGCTCTGGGCCTGGATCTCACTGGGGGTCTCAACGCTGCTGCTTTTAAGCTGGGTCATTATTGTTCACAAGAGTGGAACAGATTTCCGAAAAAGGATGAAAACTTAGCAAAATAGGACAATGACTAAGGCTCTGCCTATCATCTACACTCTTTATACCCTGAAAGCCTAATTGAACTGTAAAACTCAGAGAAAAAGCCAGAAGTCACATAAGAGGGACAAGCTTGTAACTAAATTACTAAAAGTCTAATTGTTCTATGAGCTTTTGTCCAGAGCTACAAAAGCCTATGCGAGAAGCCTGCACAATATTTCACTCTTTTCTAGGCACTACAAGTAAAAATATACTTTCTGTTTTCTGCATAGAACATTTTGGAAGAAAGAACAGGTGTTTTAAAATCCAAGCGATGGTTCTTCAAAGACCTCTGAGATTAAAACCAATTTCTGCAGACCATTTACTAAATTCTAAGCCCTCACACAGCTACAGCCCTGTTAAAATTTTATTGCAAGGGAAGGGAAGCCTATGCACATTTGTAATCAGCTCAGAGACATTTTTAATAACAATTACAGCTGCAAACCCTGTGTGGACAGGTGCTGGAGACAGCCAACAACAAGTGAAGCTTTCTTCTGCAACTGATATCAGCAAATGCCTGCAGGCGGAGGAGTGCAATAGCTCCTTTTGAAAGAGACAGATAAGTGTTATGGGCAGTCTCTCAACCAGCTTCCCAGGGTTAGATGACAAAGCAAATAAAAAGCCTAGTTTCCAAGCGCAAGTTTCCAAGCATCTCTCCCAGCTGGCTGTATGACATCAAGTGCTACTATGTATTATAAGAACGTGCCATTTGAGATATCAAGGACTTCCTAATTGCATGCAAAAGGACACGTGTACATTGGAAATAAATTGACCAGGAAAGTACAGGCACGCACACCCGTCTTATGCTTGAACTACAGCAAGATCTCAGGATAAATCACTTGAAAGATTTGAAAACTGCTTAGATGCTATAGATATCGGATCTGATAACACAGGGAAAGATTGATCACTAAATTCCACTGGGCCTGATATTATGCTGAAATGAAATACAAATACGTATGAGATGCATAAAGCTGTATTAAGAGAACACTTTGGTGTAAAGCTGAAATTTCAAGCATGACAAATGTGGAGTCCCAGGTTTGCCATAAAATAAATTATTATAGACAGAGAAAAATATATGATTAGGTTGTACAACATGGTAGAAATGGACAAGTTTTCTACAAACACCTATAACCATGAAGCATTATTTCTAACCCTGGTACCTCGTTAACCAAGGTGATATGTTCCACTGGAGTTGGTACATGGTCTAAAGTTCTTTAACCCTACATCAGGACCTTGGAGGCTTGCGTGGGTGAGATCCATTTTCCAGAGTGCTTAGGGAAGGTGGACTGGGGTATGACTTGGGATTTGGCAACATGACATTTAAGCAATGGGGAAAAGGAGGAAATTCTGTCCATCATCTATGTATTTGATAAAGTCTAAAAACCTCAAACCTCTGGACATTTAGAAACTTTTTCTTTACGGAGGCAAAAGTCAGTTCTCTCGTCAGAACTGTTCGTTTCACCACCACCGCCACCACCCAGCTGTTTTGGAGAGGCAGAAACCCAGAGGTGAGTGAAAGCCTTGAATTGCATTTCAAAAATCGTAGAAAAAGAATTGAAAATTCCTTCTCCACATTAGAAACCGGCTAGGAGCTAAGCTCACAGAAGTGAGTGACTTCACCCTTAGTATATTTTTCACCTCTGAAGGGAAAAAATAGTGGCTATTTTAGCATCATCTATAGTTTCATGCTTGAAACAGCACCTACAGTATATTCATGAACCAGAAAAGGCCTTATTACTGTTATACGATTCCATTTTGGCATCTACTCAGCCATGAAAGCAGTTTCATTTCTATGTGAATTATGCCAGATGGCATATGTACTGCATGGTTAAAACAAACATGCAGAACTCGACTCTGCTGCAAGCACTGTAACTGGAGGGAACATTTGGTCATGTGGTTATATTTTCTGCACGTGGTACTTCAAAGTAACCAGAGCCCTAAATTAGAAGAAGCTTTTGCTAATGATCCCTTTTGTTTGTTTGTTTTAGTAAGGGAGGGGTGTAGCTGGGGGTGTTATTAAGGATCACCCTGCTGATAACTGCTGATTGGAAGTGATGTCTGCATCTAGCCCAAGCAGAGCTCCTGAGGAACTCAGATTGCTTTAAAAAAAAAATCCTATGTCAACTAATGTAGGTAGAATAGTCTGGGAATGACGCATTGGACTGGATGGAGAATGAAGTCTCTTGATTATTCAATTAAAGCATATAGGATTTAAGAGCTGAGAAGAGTTCTTCCCTGGCTGGACTGGTTCAGTGGATTGAGTGCCAGACTGCAAACCAAAGGGTCACCAGTTTGATTCCTGGTCAGGGCACATGCCTGGGTAGCAGACCAGACCTCCAGTAGGGGGCGTGCAAGAGACAACCACACATGATGTTTCTCTCCCTCTCTTTCTTCTCCTTTCTCCTCTCTCTAAAAATAAATAAATAAAATCTTTAAAAAATACATGTAAAAACATTTTTTTTAAAAAAGAGCTGAGAAAGTTCTATTAATACAGTTAGTTACTGGGGGGAAGGACGATAGATTCAAATATAACTTTTTTCAAAGAAAACAAGTGTTAAATGATATCATGATCCTTATTAGCAGGAACAACATTAATAGTATGCGACATGAGGGTCACATATGTATGTGAGACAAACAGATCCCGCGTGTTATAAAATTTAATTAAAGTAAACCAATAGTGACCACCTGCTGCCTTCCTAGTGTTATGCCACGTGAAATTGGAGATACATGACATCAATTTGTTATAATCTTAGTTGGGGAAAACAAGTTTCAGATACATAAAACAGAGCTAAAATTGAATAGTATATTACCAAATAGGAGATAATTAGGGGTAATCTTAGCAGCACTATCCTAATTAATCGTTACAAGCCCTTGTGGGAATCTGAGGCACTGTCAGCCCCCTTTGCCAAACCATGGAATAGGACCAGAGTGGATCTCAATGTCTTTGTCTTTGCGTCAAAGGTTATAACCCTTCTGAGCTCAACTCTGAGCTGACCTGTCCCAAATTCATGTTCAAACTGCCCCTCTCTCCCCTCATTCACTAATAATTCAAGTCTTACTGTGCCTTCCCAGTGACACACTCTCTGCATAGGAACATTATTTCAAACTGTCATCAGTCATTTTTCACACTGGCGAAACAAGACTCAGATCCCCGCCCTCTGAGTGAGGCAATGAGGAAGCCCACAAGGGCAGCTAGCACTTGGGGAGAACTGGAAGAAGCAACCAGCGAGAAATAGGGAGGCAAAGGAAATAGGCTGGCTGAAAACAAATGTTACTCACTTCATACTTGCCTGGAGCAGGCCCTCTCTCTTCCCCAAAACTCATCAGGAACTTATTCGGTAATCACCAAGGAGGAAATATCTTAGACCCAGGGCCACCTAGCTGAAAAGGACTGTTGAGATCATCTGGCTGTTTTGATTTTCAACTGTTCGGTAGCAACTCATTCAAGGCCTTGCCCTTGAATCTCACATCCTCTTCCTAATATTGTATGATGCTTCCTGGGTCAGACCTGAGCTGAAAGCTGTATGTAATACCTTTCCTGATAAAGAAAAGAAAGACAGAAGGTGAACCTGGCAGCTCCGCTAAAGAATCAGTTACTTCTTTCTCTGGCTTTTTCTCAATCTTACAGTTGACGTGCGTACACATGCTGTCTAATTTTCTGGTCTGATGCATGTGAACATACCCTAAAGTAGCTGGTAACATGTCAGTAGGGCCAGGACAAGGGTGAGGTACGAGAGAGGCCTTGCACAGTCCTTGGGGCCAGGGTCTCCTTACACTGTGCACTCAGCTGCCTCCCTCACCTCACCCTAGACCTTGCCCTGCAAATAAGAATTTTGACTGCGGTGCCTGATTTATTCATAGCACAGGTCAAAATTAAGATATTCATATAATTAACCAAGAAACAGACACACATAAAATAAATCTCTACCTGAATTCATGACTATTTCCTGCATAATGATTACATGAACCAAGCATGGATGGAAGGCCACTGACTTAGAACCACGAAAAATACGTAGTGTTAGTATGTTAAAGGATTCCAGTCTCAAAATAATCACAGCATCTTCAGCAGACTTATTTTAAATTGAATTTGAAATACAATTTGCTGTCTAAGTCATGGAAGTAATAATTGCCTTAAAGAGAGAAAAACTGCTCAGCGCTCCTGCCACATGACAAGTGGAAGAGAGTAATGAGTAAGCGGGAGAACTGACAGGAGCAGGAAGGGCACATTTCCCATGTGATCATTTGCTAGAACATGCAGCTTTTCAGCTTTTAAAAAGTAGACCAGACTAGAGTGTGGCTTCTCTTTTGGATAAGTAATGAAGTTTGAATTAGGGCGTTTAACTGCCAGTACCAAGAGCTGAACTAATCAGTACTATCCATCTCGTGTTGTCACAAACTGATGCTCAGGCTGAGACTGTCGGGTCTAATGCTTAGCAGAATAAGCACAGCCCACCTAATGGACAATTCTCAGTCTCTCGGGAGCCTGAATGTGAACAATAAGAAGTTAGACAGGACAGTGGCAATGAGAAGTCAAGATTCATTTTGTTGCAATATTAAAAAGCCAAGACAGCCAAACCAGCTAAAATATCAAACAGAAGTTGGTTGGTTCAGGGAATCCAAGTTACAGTTAGATCATCAGAAAACAGGAAGGTAAGCCCTGGCTGGTGTGGCTCAGCGGATTGAGTGCAGGCCTGCAAAACTAAGGGTCACTTGTTTGGTTTCCAGTCAGGGCACATGCCTGGGTTGTAGGCCAGGTCCTCAAGTGGGGGGTGTGCAACAGGCAACCACACATTGATGTTTCTCTCCTTCCCTTCCCCATCTCTAAAAATAAATAAATAAAATATTTTTTTAAGAAACCAGAAAGGTCATAGATGTCTTTGATCTTCAGAAATAGCTAAGGCTAAGACCAGGACAGTGAATGTCTCTCTCTCCTTCTCCCTTTCTCTTCCTCACTGTCGTTCTCTTTCTCTCTTCTCCCTGTTTCTTCTCATATTGGCCTGTAGACCACTTTTCTCCCAATATCAGGAAATTCAACCTGAAGAAAAGGATATTACCCTGCAATCTCACAGAGAAGAGAGTGGGCAGGAGAGGGAGTTGCTAAACAGACAATTCCACTGATGTTCTTTTAGCATGCATTCGAAACGCCACCTTGTACCAAAGACTAATTTACCCTTTAAAAAAAAAGGCAACCCTAACAGATGTGTTGCTAAAGATGGGGTGTTTTCTTATTTTTAAATAATGTAAAATGTAGAGGGAAAAGAATAAGGATATTTGAACTGCTTTTAGAGACAACGCAACATTACCCCTGTGTTTGAAAGGCCTACCGTTCACATCTTGGTGAACCTGATTTTACATTGACAGAAGAGAAAACAGGGACAAGGAAAGGTTGGGTCACTGATCAACGTGGCCACAGTCCCAGAAAGATAGTTTAGGAGAGAGATTCCGTGGAGCACCATTAATCCCACCCTCCAGAAAAGCATCATCCATGCCTCCCACGGACTGAACAGCACTTAAGACAGCCTTGTGGTGTTGCTTCTGTCATTTGCTGTTGTTGTTTGCGCTGTTTTGCTTTGAGGAGCGAGGATGCAGAAAAGGCCTATTGCTGTGGATCTCAACAACATGAAATGTCCCATGTCCCAGCACAATGCTCAACGGGTACTCCCTGCCTTCATTTGAAGAAGTTCCTGACCTGTGAGCGTTTGCATCAGTCAGCATTTGTCGGAAAAGGTGGAAGAGAAAAGTTGAGACTCTACCTTTCCTGATTGTAATAATAATGGCACTACCGATAAAACAGCCGTGGCAGCATCACAAACAAGTATCGTTACTTTTAAGTAAAAACAGCTAGTGTTTATTAAGAGTGTACGGTCCACAGGTGTAGCTCTAAGAGTTTTATGTGCATATGATCACTCTCAATATAAAATAATAATGAAAATCCCTTTTCCAAATGAGGTATATATTTTTAAGACCCTTGAAATCCACCAACACACATTCACCAAAATTCATTATTCCCATTAACCCAATGGTTAGACACAAGGTAGGCGTTTAAAATCCAGTATTGAAACAAATGAGTCTCCTTTCAACCAGACCACAGCTCCAAGGAACTGTTGCCAAATGTTGTCAATAGTAAAAGGGAAAGTATTTCTTTGCTCCCTCAGAAAATCGAGGGATTTCCTGAGTGGACATAACACTTGAGTGGTAGCAATCTGCTGTCTGAATGAATTTACCAATTTGGTCAGGAAGTATTCTTGATAAATGCACCAGTCTGTAGCCAATATCACATAAAAAGAAAAAATTATGAGTTAATTACATTCCTACAGAATCTTTTTTTCTTTTTCTTTCCTTTTTTTTTTCTTTTTTTTTAGTAAAGAGAGTGAGTTCTCTTTGCATTCCCTTCACAATTTGTAAAGTGGGTGCTGTCTTTTGGGGTCTTTTATGGGTTTAAACACTTAATTTAATAATATTTACTTTGCACCTATAAGGACATATCCCTTGAATGACTTAACAAAATGAGTGCTTTGGTTAAATTTGACTATGCTTTTCCTGTAGCTCTTAAGATTTTATTTTTTCCTTCTGAATTGATAAAACATACAAAATTCGGATGGTACATATGGTATTCCATGGGGACATTTCGCTTGAATTATTGAGAATGCTTCAATCCGATTCCACTTTAATAAACACATGAGAAGTATCTCTTACATTATAAATGTGCGACTAGCCAGATTAGGCATTTTCATATGCTTTGCTGCTTTTTCCCAATACCTTCAGGAGTTACAATAAATGTTTTATGTTTAATCAAAGGGTCTGATGCATGCTATTTATCGTCAATTAAGCACCTGCTTAAATATTTCTAAAATATCGAGTGACAATCTGTACAGCAAACAGCAAACAGCCCAGCCTCACGCTCATACATTCCAGTGCCGTTCCGCATGCACAGCACTTATTAGTCAAACAACCCATTAAGTCATTATCCCCTGCATCTTAAGACTGACCTGCACATGGGAAACAGGGGAATGTGAATTATAAAAACAAAAAAACCTCCTGGGGACAATTTGGAAATGTTCATTGACATCCTTAAAACTGTTCACAACTTTTTGACCTAGAAATCCTACTTTTGGGAATTCAACCTAAGGAAGCAAATAAATGTAGGAAAGAATTTCTGTGTTTATCACAGCATGATTTGTATCAGTATAGTTACCATGTCCCAGCTTGCAATTTTACAACCAGGCAAATTTTTCACTAAATACCCAAAATTGGTGAGCACATGCCATTTTACCTTCCGTTACTTATGCCCAAATGAAGTTGACTTCAGACTGTCATTCAGTGTTTTTCTGAGAGGAAAATGAATGTCTTGACCTGTAAAACTACTCCAGTCCATTTCTACAAAGGAGGCAGGTCACGAAGCCCTACGCATGTACAGGGTGGTGCCATTCAGTGAGTGGGCAGAAAAACCAACTTGTCTGTGAATGCACTGAAGTGTTAACAGTGGTCATGTTATCATTGGGTGGTTGGATTAAAAATGGTTTTTATTTTCTTCTTAATACTTATTCTGCAATTTTCAGAATTTCAGCAACATAATTATTGCTTTTATTATTTTAACCAATTGATACAGTCGATATTATAAAAGCTATCCAGGTCCTAAACGTAAATGCTGCCGAGCGTCTAACCTCTCAGCTCCTTTACCAGTATATTCTAGCTTCTGAAGGTTGTTTTCTGCATCCCTGATAAAGCTCCAGGGAAGCCCCTGACACCAGCTTCTTAGACGGTGCAAAGCCACTCCATTGAAACGTTGTGACCTGCTCGCACATCCCAAACACATCACTCCTACTCATTCATTCTATGAATGAAAACCTAGATGAGATTGCTGGCAAAGTCACACAGGTATGTCATCTTGGATGGAGTTTGAACTTGTATCAGCTACTCACCGTGCTTGCTCATTCGGGAGTCTAAATTTACAGATTCCATTTCTTTCCACAGTGCAGGGCCCCACACATGGAGGCCTTGAAATATTTCAATTTAACCTGGAAAGGACAGGATTTAGGACAAACCCAGATACCCAGCATCCTACCCAATACCCCCACCCATCTGTGCAAGGAGCAGCTCAGACTAACTTGGCAAAAACCCTTCCACTAGCGCCCTGTTGCCCACGGAATCTGCTCAGGCCCCTCACTTCCTCTGCACGTCGGACCCTCTCGGCTCTGTCCCCGGACAATTTCTGCCCACAGTGCTTTCTATTTCCAGACGTATAATTTCCTCCTTACCCAAACATTTTTATTCACCATAATTTAAACATATAATGTGTTTTTCAATTTTCATGCATTTGCTCATGCTGTTTCCACTACTTAAAATTCCCTGCTCTGTACGGATTGTGCCCACTCATCAAGGAGTGCACCTTACTTTCCTTTGCATCTGTCCTAAGATCCAAGGAGCCTAATCAAATTTCCGGTTCCGCCCTACCTCAGATCAGGGGAACAATAGACTGCGTCCTTTCTTTAAACTTCTCAAGCTTTAAAATATCTTTTCTCATTTGATAGAAAAACAATGTCTATATAATAATGCTGACATTCTCCTAATAAAAACTTAAAGATTGGCAGGTAAACTGTGCTATACCATCAACAGATTCCAAGACAGAAAACAGGATTTGAGGTGGGAAAATGGGCAAGTGAATTCTCATCTCTATTTAATTACAGATCACTCATATAAAATTTCCTTTGGCTCACTCCATCAACACAGCAATTATATTCATACCAATTTTTCAGGGCATTTCATCAGCATGGCAAAGCAAAAAAAAAAAGGAAAATAAAATACTAACAGCCTCTTTGATTTGATTCCTTTCTACTCTCAGTTTTAGCTTATTAGACTGTATGCATTTCTAACGGCCATTACAATATAATGGTACAAAAACACAAGTAAAGCCATCAGAGAAAGGCCGGTTGTGGTCAGATGATAAGTGCCAGGCTATGAAGTCCACAGTACGTCCTGTAGGGACAGGGGTTCCTCCTGGGTATTTCAGGCAGGGGAGCGATGTGATCAGATTTGTTTCTTACAAAGTTACCTGGTCAAAAATCAAAGGTGGACTGGTACTGAAAGAGGGGAGAGCTGTAGGGCGCTATGGCAATGATCAAGCGAATAGTGAACTGATGTATTTATTGGGGGTTTAGGGAAGAAGAGGGAGGGATGGAGACCACCGGTCATCTCTAAAGTGGCTTTGAAAAGCAACATGTCGATTGCTTGAATCTAGGGAGTGATGTCCTGTGTATATTGTAAGAAACAGGCTTTTAAGGAAAACAAACATTTTGAAAAGCAAACATTCATTAAAAGTTTGCGTGGTGTGCATATGTCACGCCTGTGGAAAGGCAGTGGGTGCGAACCACAGCTTGCTCACTTCTAATGTCAAGAGACAAAGTGAGCTCCGCGAAGTGCTTCCCTGCCTGGGGATCTGCCCGTATGTGGGTTTGAAATGATGAAGATGCAAAAGGAGAGCATCCTTCAGACGGAAAATTTTGATGACAACGTTTCCCTACAACAAACAATATCAGCACACAAAAAGGGGAAGATATAAAGAGCAGAGGGTTAAGTATGCTGTTAAGTCCAAACGCCAAATGCTGGGTTGCTAAAATAGGGAGAGGAGAGTCTTTGGAATTAATCCTGAAATTCAGCATTCAGAATGCTTCTAGGTTCCTCCCATAGCATTTTATCACAACCTGGGCCGCCAGATCACATCATACTCTTAATATTAACTTATCCACAGCCCCAGATTCAGGTGTTGCAAAAAGTCTAATACCCACAGATGCTGGAACCAGGTTTGGCTGCCCAGATTTTCTCAGCCTTGAAGATTAATCTCCAGGCCTGTGATTCCTTCTCATGACACGCCGAGGAGAGGAAAAGGAATTGCTAGTGGTGGTTTCATGGTAATTTCCTTTCTGCACACACACACAGAAAAGATGGTAATCGTCAAAAATTGAAAACTGGGCACTTTAATTTTCTACCATCTGTAATCATATGCAAGTTGTGGCAAAGCCAAAAATGAAGTCAAAGTACTAAGGCATCTTATATGCCATTTCCTGTGTCATTTTTTGGACTATGGACCTGGAGAAAATAAACTGTTTGCAACAGGGTAATCAGTTCTATGATGCCGTCATGCACAAGCCCTTTGTCAGTGACAGGGCATCATTAGAGACCAACCACACGATGTGGACAGGGGCTGGCACCGACTCTGGGGAGCAGCTGCACCCCTCTATTTTGGCTGTTCTATCACGGGTCAGAACAGACCAAAATGAAGACGAGTCTCTTTTAAGAGCAGAAACTCCATGTTGACATGAGAGCAGAGGGCTGCACAGGTGAGCTAACAGCTTCTGCAGGACTTGGTGGGGCAATCAAGTTTTTACTAGATGGGAATTGCTGATGAAACAAAATACCTAAAACAACAGCTAAATCTCAAACACTCTCTGCAATAATGCCTTTAAAACACATGCAAGTTCTGTCAGAGGATAAATCTTTATGTTTAGAGATGTAGGGGGAAAATTAGAAAGTTAAAGTTTATATGAGGTAGGAAAATTAGACAAGATAGAGAGCCATTTAAATGCATAACAAGTAAGCCTGGTATATTGGTTCACACATACATAAAAAACATAGGTGAGAACTGCCCTGGGCCCAAACTGGAGCTAGAAAGTATCTGCTGCAATGTTACTAGCAATACCTAAGTGTCGAGGAAGAAATTCTAGGTCCATCCATGTTGTCACAAATGGCAAGATTTCATTCTTTTTTGCGGCTGAGTAACAATCCATTGTATATATGTACTACATCTTTTTAATCTCAGGTTTCGCCTATGTCTTGGCTATTGTGAATAATGCTTCAGTGAACACAGGGGTCCATAGATCTTTTCAAATTAGTGTTTTGGATTTCTCTGGATAAATACCCAAAAGTGGAATTGTTGAGTCACTTGGTAGTTGTATTTTTATTTTGGCGGGAACTTCCATACTGTTTTCCACAGTGGCTACACCAGTCTGCATTGCCATCAATAGTGCATAGGGTTCCCTTTTCTCCACATCCTCACCAACACTTGCTGTTTGTTGATTGATTGATGATAGCCATTCTGACAGGTGTGAGGTGACATGTCATTGTGGTTTTGATTTACATGGTGATTAGTAAAGTTGAACATCTTTTCATATGTGTATTGGCTATCTGTCTGTCCTCATTGGAGAAATGTTTATTCAGGTCTTCTGTTCATTCTTTAATTGGATTTCTCTTTTTTGGTGTTGAGTTCTATGAATTTCATACATATGTTGGATATTAACCCCTTATCAGATGTATTATTGGTGAATATCTTCTCCCGTTCAATATGTTGTCTTTTTACTTTATTAATGATTTACTTTTCTGTGTAAAAACTTTTTAGTTTGAAAGATAAATGCTACATGATTCCTCTTATATGTGCAACCCAAGAAAATAAGCATACAAGGCAGAAACAGTCTCATAGATACAGAGAACAGATTAGCCTCAGGCAGGAGGGTGCTTGGAGAAATGGGTGAAAACGGTAAAAGGGATTAAGAAGTACAAATTTCCAGTTATAAAAATAGTTGTGGAATATAAACTACAGCCTAGGAAATATAGTCAATAAAATTACTCACCCTGGCTGGTGAATTGAGCTCAGTGGATTGAGCACCAGCCTGAGAACCAAAGGGTCACCAGTTTGATTCCCAGTCAGGGCACATGCCTGGGTTGCAGGCCAACCTGGCCCCCAGTAGAGGGTGTGTGAGAGGTAACCACACATTGATGTTTTTCTCCCTCTTTTTCCTTCCCTTCCCCTCTCTCTAAAAACAAATAAATAAAATATTTTTTAAAATAATATTACAATAACTATGTATGGTATCAGATGGGTACTAGATTTATTGATGTTATCATTTCACAAGCTATACGAATGTCTAATCACTGTTGTACACCTGAAATTAATATAATATTAATGTCAACTCCAATTAAAAATATGCATACTTTTAAAAAGGAAGAAATTCTAAGCGTGTCATTTCTTTGAAAATTAAGAGACAGTGGAATAAACACAAGCTTAAGAAACAGATGCAGGTTAAAATCCTGCCTCCACCACTTAATAGCAATGTGTTTTCACTGGTTGTCAATTTTGGATAACAGTACTGGCTTCATTGACTAGCATAAAGGTAACAGGTGGAAACCCTGTTCATAATTCTTGTTCATTTACGTCTCCCTTTTCCTTCTTTTCCCCCTGAAGCCAAGGCAGCATTCAGCCTCGGAAGGGATCAGTTAGGTTGTATTCTGAAGCATCCCCTGAGGTTTCTTGTTCATCTCAGTCAAGCCACCCTCATTGCACTTCCATTTCCTAACTCTCAAGTTTTGTTTATTGATTGATTTTAGAGAAAGAGAGAGGAAGGGAGGGAGAGAGAGAGAAACCAAAACATTGATTTGTTTTCACTTATTTATTAATTAATTGGTTGATTCTTGTACGTGCCCTGACTAGAGGTCAAACCCACAACCTTGGTATATGGGAATCACCAGGATGACACTCCAACCAAGTGAACTACCGGGCCGGGCTCATTTTCTAACACTTTAGAGATGAATTTATGTGTCTGCCTAGAATAAAAGATTGCGTGTGTTGTGCTATGTCCTAATCCTGACAGCTGAGATAAAAGTTGCATGGAGAAGTGGGTTGTGCTCAGGCAATAACACAGAAAATACAACTCCTTGAGTCAGCTTAGTTTTACTGTTTTCAAATATTGTTGCAAATATTTCCTCCTCTGTTTCAGTTTTTAAAGATTTGATAAAACAAAAACCTCTTGTTAGCCCCATAATTCATGCTTGCACAGAAGAGATCTAAATGTATTTTCGAGGATATGCTCTGACTGTCGAGCTTTACAATGACTTCATAAAAATATCAGACATGAAAGAAATATAGAGGATGAATTCTCTCAGAGAGAAACAAAAAGTTTCTCCAACTTCTGCAGTTTGTGCTCCATTATACTGCTGAGACGTTACGGCTGATTTGGAGGGAATGAAAATAACCACACTCAAGCACAGAGCACAAAGACAGGCTGTCAGCTTCCCCAGCTCCTCTCCCACAAAGTCCCTGCACCAGGGTGGCCAGGAGATGACAGTCAAGCAATCAAGGGGCTCTTTGCTCAACTGTTCGTTGAGGCCACTCCACCCTGTAACTCTTCTGACCCCTGATTATGCAGAAGGAAAAACTAGGGATATTTTCCTCCCTTTCAAGGTATTAACAATGAAATGAAACAATGAATGAATAGACTCTGTTAGATGTAACACCTGAGATGAAGTGTGTACATGGTGAGTGTATTTGTCATTAGATCCAAGATGGCTTCTTCCTCCTACGTTTTGAATATTGGGACAGAACGGTAGAGGATGCTCCTGATCTGTGTTCATGGCTCTGACCAGCTATGATATATCACAAAAAGAGATAGATTTATGTCCATAATATAAAATATAAGATAAAAGTATCTGCACTGAGGGAGAAGCACAGGTGAGATGAGAGGGGAAAAGCAAGTGGTAGTATCTGATACACAAACAATGCTCAACATACGTTAACTAATTTGGTTATCGTTTTGGTTGTTGGTAGATTGTTATCACTACCAAGGGTAAATGTTGGATAAATTGGACAGGTAGAGGTCAGAAAAAAATATTAGGAAGGATAAATAAACAAATATAAGGGAATATTTGTAAAAATTTGGAGAAGGAGAAAACACATACAGAAACAAAAAGAAATAGAAATTAGGTAATTAAGAATGATTTGGAACTTTATTGGGTAGGCAAATACAGATCAGTGTCAGCCATAAAACCCTGGGTAAAGAACATGGACTGTGAACTGCATAAATAAGATATTTTGATGCGTTCTTTTCTTCTCTCTCTACAGGGACAGACACCACACAGAAAATTCACAGGGTGTATAAAAATTCAATCTGTCATTCTAAACCACCTTCTCCCAGGACCTGTTTCTCATTTTGTTCTGAGTTGTACTAAACGCATCTTAGTACAGGATTTCAAGTACGCTGGCTTTTAAAGAGGAACCTCACTTCGGGAGCTCTTCAGGAACAGGGGAAAAAAACCTGGGCATTTCTCATTGTCTGAATACTCTTCTTTCACTGTCGCAAACATACAGTGCCCATTTTTCAGATGCTTCAGGCTCATATCCACTGCAGCTGACACTTAAAACAGAATCAAACATTCTAAGAGTCTTTTCTGAAGCTTTTGTTCACAGTCTAAGCCCAAAACTTTCCAAGAACAACTTAGGCTTCTTGGAATTTATTTATTATCATTGATGATTCATGTTTTTAATTATAATTTTACTGTAACAAAACATGTTAATAAATGTACAATATCGAGCTTTTAGTTTCTTTATTTAACAAATTGCCAGGTCAGCCCTACATTTTTTCCTACCAAGGGCCTCATTTCCACTACCATGTAATAACAAGCCATGAGTTCAAAAAGGCCATGTCAACACATATTTGAAATTCACCCAATCATGGGATAAATGCCAAGAGCGTCTTACTGCCCAAACTGTACTCATCATTTCACCGAACAATTTTTAAACAGTTTCAAGGTTATTGCCAGCCAGTGTGCTGCATGCTGTTCAGTAAGTTAGTTTTTTTATTATAGGTGAATCAACACAATTCTTAAACACGCAGGAAGGTCCATACTCGCCCAACTGAGAACTTCTAATGAGAAACCGTGTGCTCATCTTTGGCAAATCCACACAATGGTGAAATTAATCATGGCCACAACTCAGGCCCTGGCCATTCATGTGGATAAAGTCTCACTATACATTCAAAAGTCATCATCTGTTTTGGAAATAAAACCCACTAACTCACTGAACCTTTATTGTTAATGTACTGACAATGTTTCAGACACTATGATATAGATCTCACATGTGATGTATTTTTCACCCTAAGAAACAATGCAGCGAAGCAGGTACTATCACTGGGCACAACTTACAGGTGAGGAAACCCTTGCTGACAGAACGAAGTCACTCCCAAGGTCACACAGCTAGTTGGTGGCAGTCAGGTTTGAATCCAGGTCTTTCTTTCTCCAGAGCTATGCTCAGAAATACTCTTCACTAGCTTCAGTGCCCATAAAAATCACCAGGAGGTCTTGTTAAAATTATAGAGTTCTGCTCACAGAGATTCTGATTCTGATCCAGAAAGTCTCAAATAAGGCTCAGGATTCTACACACCAAAAAGTACCCCCTTTCCAGGTAATTCTAACAGAGGTGGTTGGCAGATCACACTTTTGGAAATGCTGGAATCTCTGGTGACTCCCTGGTTCTGCTATGTGGCCTATTGCATATTTTAAAGATGATGGCAATAATATCACCCATACATGCTCTTTTCTTGCAATATTCCCATCAAGAGATGGAATTTATTCCTCGACCCTCTTGAATCTAATAGGCGTTGTGTCTGCTTTGACCAATAGAATACAGAACAAATGATGCTGTGCCAAGTGTGGAGGTATAACCCTTAAGTAGCCTGGAATCATTTGCATCTTCAATCTAAGAGGCTCCCCTGACTTCTACGCTTCATACCTTCACTGTGCTATGAGAAGCCCAAGCCACAGGAAAAGGCTCCAAAGGATGCAACATCTCGTGATAAAAAAGAGAGAGAAAAAATGGAGAGAAACAGAGAGAGGCGTTAAGGAACACCAAGGCACCAGACAGGAGCAGAGATGCCACCCTGGAAGTGGATCTCCCAGCCCTGGCCACCCTAGTGGACACCACATGTAGCAAGGTCGAACCATCAGAGTCCTTCCCAAACTCCTGACCCTCAAATCATGAGCAAAATAAATGGCTGTGTCAGGCCCAAAGTTTTGGAGGAGTTTTTATAGAATAATAGAAGACTGAAATATACTACCAAAATATACTAGCAATAATTTGGCTAGTATATTTGAAATTGTAAAAATTGAAATTCTTACGCAGACAGAAATTTTAACCAAAAATTAATGTAACTGAATAAAATATTTTTCCAGTAATTATGTGGGAATTTCCTTGAATACAATTCTGACTCTAGAAGCAAATTTCAATTATGGTTTATATATTTCAAAGTTTAAAATATTTTATATGCTGAAATTCTTGATACATTTCCTTTAATATTGTATTCCCCCTTATTTTTATTTTATGTATCCAGCTTTATTAAGGTATACTTAGCAAGTAAAAATTTTACATAGTTAAGGTATTTTGATATATGCATATACATTGTGAAATGATTAACATAATCAAGTTAATTAACAAACCATCATTTACATAATTATCATTTGAGTCTATGTGGTAAGAGTACTTAAAATCTACTCTCTCAGCAAATTTCAAATATTTATACAGTATTACTAGTTATAGTTACCATGCTGTACGTTAGATCTCCAGAACTGAGCTCCTTGAATTTAGAACAGCCCCAAAATTGTGCTGTCTTCTGCCAAAGCGATGTGATGTGAAGCACACACAGAGATCTATGTTCTACTCTTTTGCACCTGATTCATCTGTTTAGAGATAAAAGTCAGACTGGGTCATTAAATGAATTTGTATGTGTTCTTCCCCTGGAGAGCTGAATTGGGACTGAAAGGCTTTATTATCATAAGTTCCCAGATGAACACAAATCCGGAGTAAAATTAAACAAACTTGTAACTTTCATAAGCAATTAAGTTTTCAGCACTAATCCGTTTCTGTGCTGGAGATGTAATGGCATTTTATCCTTTTAACCTCATGCCTAGACACTGCGCAGAAAATCCTGCTTTGATCATTAGAATGGATGCATGTACCAAATCGCTGAATAACTAACTACACTCATTCCCATCTGCTAAGGAGGCACGGTGCCACAGAGCGGTGCCTCGCCAGGACTTTTGAGGCATAACAATCAATCAAAGATGGGATCAGACATAGTCAGACATAAACTATGCTGACTGCAATTCCAGTTCTACCACATCCTACTTTCTGTTTAGCTCTGGGCAAAGTGTTTCAATGGAAACGTTAGGGCCATCCCGTGTGGACTCAGGCTTAGTGCCTGACCACCTGATGGACGCTGTATCTGACTTGCTAAAATGTCCACCATGTAGTGAACACTTCCCTGTCGGGGCCACCTGAGTTGGAACACCATGTCTTTGCCCTGACTTATGGTACAGCTCCACCTCATCCTAATCTACAACTGCCCTTACTTGGCTTTCTTGAGTTTATCTCTGAGTTGTTTCTTTCTTACAGAACCTGTGCCAAACTGTCCGAAATCCCTCAAATCTTTAGCACCACCCTTTTCTCGACCCCTTCATCCAGTCTTATGATTCAGCTATGGGTTATAGCTGATCACTTCTCTCCAGCAATCCAGACCCACATACCCAGCTGTTCATAGTATACCTCCACTGGGATGTACATGGGCGCCTCAGTATTAATACATCCCAAAATGACTTTTCTGTCTTCAGCTCACCGCTTCCATTTAATAAATGCCAATGTCATGCATTCAGTTCTGAAAATCCTTCCTCCTTATTCTACCTTTTATGTATATCTTAAATTTGGCCAATTTTCTCCACTAACACTCCAGACCTGCTCCTTCTGGATGATAGCCTCCTAATCCAGTGTCTGGAGTGTCTTTGTCTGCAGACCAGCTCCTCACACACAAAAACTCTCAATCTACTCTCCACATGGTGGTCAGACTATGCTTTCTAAAATGCAAATTTAATCATGTCACTCAATCCCCAGTTTTGAAATCTTTCATATGGGTTTTCTTCACCCTTGAGATAATACAGCTTTGTCCATAATGTGGCCTGCTTAGCTCTTCATCCTCACTTCTGCTGTGCATAGGCACATCTGTGCAGGTCCCAGGTGTTCTATCCACATTATAACCTCCCCCCTCTCCTGCCACCTCAACCTAGAAACCCCCTCCTCTTACCCTTTGTCTGACAAACCTCTACTCATCTATCAGGTCTCAGTGGTAATGTTACTTCCTCAAAGAAGGCCCCCCTAATACATAGACAAGTTATGTCTCCTGTTCCCTGGAAGAGCCCCATCATGTCACATGTCATGCCTGCTCCCCTGCAGCAACTTGTTTAAAAGTCTATGTTCCCAGACAGGCTGAATGTTTCATGAAATCAGGGATCTTATCTACTTAATACCATCATGCCTTACACAGTGCCAAGTATACTCAATATATATTTGCTGAACAAGTGAGTGAATTGGTGATACAATAATAATAAACTAAATCCTATTTGGTGTATCCTTTTATACTCAGGAAGCATCATGAATTGATTTTAATGCATTCAATTAGTGTAACAGATATATGTGATGCTATGTGATGAAATAGTTGAGGACCAAGTCCAGGGAGAGCCTACCGTGTTCAAATCCCAGGATCTCCCTATATTCACTGTGGGCCTCAGGCAGCCATGACCTTCCCTGTACCTCTATTTGCCTGTCATATGTTGTATTGAGGATTAAATGAGTCACTATGTATAAATTACTTAGAACAGTGCCTGCACAACTTACTGAAACACTATAGAAGAGTCATTATTATTTTTGTGATATTTTCATAAGAATTTTGCCCTTACAAACTCCATTGATCATTGGGAATAAATTCAAAGGATAAAGAAATTCAGGAAAGTACATGAAATGGTGAACAAGATCATTTTGTGCAAAGGTTCTAAAAGAGTTCGGTCCCCACCTGCTGCGCGGGCATGACTATGAGCAGCGTAGCTTTTTGGTCCCAATAGTGACTCAATAGTTATCCATTTCAAAGTCACCCTCATGAGAAGATTAAGTTGTAATTGTCAACCGGAACAAAGGGAACGAACCTCCAGAGTTCTCCATGTTTTATGAACATGCTCTCCACCCTGGCTCTAAATCCAGGCATCCTGATCCCTCCTTTGCAGGGACTCTCCAAGGTTCACCATAGCAACACAGAAACACTGAGACCTCCCATTAGTGCCTGGTAATCATTCATTGCTTCAGGCTACACATTTACTCCTCCCAAGTGCCACATTTGTTTTGAAAGGAACTCATGTGGGGGGAGGCGGAGAAGATGACGAAGAGAGTGGCTTGCTTAGCAACAAAGTGCCATTACAGGTTGGTCGGTTGTTTTATAATCTGTTCTCTTTCATTGCTGTACTGATCCCAAGATGAGGACAGATGAGGACAGTGGAAATATCAGGTGTGGACCTTGTTGTGAAGACTCGTTCAAAAATATCTGGCAAAGTATTTAATGCATAAATAAATAAAAGATATTTAACTTTTTTAAGTGCCAAAACAAAAGAGAATGGGAAAAAATTAAAGTAGATTGAAATAGGCTTGTAAGAAGATAGGGGTTTAATGATTTGTGTTTTTAAAAATTTGTGACAGAAACTTAGTTTTAAAATACAAATAAGTCACAGGGATGTAATGCACACCATGGTGGCTACAGTAAATAATATCATATTGCATATTTGGAAGTTGCTAAGAGAATGGACCTTTAAAGTTCTTGTCATAAGGAAAAATTGTCATGTGGTGACAGATGTTAACTCGGCACTGGGGTGACCATTTCACCATATACACAAATATGGACTCAGCATGTTGTACACCTGAAACTAATACAATGCTATGTGTCCATTAAAGCTCAATGAGAAAAAAAATCAAGACTAGTACTGTAGCAGATTTAATAAATGTTCATGTTTAGAAAAGTAAATACACAAAATCTAAAATGTAAAAGCAGCTTTCCCATAGAGAGGTTTCAAAATATTTATAAATAATGTACATAAATAAAATAAAATAAAATAAAATAAAATAAAATAAAATAAAATAAAATGTACTTGACCAATGATATATATTTCTAAAAAGGGAATAAGAATTTTTGTTTTAAATGATACAAAAAAAGGATTTCTAAACTAAAACTAAGCACTATTTACAAGCCCATGCAGAAAATCAACTAGATTCATATAGAAGACATTTCTCCCTTACTTCCAGAAGATACAAGAAATACTGGATAAGAAATCAGATGTCAATCACTCGAGCCTAAATCAACATCCAATTTCTGCCAACATCTAAAATATGGCACAGATTCAGAACCTACCAAGATACTAAATAAAAGAGGGAACGACTAGACCCCAAATCCCTGCATCATCTCAGGGTGAAGAGGAGACCTTTAGTCACACAGAATCAGGTCAAAACCCAGACTCCCACACTTACTGGGTGTAGAATATGTGAAGAGTGACAACTATATACGCCTCAGTTTTCTCATCTGTAATTAGGATATAAAAACACACCCAAAGGGCATCAGCGCATATTAAGTTAGTGAATACCTGCAAAGGGCTACCTGCAAATCTTTGCAATTTTTAGTAACCAAAAATTACTAAAGGGCTTTAATCTGCCCTTTAAAAAAGTGAATACCTTTTTTAAAGGGCAGATTTATTAAATCTGCTACAGTACTAGTCTTGATTTTTTTTTTTTCATTGAGCTTTAATGGACACATAGCAATGCCTAGCACCTAATAAACTCTCATTAATGTTCCCTATCATGACATTTATCACACTGATCTGCACTGCACCCCTGGTGGTGTTTTTCTATATACCTACAATCATGTATATCACTGGTGGAATTGTTTGAGATTTGGGTTTATGTGCACTTAGGTTGAGAAGAAACTCCACCTTTAGAGTTAACAAAGCCTGAGAATCAATTCTAGCTTCCTCATTTACAGGTAGTGAAAGTTTAGGTCGGCCTTTCTAACCCCTTCACTTCATTTTCCTCATGTTTAGGAGGGAATAAAACCTACCTTGCTGGGTTGTAATAAAGGTTAAGTGAAATAATCTATGTAAAGTGCCAGACATACAACGATGTGTCATAAATAGCAACAACATTATACTAACTAAAAAGAGAAGAGACAAATGCTCCACTGATGTTTTATTGGAATTTACTAAAGTGAAAATTCAGGTGAAGAAAGACTGTTTCGGAATGACGTCAGTTCAATAAGCCAATGAAAAATCTCCAGAGGAGATTCTATGTTGCCAATGACCAGGATAACCTGGTGTGCTGATTACAAAATATTTTCATACTTAAAAAATAAGGCATTTGTGCATTTTTGGCAGCATAGAAAACAAAATGTTATTTGGTATGATTTGCTGTAAGTGTATATTTATCAGAAACAGCTCACTTTATCTGCTCAGCATGCTCTTTCATGTCATTAACCTACAGAAATAATTATAAGAAGTAATTATAGAAAATTAGAGGACAGCAAGACTATTCAGAGGGTGAGATGACAAGGGGCTTTCCTTCACTCCTGAAGGCTGCATCGATTAACACAGCAAACCACAGTTTATTGGAGTTCAGGAAGTAAGTAATCAGAGCGCACCCGAAATAAAGGCCCTGAAAAATTCTTCTCATCACTTATATTAATCACATTAATGTTGATTCTTAGAAAGAAGACACTGAGTAATTAATGATGCAACTTTCCTAAAACTATAAAATCCACAGGTCTAAAATCTTGAATGATATTATAAATCATGGCCGATGTGCTCCTTTTTAACTCTGGAGGAGACAATTTGGGTTTAATAGAAAGAACAGTACATTTGGACTTGGATAGCCAAGTTCAAAGCTCCAGCCTACCACTTGCAATTGAATCAACACTATTGCTCACCAACCTGCCTGAGCTTCAGTTTTATTCCGTGTAGAATGAAAAAGCAATGACCTCAGCATGTTGTTTACATGAGAAAAAGTATATTCATTACTGGCTCAAAATAGAAGCTACTATTAGTTAAATGTAATTTAAGTAGTTATTAAATGAATCAAAGATTACTTTTAACATAAGATAATAATTATAATAGCTAACATTTATTACTTGTTTAATATGTACCAGATGCTTTACTAAACATTTTGCATTAATTATCTTCTTTTTTCCTTTAGCACATGATCCAGCAATACCACGTCCAGGTATACAGCCAAAGCAACTAAAACTGGGATCTGAAAGAAATATCTGCACTTTCGTGTTCGCTGCTGCACCATCCACAGTAACCAAGATAGGGGAAGAGCCTAAAGGTCCACCAACAGATGAATGGGTAAATAAAGCGTGGCATGTGTATTACATATGTCGTTCATAGATGAACCTGGAGGACATTATGCTAAGTGAAATAAGCCCAACATAAAGGAAAAATACCGCATGATTCCTTTACAGGAGGTATCTAAAGCAGTCAAACTCATAAAACAAAGAATGAAATGGTGGCAGCCAGTGGCTGAGGGGAAGGGGAAAGGGAGAGCTGCTGTCCAACGAACACAATATTTCAGAGACGCAAGGTGAATAAGTTGTAGAGATCTCCTCAACAGCACAGTGCCCAGAGTTAACAATACTGTGGTGTGCGCTTAAAAATTTGTTAAGAGGTTACATCTCATGCTAACTGTTCTTAACACAATAAAAAGGGGGCAAAGGGCCTCTTTTTCTCATTTGAGGAAAAAGTTTGGGAGAGGTTAAGTAACCGAAGTCTACATAGAAGCTAATTGCCCAAGCCAGGGTAAGACACAAGTTTTTCCTCACACCAAAGCCTATGTGTTTCCAAATTACTGGTTTTCAAATTAATTCTTAACAGCGGAATACTTTGTTCAAATGAAAAGCACATCACATTTCATTTGAGCCTAAATGCACATAACAGAGGAAAACCAAACAGCCTGGATTCAGTCTGGTACCGAGAACTGTACCCTCACGGTGGCCTTGGAAACACCTCCGAGGAACCCTAGGATGCCACAAAGACGGAGTGAAAATCATTGCTATGATGAGCACATTTTTTTCACATTTATGACTGTGACAGTTTGCAACCCAAAGGTCTGTGACAAGCAATAATTTGTCATGTCTCTAAGGTAATAATTTGAATCTTGCACTGCAAAACTGTCAGGAGCAAGTCGTATACCTGGTAAGTGAGCTTTTCAGAAGTGTAAGAATGTGTCTGGGTTGCACATCATTTGTGATACACATACAATTTGAAAGAATGTCTAAGGCCCGAACAAACATTTTCACCATCAAAAGACTCCTGAAAGATTTGGACATACTGTTGACAAAATATTACCTGGTTGTTGCAAACTGGCAAAGTATTTCTTACATTTTATTGCTCATGAGTAAGGGGTGTCACATTACTCAGTACAGCAGCTCAACATTACCTAGGGTTGCCGGATCTAACAAATGAAAACACAGCATACCCAACTTAACTTGAATTTCAGATAATTATAAATGGCCTTTTTGTAGAAATATATTACAAATATTTCATGGGACAATACTCAAAAATTATTTGTTGTCATTTTCTTACATATTTTTTTCTATGTGTTTACTTAGGAAATTAGGTTGTTAGTAGCAGGTGGTAAATGGCAACATCTCTCAATCCATACATACAGACTTTCTGAACACATTACTCATTCCAGGCAAATGACAGGACAAAGTGAAACATAAATTATACATAACCTATAAATGAAGACTAAAATATAGTAATTAACATAAAGTGGTTTGGCTAGATAAGCACATCAGGCACAGCTAAGAATTGGTGAGCCAGAAGATACATATGAAGAAATTCCCTACAAAGAGATGGGAAATGTGGAAGAGGAGCAAAAGGACATAAAAGGCAGATGAGAATATACCTAGATTTATTTAATCAGAGTTCCAGAAGGAGTAAAGAGAAACAATGATAAAGAAGCACTATTCAAAGAGACAATAGCTGATAATTTTTCACAGTTGATGAAAGAAACAAATTAAATGGAGTAACTCACACACTCACCAAAAGTGCAAGGGGAAAGAGTTCAGCTTTATACCAGACATATAGCATTGAAACTACAGAACACTCAAGACATTATTGAATAATCTTGGAATTTGTTATATGAAAATATGTAAAAGTTGAATTGGGTTACAGGTCTTACAAAAAGGCCAGGACTTACAAAAAACAAGAATTTCAACAAAGAAAAAGTATAATTTCATGGCTAAAAAATCCTAAAAGTGAAAATATTTACAAAACATGGGAGATTGTCAAAATTTTTTAAATCACCACTCTAATCATAAAGAACATATGTGAAAGGAAAAGGGTAACATATTTAAAAGGAAAACATACCATTGAAGATTAAGAACTCCTTGATAAACTCAGGCTTTTTTAAAAGATTTTATTTATTTATTTTTAGAAAGAGGGAAGGAAGGGAGACAGAAAAGGAAAGAAACAGCGATGGGAGAGAGAAACATGGATCAGTTGCCACTTTCCCACACGCCGACCAGGGACCAAACCTGCACCCCAGGTATGTGCCCTGACAGGGAACCAAACAGGTGATCTTCCCCTTTCCTGGACGATGCCCAAGTGACTAAGCCACCCTGGTCAGGGTGATAAACTCAGACTTTATAACAATATGTTAAAAGATGTGGCTTTAAATAAACTAGCAGACACCTGGCCCTTTAAAAAGTTTGATTTCTTTACAAAGATTTGTGAGGATGGGGGATTGGGGGGGAACCTCAGGAAGCTTCTCATAGCCAAAAAACAAAATAATTCCTAATTATCTACATAACTGACTTGAAAATATTGAAATGTTTTACTGATTTTTATTTAATTTTGAGGGTAGGAACAAACCGGTTCTTGAAGACTGCCACTTGCTTCTACTAAGCGTACTTTACTCTTCGTGGTTTGTAGCTTTGAGAGCTGTGTCACTTTCCCTTTTTTCCCTAACACCGAGTATTCCATATTTCCCTTCTCGCATGGAAGTCCTTTGTGTCCTGCCGCTGTATGATTCTGACATGAAAGCTGAGAAATACTATAGTTAAGAAGTGGACTTTCCACCAGAGTGAAGGCAGGGACGGAAGTGGAAAAATGAGAAGGATGACGTATGTTTACACCAACATGCATCCACTCAGCTTCGGTTATGCGAAAGGTTCCATGTTAAACACAGAGAGGCACATGAAGATATACAACACCTGCAAACCAGTCCTGCCATAACTGAACTGCTGGTCGATTCACTTCACTAGTTTACATTCTGGGGACAGACCTTCACCTCTAATGGAGGGTGATTACGTGCAATGTTCTCATGAAATTCTCTTCTGCGCTGTGTAAAAGTGCCGTCAATGATATGGTTTCTTAGCTCCATGTCCCCATTTGAGGATCCCCACATAAAAACATCTTCCAGAAGTCAGTGCCAAGAAATATTTAGTGCCCAAATGTCCAACAATGGGCACTAATGTGTACGTAAATTATGGCATTTTCACATGACAGAGTGTTATGCAAACATTAAGAGACTATGTAGAAAGATGGAAAATGCTTATGATATAAGTGAATAAAACAATACAAAATGACATCTATACTGTGATTGCAGGTATATAAAATATGTATTTAAACACAATAAGAATAAACATTCAAATGTAAACTATATACCTGGATTGGAATTAAAGGTGCCTTTTCTTCTCTTTAGAAACATGTTTCAAGTGGTGCAAAAATGTATATTGTTATGGGAAACTTTATCTCTCACAAAATTTGGTGTTTATTGCTTGTGATTCTCTTTTTACCTTGGGAGCGAGAGAGCACAGAGCCACATATGATATTCATTAACTAGTATTATGTTAGCACTTAGGGCGGACATTTTTTCCTTCTTTTCAAGGCTTTGATTGTATTCTACTAAATTTCCTTTTTAGAAAGACTAAACATGAAGAAAAATCAACACATTTTACAGGCTTATTTTCATATGGCTTGTAATATGCTACACGAAATGTGGCTGGCCTTAGAAATAGACTGAGGTGATGCTCCATTCGGAATGTTACCACCGAGGAGGTGTGCCCTTCCCAGGGCATCACCATATCAGCGATACTCAGCATTCATACACGTTGCTGGAGATCACTTAATTAAAGTGGTTTTTCCAGATTTCTCCACTGAAAAATTACTATTTTTGTTTTTGTAAGTAATAAATACTTGGAGGAAGATATTTCGAGATCCTACAAATACTCTGTTTCTCCTCAAACTTGCGTGCGCTGGCGTTCAGCGCCCAAGAGGTGGTCTTGACTATAGCAGTTTTTACGGTGATTTCTACCTTGTTCAAATGATGATTTTTCAACTTCCCTCCTTCCTTCAATATTTATTATTTGGAATTCTTCTATAAAGACAATTTATCCTTTCTTCTTTTATATATTTATTTAGTTATTTATTTATACCAGTACAGACTCATGGATATGCATTCTATGCATTAGAATCCAATAGTATCATTACTTATTGTGTTGCTGAAATTATTACAGATTTGGCCAATAGGAGCCCATTTGGTTCTTGTGCCCTTTTAATATGAAACTAACATTTTTCCCCATTTCTTTGCTTTTTGATCCTTCAGAATGCTCTGGGACCATCCTGTGTTTTACCCACCTCAGCCCTGGAATGAACCACTTTTCTAAAGAATGCTGAATTCTTCTGCTGAAGAATGGTATTTAGTAAGCTATATTTGAGTGCTCACATTAGGTGTGCTTGCTGTTTCTGGAGGGCTGTTGCTCCTAGGCACTCCCAGCAGACCGAGCTGCTCAGGGATATGGTCGTCTCGGTGGCTCTGCTTCTCCCCTGGTGACAGGTATGGGCCAAGGACAGCCCTCACCCCTGCTCCCGCCCCAGTGGTGTCCTGTTTATCCCTACTTTCCTTCCTCTACTACAGTGGATTGTCATACTAGGAGGCACCAAAAAATGGAATTTATTTATTAAAAAATGTGTATTTATTCTTACCTGTTTAAACCTCAGTCACCTTCCAATTACTCTCCATATGAAGCAACACACCTATTGAGATGTTTTTTTCATGGCTCAACACGGTTTTTGAATCAGTCAGGTTTTTTGTTTGTTTGTTTGTTTGTTTTTGCCTTTTAGTACTTCTGCAGTTTTTTGTTTCACCTCTTCCACATGGGCAAAACATTTCCCTTTGAGGACTTCTTTCATGCAGGGGAACAAATTTTGAAAAGTTCCTTGGGGAGAGAGCAGGTAAACAGAGAGGGTGGGGCATGGGGGTCCTGCTGTTTTTGGTCTAAAACTGCTGAACACTCAGCACAGTGTGGGCAGGTGCGCTCATAAATCACTGATTGTGAAATGGGCAAACTTATTGAAAGAGTCTTAAAAAAATTCACTGAAGCTGTGAACGCAGCCTCTCACAACAATGCCAGCTGGTACACTGATACAGAGGGGTTCCTAGAACACTCACCTAGTGGGGGAAGCCTGTACTACAAGGGGCCTGCCTTGCAGAAGACAATTTCGGGGGGGGGTTGGTCCCCCCTTGTACTGTACTGTAAACAACTATGTTTGCTGCCTTTCCCCCTACACATCAAAGCTTTCATTTCACAGGAAAATTTGGTGTGAGGAGTCAAGATGGAACCCTGTGTCCATCCTCCAGTGGCTCCTGGGTCCCTCCTGTATTAGACACTTTCTCAATGCTCTGTCCACCTTTTGCCACAAGTGCTCAGTGGAGTTTGAGGAGAAAAAGCTTGGAGAGATTGCACATTCACCCAGTTTCTATGGCCTGTGGGGGCATCACACTCTGACCGATTCCCTAAGTCCAGCAGCGGGACTTTTCTTATCAGTGTCTCCCTGTGTCCACACCAGCGAAATCAGTGTTCACATCTTGTCTCTCCCTGCAGTGGCCTCTCTCCCCTTAGATGTCCATTGAGTCAGGGGTTACCCTCTACCAGGTTTCCTGACAGGTTCAACAAAAGCCACCAACTTGCAATTTGTTTATTCCCTTTTTTTCATTGTAAGAGTGTGAGAGATGCTGTTTCTCTCCACACCCTTAACTAAAAGAGTTATTTGTAAAATAAACCCAGGTTTACATATCCAACTTTATCTCACTAAAATCGACCACTTATTTTTTGGATATTTAACATATATTACTTGATATGTTATCTCCTTTTATGTCTGAAATACTCCCCATCTGAATT
Source organism: Anoura caudifer (assembly GCA_004027475.1). NCBI lineage: Eukaryota > Metazoa > Chordata > Mammalia > Chiroptera > Phyllostomidae > Anoura > Anoura caudifer. The sequence continues at coordinate 110,074 of PVKU01002971.1, forward strand.
GAAAGCTTTGTGAAAGTTAGCAGTTTTAATGGATTAGTGGTAAGAGTACAGAATTTTATCTTTTTCCCCTGCAGGAAAACATAATGCCTCAATGATGGACCAAGATACTTAAAAATCTGGCTGGCAGAATATTCCTTTTGAGGAGGAAATGGGAAAAGTTAACAACATCTATGAGCCTTAGGTCCTTCATCCAGATCAAAAAATAAAAGAATTGGACTAATTGTGTCTAACCCTTGGGTTAGGGCCTAGAAGGCCTCAGTTAAGTGGAAATGTTTCTCCGAAGAGGTATCCTCTTTAATGCACTAACATTTTAGCAAAACTCCTTTGAACATTGCTCCTATTTCTGAAACACTGCAACACAGGCAGGTATGTTTTAGGAGGAAAAGAGAAGTCAAAGGATAACCCGTAGGGAAACCTCCTCAAGAACTGGGTTCCGGAGGAAGGCGAGAGTGAAGGAGAAGAGGTTCCGGTAGGAAGAGAGCGAGAGGAGGCGGCAGACACGCGCAGCCCGCTCCGTGGCGACGCAGAGACCCAGAACGGAGACGGCAATGCGTGAGTTGCTCTCCTGGGCACTGTCGCTGAAAACCTCCAATAACTCAAGTTCTAAGGAAAGTATGTTAGTGTGTTTTGGCTGCTATAACAAAATACCACAGACTGAGTAGCATAAAAACAACAGAAATTTCTTGCTCACAGTTCTGGAGTGTGGAAAGCCAAGATGAGGGTGTCAGCACAGTGAGGTGAGTGCCCTCCTCCAGGTCACATGGCAGAAGGGACTAGGGATCGGTCTCTCTGGAGCGTCTTAGAAAGAGCACTAATACCACTGATGAGGGCCTCACTCGCATGACTTAAGCACCTCCCAAAGGCCCCACTTACTAACACCATCAACTTCAGGGGTTAAGATTTCAACATATGAATGGGCAGGGCTGGCACAAATATTCAGGAAGGAAAATATTTTTTAAAAAGTTCTGTTTGCTGAATACAAAGCAAAAACTACCCTCATTGGTGATATGAGCCCCAGGATGGAACCGGTTGAGAAAAGTTTGTCAGTTTTGTTGCAGGTCATAGACTTACAACTTACAAAGGCCACATGAGTGGCTGAGCCCGCAGAGCAGACAGAGAGCCATGTAACATTGCCTGCTCATTTGACGTGCATTTGCACACACCCGCACTGAGGTTCTCACATCAATGTCTAATTCTCTTCTCGCTAAGGTATTAGAGGAAACCTCTGAGCCCAGAAGACTGAGAGGAGGTGTCTTTGGTCTGTCTATTCCATCTAGATTTATCTTCTTACCTTTAGTGCCCTGATCCCCTTCCCAGGAATCCATCATTTCCGTGGTTTTGTTCTATCCACACCAGGTGGAGCCGAAAAGATTTTCATACTTCCGTCGTGGCTCATGAAAACTTCTCAAGCGTAATACTCATTCACTTCTTTCCCAGACTAAGATACAATTAACAATAATGCTAAGTGGACTTGCTCCTTTCAGTAGAATCTGAGAAAGCCACACTTCCATTTGCTTTAGAACACAGGCACCTTTTCCCATGCGCCCTGCAGCCTTTCTCTCTCTGACCTCACCACTCCCAATTCTGGTCAGCTGCTCTCGAGTTAGTGATCAGCAACACACTGGCCATGTTACCTGTTTTAGAGGAATAGCTCTCTGCTTCGAGTTTGCACTGAAAATAGATTTCTCGTGGGAAGGAGCCATTACATAGCTAACAAACAGCTACTCAACATCCTCCCAAATACAAGGGGATTCAAGAGATTACCATCTCATAGCCACAAAAGATATGGCTTTGGGGAAAAAATGATATTCCTGCCCTTCCGAGGAGGCAAGAGTCTCTGTGAAAATTGTAAGACACCCCAAGCAATTAGGTAGGATTTAGTAACTCCATAGTTCAGGTTGGATTAGCTTTTTGCCATAGCCAGGAAAAAAAATACATTTTTGGTTAAATCCTCTATAATAGTGTTTCTAAAAATATAGGTTATAACCCAATCATTAGTGAGTTCTGAAATCAATTTAGTGGTTTGTAACCAGCATTTTCTTGTTAAACAGAGTGTAATGGAAGAGAAGAGGAGGGTAGAAAAAGGGATAAAGAAACTGCACATGTAAGGGCAGATACTATTTCATGAACATTTTGTTTCACTTATAAAGAATACCCGACTACCTCCCTCTTTTGTTTAGTAAGCACATTTTAAGGAACTTGTCTGGACCGTTTAAGACGCATAGAGATATAACCAATGTCTGAGTCCTCTATCCGTTCACGTTTTACAAAGGTGCATCCTTTCTGCCTTCCTCCTGCCTGGGATTTCTGTCCTATGAATGCTGTGACTCCCAAAGTTCAGCAAGCTCTGATTGTATCACATGGCCAGATCCAAATTCAAGGTTCAGTTTTCCAAATCCACCCACGGCAGCCAATGTCCCAGCTCAGGGCTGGAGTGTATTGAATTGGAAATGGAAAAGCACACAAAACTCGGAGATTAGTTAAAAAGAGATGGCAACTACTTATCGTATCGCACTATGAAAATGATTAGCACCTCTGCTGAGCACCGTCTTGTGTTCTCCTTTAAAACAGGACAAAACTACAAAGGCAGCAAGATGAAAAAGTAAATACAAATTCCTTGGCGCGAGGCAGAGAGTGCCAGGTAATAGACGGGCAAACACAGCAAAACACTCTCAGTGACTCAGAACTGCTGGGATCCCTGGAGAGACCCGGTTCCCAGTGAAGGATAATTAACACCCATGGGTCCCTGCGAGCTCATCCCCATGCTGGCTGCTTTATAGACCTCCCCTAAACAAGTGCAGTCTTTTCACTCACGCAAGAAAACCTGAGCAGAGAGTGATCTCTGCCCAAGGATCAGTGACCCCTGCAAATCTGGTCATGTGATCTCGCTATTTAAAACCCTCAGTGTCTCTAATCCTCTCAGGGGAAAATATCCGAATTTTGTAACATGACCTACAGGCTCGACTTTCACTGTCCTTGACATCGCTTTTTAGCTTCGCCCACTTCCACTTCCACCTCCCTCTGACCTCTATGACCAACTCCAGGAAACTTACTTGCCAGGAGTTCTCTTAAAGCAGGTCTTTGAACATGCCATTCAATCTACCTGAAACACTTTCCCTTCTGCTTCATCTACCAACTCCTTTCACCCTTCAGTTCTTAGCTCAGGTGTCACTTCTTCGGTGCAAGCCACTTTGCCCCATGCCCTCCCCGTCCTGTGTCGCCTGCCCCTCCTTTTGTGTGCCCCCGTGGTACCATGTCCTTCCACATCACAACATTTTTCCATCCGTGTTCTAGTCGTCTCTACATTCTCTTACGCCACAGCCCATGGGTACAGACAGGATGGTGTCTCTAGTTCCTAGTGCTCCTTTCTTGATCTCCATTTCTCATTCATCCCCAGCATCTGACTCAGTGACATTTTATGATCTTAGTTGCCACAGCAACTGTGTTTCAATGTATATTGAACTCTAGGTCTTCTCTGGGGCTTGTTTCCCAGTCGCTACAGATATAACTTCCTTTTGCTTAAATATTCTCATCTTTGAAATGAGGGTTATGGTTAGGATTATATAAAATAAGGTAGGACCCTCAGTGCAGTTTTCGGAATGTAGGCATTCAGTTTTAGTATTATTTTACTATGACTTTGATCTCTTGTGCTTGTGTAGTGCCACCTGCCTCACCTGATTGCAATCATCCCCCTACTCATCCCCTCTGCAGAGGATACCTACACACTAAAAGATAAAGGCCCTGCTTCATGAATTTCCACCTTCACTCTCCCTATGGACTGAAGCAATATTCTGGAAGCCAAGTTTAGCTAGGATCTTTGGAAACTATCCCCCCAAATTCAATATTGATCTCTGGATTTTCAATATCACTAGCCTCCTTACTGAATCTCTTCCTGGAGTTGCTGATAACATCCTACCAGAAAGCAGCTTCTGTGTGTAGAGCATTTGTCTTCTGGTTGAGCCCCCGGGGCTAATTGTCCTGGATGGACACTATCAATGAGCACCATCTGTGGTGCCAAAGACCTTCTGCAGAGGATCCCGTTGCACCAAAGGGATTCAGAGATCTAAGTTCTGGTCCCTAGTCTGTCATGTAGTGGCTAGTGACTTTGGAAAAATCTCTTAAAGTCTCTCCACCTCTGTTTCCTCATCAGTAAAATGAGAAGAATTGAATAGATCACATCTATGTTCCATTGCAGCTAAGATATTCTTTGATTCCTTGATTGGGTGTTTAGGGTATATTTCAGTCTAGATCCCAGCAGAAACCAGCTGGCACATTCAAAGTGGGAATTTAAGGAGAACCTAATAAAAGGACTATTTACAAAGATGTGGGTAGGGTGTGAGGAAACCGCAAAGGATAATGTAGCACAACCCCAAGGCGCTGGTAACAGCAGAAAGCCACAACAATTCATAGTTTCCAGAATCCAAAAAGAAAGGCAGGTGGAGAGGATCACCTAACAGAAGTGGTAGTCTTTGTGGTGGAGGCAGCCAGCTAAGGAAATCCCACCCTGCGGGAAGGGACCCAACAGAATTTTTGCTCTCCCCCACCAGTCTCCCACTGATGCTCCTCAGCAGCCAACCAGCTGGAATCCAGAAAACAACAGGGCTCGCCAGTGAGAGCCTTACAGGTCAGCCTCACCAAGTACAATGCAGGGTGGGGAGGGATAGAGAGGAGATTCCAAGGGGCAATCAGAAAACGTCCAGCCCACAGGGGTGCTGATGACATTTAATTAGAACCTGGGTTCAGAGAGCCTTTTTGTACATGATGAGTTATAGCTATATAGACATAATCATTTTTATTGTCTAACAGAGTTTTGCTGGTCCCTTGACATTCTGGTTAATGTAAATCATTTGCAGTTCTGTAAAGAAATGGCATTGTTACAACCAGCTCTGCCAAACATACATTAAGAGCGAAGCCACAGGTTAGTGAAATCGGAATTTTTTTATGTTACTAGACAGTCTTTTTGCAAAATAACTTATGGCAACAAAATATTTAATGTTGTGTAATAACTTATGCACCTTTTTTGAAAACATTTTTGATTAGATGACCTACAGAGTATCCTTTTGAGAGTAGTCTAAATTATTATTATCCAATTCTTATGTAGATTTATAATTAATCTAACAACTATGATCTGACCATGAATATGCCTTTGCCATCTGGTAGCTTTACCCTGAATTTGATCATGAATAATACATAACCATCTGACAGTTGAATCGAATCCATAATGCAGCCATACATGATGCAGATTCATCTATAGTGTGCTAATTTGCATTCTCCATCATTTTCATCTAATTCTTACCCAGAGTTTTTTCGTTGCATTCCAGACACCCAGGGAACGATCTACCTACACGCGGGGCCATATGGGATGCAGTGCATATTCTCCAGGGTCCTGGGTCTGATCCTAATTGTCACCAGCTGAGCCAAAATGTGTCACTCCAAACATGGGCAGGGCTGCTCTTGGGCATTCATAAGATGCTTAATGGGGCTTTCAGGATGGTGTTGCTGACAGTATGTGTTTTAATTGGACTTCTAAGTGCACATCTATTTTTCCCACTAGACCAGTCCTACATGTGGGTGAAACAGCCATATGATTACAGGTGTCACATAGTGGCTGGTGAGCATGGACACCTGAAAAGACATGAAGTGTGAGAATTTAAAATTATAAGCCAAACAAAACATTGCCCACCTGACCTCCTCACCTGCACTTCTTTTGTGTTGCACCTGCACATCATCTCCTGTGAGTTGGTGCTCTCCTGTGGCTTCTTTTGCTAGGCCCTTCTGGATTGGTGGACACTGTTAAAATTTCTACTTCACATGCCTTATTTATACACATTCTAGTTCAAATGCTAACAATAGACAGCACTCACCAACATGAAAAGTATTTCTCAGCCCAATTTGTTTGACAGACCATCAGGTTACAAATTTTGTTTTATATGGTTATTAAGATATTTCTCTCCATCAGTCTTGACTCTGGGCATTCCAGCAAGTGGGGCCTAGGATATTTGCAATTCACAGTCATGATCCAGTTCCCTTAACAATTAGTTCTACATTCCTTATAAAATCTCTAACATTATGGTTGGAAATAAGGAAGGCTGCATGGTAATTTAATGCTGGCAGAAATCTAGGAATAAAGTTTTGTAGTTGTTGGTTTTGAAGTGACAGTAAACTCATGACATTTATATTTGAAAGGAGTGCTACCTGAATTTGAAAGTGACTACAATTTGTACATACAAGTGTGAGGGTGAGCAGTTTATTCCCCACTGTGTGCTCATCAAAGTTGGCCTTTGATTTATTATTTTTTTTTTTTACTGCCACTGTGACTAGCAGATCCTGCAGCTCCACTTTGATTAAACATGCTTATTTCAGTCTAACTGGAGTCATTGATGAAAAGTCACTGCATTAATTGTTGAGGCTATGGCCCAATTCCTTTTGCTTGGATCTGGGCATGTGACCACCCCATTCCATCCACAGCTAACCGGCAGGAAGATGACCTAACTCAAGGCTATAGCACAAGCAACTTACAAGTCAACCAATGAGCCAGAAAGTGGACTAAGGTTTTGCCCATCAGAGAAGAAGCCATGGAACAAACTCATTTAATATCAAATCTTGGGGAGTTGGAAAGTCAGATGTAGAGATAGGGCAGTTAGTGATAGGGAAAGAAACTGAGGGAGGGGAGCAAACAGAAGCCAAAAGCGGGCAGAAGCCATAATAATGTACAAAGAGTGACAGGAGCAGTTGGAGCTGAGACAGTTAGATTCAACTCATGGTGGTTAGTCGGAAGCAAGAGGATGGGCACGTGCTGCTTGGTGATGGAATAAACAGCCATGATGCTGAGCTACCATTCACCTTGAATAACCTTGCAGCATTGGGACAGGGAGACAGGTGGTGCTGGTTAAATCACCCATTTTACCTGTTTGGTTTTTTTTTTTTTTTGTCTAGCCCCAAATCACACTTGAGGTGGCAATCCTGTAAAAAAACTATTTAATCATGTGTTTTCTTTAAAAAAAAATAATTTATTGGGGTGACATTGGCTAATATAATTATACAGGTTTCAAGTGTACAGTTCTATGATACATTATCTGTACATTGCATTGTGTGTTTACCACCCAAAGTCAAATCTCCTTGCATCACTAATCATGTATTTTCTGAAATAAATTGTGAAAGTAAATTTTAAAAATAGAATAGAATCTTTTCTGAATTATCTAATTCAATCCTGTTAATAGTGATGTTTTGTTCTCGCCCTCTGTAATCTAACCTTTCTGCCCTCTTTATCTAATCAGTGCTTCTGAAAGGGAACACTATTAGTTTTGAGAGGGACAATTCTTCACTGAGAGCTCTCTTCTGTGATTGCAAGGCATTTAGCACCCCTGGTCTAAAGTGACTTTCCCTCTTCCCCACTGCAACATTGAAAAATAAATCCACACATTCCCAAATGTCCACTAGGGGGCAGTACTGGTTGGATAAGAGCTGGAGCTAAGCCTTCCCATTTGTCAAGGGGCAGTACCAATCAAATCTTTAATTCTTTGATTATTTGAGACTCTTGATTTCTGTACCTTCTTTGAATTCCAACTGCATTTAGAGTCGATAAAACATCACTGACTTCTGAATTGTATTTTAATTGCTTCATGTATGTTGGTTTGTCTTCTCAGTTTGATCATAAATTTTTTAAAGCCAGCAAAAATCTAAGACATTTTCTGCACCCCACATAGTGCCTTACATGCTCCTGAGTACTTAATGAATTCTTCGGCAACGGTTCTCATTACATCTCTACCTCTGGCCCTTGACCCTCTAACAATTAGAAGGAGCTCTTCAGAGTCCCCTGACAACCCTGTGTTAGTTCACCATTATGTCACCGCACACACTGTATTTTTTTGCGTATGAGCGTACTGAAAATGACCTTCTTCAAGGTGAAATCTACCCAATCTTCAAATTCCAGGCTTTCTGGCTAATTACTCATTTTTCTATAGTTTGTATGGACTTCTATTGATATATAACTTCTCTGTTTATCTGTTTCTTACTCCTAAAGAGGGCAGAAACTGTTTCTAGACCATTCCTGTGACTCTTAGAATGATTATTGGTAGGTACTCTATAGAAGTTGAATAAGTGTTTTTTGATTATAACTGATTATGCAATTTTTTTACATTTTTAAATTAAATCATTTTTATTGTTATTCTATTACAGTTGTCTCAATTTTTCCCCCATTGCTTTCCACAACAGCTTTCAACCACAGCTCCCACAGTCAATTCCCACACTGTGATCCATGCCCTTGGGTCATTCATACATGTTCTTTGTGTAGTCCCTTCCCCTTCTTTCCACCATTATCCCCTCTCCTCCTCCCTTATGTTCATTTTCAGTCTGTTCCATGTTTCCATGCCTGTGGTTCTATTTAGTTTGTTAGTTTATTTTGTTCATTAGATTCCTCTTATAAATGAGATCATATGGCATTTGTCTTTCACCAACTGACTTATTTCACTTAGCATTATATTTTCCCTTCCATCCATGCTGTTGCAAAAGTATGCCAACAAGTACTAGAAACAATGTAAGTGCCCATCAGTAAATGAGTGGATCAAAAAACTGTGGTACATTTACACAATGGAATATTACACAGCAGAAAGAAACAAGGAGCTCCTACCCCTTGTGATAACATAGATGATTACACAAAATTTTTAATATTTATAAGCATAAGCCACATGGTGGAGAATGGAAAATAATGTTGGTCATTAAATAGGAGAAAGCCACTACCTTTTTCTTTGCTATAGCTTGTGTTTTTGCTAAATAATTCTAAAGAAATAGAATATACATGGTCTCACTATTATTCAGAGCTTGATTTCAACTTACACGTATTAGACAGTGTCGCTAAGGCACCTGAAACAGTCTACTTGGTTATGCCTTGTTTAATTTCTCTCATTTGGTTTGCTCCCTTTTATAGTTGTGCCAATTAAGTACTCAAGATACTATATCAGCTGGTGTCAACAAGAAATTAACTCAAGCTGAACACTCAACTGGAGGCAAAAGAAAATAACAGTCTGCATTTCATTAGAATAGATCATTTCATTTCTATTTAACACTTGACTGGCAGAAGTTTCCTCTATTACTTCCTTATGGTACAGAACAGTGATATTCATATGATTATAACAAGCATTATGCAAAATAATAATAAAAATAATCATACAGAAAACCTTGTCAACTAATACACTATCAAGCAAAGAAGCATCCGTAGATACACATGAACTAATGAAAGTTCTGGGTCTACAGCTCCTTTTAACAACACAGGCCTGGTAAGGAATATTTGGAAATCAGCTCTGGTCTGTATTCAGTTCTACTGATAACTGATGGAGTTCTGATTGGCGAGGAGAAGTGAATGATAACATCTTAAAGGCCATACTCATTGCTGATGAACCAAACACCTGAGTCCAGCTGGATGTTGTCGGGAACTTCACCAGGAAGTCGAAAGGTGTTTCATCCATGTCATTCTGTGAGGACTCTTCATCTTAGCAGCGACCATCCAGGTGGTTCAGGGGGGTCTCCCAGAAACACTCAGAGAACCAGGAAACCACAACCCAGTATCAACAGGAGAATGTGCGAGAAATGGAAAGGTGAAGAATTCCACAGTTTGAATTGTGGTCCATTCCTACTGAGTTTCCAGTAATTAAATAAGTTGTTGCAACTTAATAGACATTTTGTTATAACAAAATCGCTACACAGATGTATGAAATGGGTTGGTGACAGAAATCTATTAGAAGCGACATACCTGCTTGGTCAGTGCTATTCCATGTAAACATGTTTTTATACTAACTGCTTCACATAAATTGCAGTAGTTTTATATTTGGCATAGGTGGGGGAAGCTTTAGTAAAAGGTCCTCAGTGTTCTCTTTTGTAAAATGAATATTTTCCTTCCAAAGCTGTGGTGTGAAATAGAAACAATGGATGTAATATATTACAGTCCTAGGAACAGAGGAAAGGTGTGGCCAGTGGTCAATGTTATTATTATCTGCCTTTAGGGCTGAAGCCAGACAGAGTACCACTCCCACCAGATTAACTAAATATTTTGATCATGGGAAAAGCTAATCAAGGAGATAAAGTAAATAATTTGAATCCTTTTTCTAAAGGAGAGCCCCTAAAACTACAGATATTTAGCCCATTTTGCCTCAGAATCACTCACTCACATATAAACTGCAGCTTTTTGGAAATTTAGGGGCATAAGTTACAATTCTGGTACCCTGAGAAATATTTCACAATAAGCCCTCCTTGCCACTCACCCAGCTTCCTACTTCTAGATATTCCCTCACTCACTTTTCCTGGGGCCTTGCCCACCCCTCTTCTCAGGGAAGGAGGTTCCCCAATGTAATGAAAGGGCTTGAGCTTTGGTGTTAGACAGAAGGAGGTTTCAATCCAGTTTTCCCCATTCTTGTCCCTGAAACCTTGGCAGGTTACTCAGTTTGTCTGAGTCTCACTCTGTTCATACATAAACCAGGAATAGTGAAGTTTATCTTGCAGGACTGTGGGTAGCATGTTGTAAGGGAAGGGTAGAAATGTGTGTTTGTGTGTGTTTGAGTAGTGCATGGGGGATTGTCAATAATGGAGTAGGAATTATGCCAGAAAAATTAAGATTAATAGTCCTAGTATGTGCCATATAAGTTTATTATTGTGTTACTGTTACACATATGGCAGAATTCTCTCCCCTCCGCACAAACACACATCCCAGGAATAATCTGGGACATGAGTATTGGATTAAGAATAATGAACCCTTTATATTGAGGCAGGGGCTGCTTATTTCCTCCAAAATATTTGGCTCTTTGACTTGCCTCTCCAAGCCTTAATTTCCTCTTTCGGATGAGTTAGTAAATTGTGACCTAAAATGTCCTTTGTACCCTCGATGTTCTGTCTCTGTCATCGTTAACTTTGTTTCCTTTCTCAGGCTAATTATTTCACATTTAATTTTATATTTAGGTTTTTTTAAGCAATCAATATTAAAATAATTTTAGAGTTAGAGAAAAATTTCAAAAATTGCACAGTTTCCATATGCATTTCACATTCATGGAGATGCCTGTTAATATTTTACACATCCACAGTATATTTATCAAGACTAAAGAATTAATATCAGCATGACACTAATAAATAAACCATAGTTTTAGTCAAGTATCTCCAGTTTATTCAGCAATATCATTTTTCTGTTCCAGAACCCAACCCAGGTTTCCGCATGACATTTGGTTATTGTGTCTCCTTCATCTCCCCCAGGCTGTGACAGTTCCTCAGTCTTTCCTCATCTTCACAACTTGGATACTTTTGAGGAGTGCTAGTCAGGCATTTTATAAGGTATTTCTCCATCAGGGTTTATCAGAAGTTTTCTCTGGATGAAATTGGAATCATGGGTTATGGAGAACAGTGTTGCAGAGGAGGCATACCCTTCTCATTGCATCGCATCAGGAGCACATGACGTCAGCATGGCATTATTGATGAGGTTGACAGCTTGATCATTTGGTGAAAGTGGTATCTGCCACATTTCTCCACAGAAAAGTTATCGTGTTTTCCTTTAAATATTCTGTTCTTCAGAAGCATGTCACTAAGTCCAGCCTACAGTCAAGAGAATAAAAATACAATTCCACTTCCTGGACAAGGTTGTGTCAATGAATCTCTAATCCCCTAATTTTAAGCTATTTACTTGGAGCTTTCAGACAGGAAGAAGAAACCCTCCAAATGCCCAGAGGCAGTATCCAAATATATCACCCTCAGTTCCTTAATCATCTACCTCAACAGAGAAAACATTTGACTTCAGTCAGCCAGCCTGTAAATATTCTTGGTATTCATTCTTGGGACCAAATCCCAGATATGCCATATACCTACCAGTAACAACGTGGGAACGATTATTCTGAGTAGTCCTGAAAGCAGACTATGATGTATATTAGGAACACAAATGTCCCTTATCTCAGCATAAACATTACGAATGGAATAATCTCTATACAAACAGAGGGACTCTAGCTATATGGAGCCTGGGTCCCTTACTAAGTGGTTGCATGGACCAAATCCCCTGCTGGTTCTTGCTAGACTGTGAATGACAAATGAACCTCTATTGCGTTAACCTACTGAGATGTGGGGGTTATTCACTAGTGCCATCAGACTCTCTTCATCAAAAACAGGAAGTCCCCAAAATAGCAGTATTTGTTTCCATTAAATTGCTTGAGTAGGGCCTAGCACAGTCCCATGTGCATGTGGGGACCTAAACACCTTTAAAGATGGAGAAGAAGAAGAAGAAAATGATAAATAGCAAGGCACTACAGGCAGACCCCTGGTTTTTGAGAGTAGTACAGCTGAACTCTGCACCTGGTTTCCTACAAAGTTGTCACAAAGGTTCCCTGCAAAAGAAAAAAAAGGGATGATAAAATTCTATTGGAAATGGTAGCAGGAGCAATAGGCTTAAAAACAGCCCAGATGGAGTGAAACTTCCCCAGAGGTTTCTGACTCACAATTTTGAGCCAACGTAGGAGCAATTATTTCAAGTATTCTTGAAACTAGACCATGCTGTACATTAATAGCACAAAAACCCTTTTATCTCACAGTCAACTTTATCAATGGAAAGTTAGATGGGAAATAAAGCATAATCTAACTTAATGGAAAATAAATAGGGGTACTTGGCCAGGTTTCTATAGCTTTCAAAGAAATTGCCTACCTGGTAATTGTAAAGTAATGAATTAGCACATATCTATCACCTCTTAAGAGTTGATGCTTTTCCATTGCAATATATCTCATAAAAAGCCCTGCTCTGCTATATTATCAATAGGAACTCAATTTTTATCATTAAACCTCAACATTTTTTAACTTACTGAGTATATTCTTTTCCATACTTTCAGTGTATAGCAAGACTTGTTATGGAAAACCTATTTATGTGACATTTCATAGGTAGACAACCCAGAGGTCCATTCCAGCCCCCCTCTCTCCGTGTCTTCTTGAAGATGTCCGAAAGACACACATGCCCTGCTCTGGCCCCAAGAATTCATGGCCAGTCTGGTTGGCACAGAGAAGGGGTTTGCCAAAAACTTCAAGACTTACTGACTAGAGTTCTCATATTTAGTCATCCCACATCTTAAAAACACTGAGTCAGCAGTTTTCGATGGGCTTGCAGAGAAATGCTACCATATCCACTGAGGCGAATTATGTAAGGAAGTTTGTGGCTTCCTGCCTCCTCTACCCTGGTACCCAGGGGACTGACTAAGAAAAGTTGTGTTTTTTGCATTAAAACATGGCTCACTGATGCTCAAGAGGACTCAACATGTTCATATACTCACTTGTCATTGTTTTAGGTGTGAAAAGGCAAGGCCCAACACTTATTTCAGGAAAAACATAGAAGATAGACATAAATAAAGAAAGATGAACTGCCCCCATCTCACAAAAGGTAATTTAACAATCAGTTCTTTAATGTAATAGCTGCTATACACTGATTTATTGAAGAGCAACTCCACATGTGAACTCCCTCTGGGAGTTAACATTGACATTGGTGAAATGCATTCAGATTCCCTATAACAAACTGTGAACAACCTCTAAGAAATTCACTCCACTCCATATCCCCTAATTCCTGATATTTGGGGCTGGGTTCTAATGCCTGAATAGCTATTAAAACAACCCAGACATGATTGGAATTTACCTCGAATTTCCTCTGAGGAAATCAATCTTTTATCCTAACTATGCCTTTGGCAGAGGAAGCCCAATAAAATGCCCTCTTTAAAGAGCAGATATACCTCATTCTATTGCACTTTGCTTTGCTGTGCTTCATAGCTGTTGCTTCCCGCCCCCCAAGCTGAAGGCAAAACCCTCCACCAGCAAAAAGATCATGTTGACTCGCTTTATTGGACCTGAATTTGCCTTGGTTTTTACTAAGTCTTATTAGGCTGCCCCATTTGAGCGTCCTGCTACTTTCTATGTGGTTTTTCTGTTGTTGTTGTTGTTGTTGTTGTTGTTGTTGTTTTTGTTGTTGTTGTCATTGTTTTTCCCCTGGGTGTATGGGGTGTTGCTTCCTTAGTATTGCTATTAGAGAACAATCCTCCCTCCATCCCTTCCACCTTTTGTGTAGAGAAGAAATCATGAGCACAGCACTTCAGTTTTCAAGTGGGTTTAGTCCTGCCCAAGGATTAACCATTTGACTGTCTACTTAGGGTGACTGTATACTCTATCTGTCAAGCTGGGACACTTTTTAGAGCACTATTATTGATTGCACCTTGACAGCAGACATAAACCAGGGCTGTCTTGAACATACTGGGACACACAATAACACTATAGGGATTCAAAACAGAGCTGTGCGCTCCTATCTCTCAGACATTTTAAAGTCTTCCATGGGACAGTCATTTCTCTCAGGGGGCTCACGGAATAGACCTGTTTCCATGACATCAGCTGAAGGCCATGTGGCACGGTGGTGGAGCACCAGGACTCCGGCTCCCTTCCAACCCTCTGCTCCTCACCTCTGAATGACGACTTCCCACCTCCCAGCTACAGAATCACATCTCCTGGGCTCCAATTCCAGCACTGTTCTTTCTGAGTCATGTAACTTTATTTGAAAATGACTCATAAGGTTCTGTAGAATGATAAGAGTCATAGTTATAAAACAATAATCAGAGGTCTAATACATCATAAGCACTCCGTTACCTATTGGCTGTTTCAGTAGTAACCCTTCTACTTCGTGAGAACATGCCTTCCGGTCTCGCCCACTTCTTATTACTCTGCCAGCCTGGTTGATGTGGTGCACGCCTTTCTGTCTAAGCACTCGCTGATGTGACTGGTTATTTTACACCTTGGTGTTTGCCCAGGCATTTTTTTCCTCCCATTATTCTTCATATGCTGTTTCCTCCTTATTTTTTTGTATTTCCATAAGATTGCCTCCAGCTAAATACATTGAATGCCCTTTCACTATTCAGAGTCTCTTCTGCACAATGGAGTGTTAAAGAACGCTCCAAAATGAATCGCAACTTCATTTTCAGTGACATGTTACTCTGTCTCCATATCTTCTTGGGAGTTTCATGTCAGGCATCAGTTTCTGTTCTATTACTGCCTGAAGGTTACAAAAGAATGCATCTTCAGAATCATCATTAGCATCTTCTGCTACAATATGCATGACTCTCTGTGACAATTTAATAAATCTTGCATGAAAACTGGTATGGAGTCACCTTTTGTCAAAGAAAACACGAGGAGAAAAAGGTGTTTTCCAGGTCTCAAAAGGAAATGACCTTTGTTCTTTCTGTATATTATGGCCATGGTTCAGGCATCTCACCCTGCTGAAAGCAGAAAAAATACCTGCCTTAATCTCTCAGCAAGTACGAGCAACTACAAAGTTACTATTGTTTATGTGAACCACCATTATCAGAGGGGGGAAAAAACAAACATACTGTTTTGCTCACATTAACTGATTAAGATAGTTAGGCTTAATTTCCATATTTTATTCATAACTTTGCAGGAATGGGAGGGAGGATAGAAGAGAAAGGTCCCCATAGCCATAGACCACGTCCTGACCCTGCGACCACCATCAGCACCGTCTTACTTGTCATCAACACTCAGTCACTGAACATTTCATTGTCTTCTGGCATGCAAAATACCTAATCTCATTTAATCCTCAAAATAATACTGTGAGATGGGTTCATCAGTAGTATCAAAATACAGGTCACAGGATAAGGAAACAGAGGTGTATTAAAGCTAAATGACTTGATCAATGTCAACAAAGGGTCATAAAACCAGGTCAGGCTGAATCTAACAGCCACATTAACTATTAGGTTATACCTTATGTCTTTCTCAGGGGAGGTATGGTTTAATTGTTCCTGTGAAAAGTTTGCAAAGGATGTGTTTACTAATCGCAAAGGATGTGTTTACTCACCTTTTATTAAAGGGTGAGTCAATAGAAATGTTTAATCCACAGAGAGTAGCATATAAATATACAAAGGCTGCTTCACCAAGGTAAATGATCGATAAGAAGCTTACTGTGTGCTGTGCAAGGCAGACACATTACACATTATGTGTAAGTATAACCAGCTGCTAACCATTTTTCCAAAGCTATTTTATTCTTCTGTCCAATGAAGCATATGCCAAAGTTCAAAACCAAGAATACTTCTTCACACAAGCACACCTTGTAGTTGTTTCTTTGATGAATGACTTCCATGTCAAAGATACTGCTCCATGTTATCGTTCTAGAGAGGTTCACTGCCATTGTGTCTTAAATGTTTTAAGATTGGTTATGTCTGTACCATAAGCATGATGAGGGAATTTTGTAAGGAACAGATGGTATGTTCTAGAAGCTCACATCTAAAATTAGACTGAAAAACAATAATAGTGATTAACATTTAAAGCACTTCATAGGGTCCAAGTATTTCATATATATTAATTTACTTAATCTTCAAAATAACTTTGTAGAATATTGGCATTTTTAGTCCCATATTATAAATAAGGAAACTGAGAGGTAGTCACTCTAATCGGTGGGGCCCAGATGTCCTTAGTCTCAAAGACAGGGCAGGGCAAGGTTGGCACCTGAACTATGAACCTAGGCTGGACTAGGTGCCATTCACTGACCACCAACTGTTCTCTGGCTTGCGTTCTAAGCCCAATACTAACAGCATGTTATTTTATCCCCCACTTAAACCTAGAAATTGTCATTCCAGTTTTACAGATACAAAGCCAAGGTTTACAGAGGTTATTTGCCTATTATCACACGAGGAAAAGTGGCACAACCAGTATTTGAACACAAGTGTTTTTATCTCTAAGTCTGTATTTTAACCCTCATGACATCCAGCAAGTCTTTGTTTAGATAGAAATTTCTTCTGTCATTTGAACTTTACACATCTTGCTTTTGTCTCCTGTAGATTACTTGTAATTTGTTAAAACCTATTGTTATGCTTACTTTTCCCTATCGATGTTTAATTTATTAATATCTAGGTCTCCCAAACAAGTCCAAAATTTGAACACACTTTCCCTTAAGTCCTCTTTGCTCCTATCTTAGTGGTATTATTTAGACGGGCAGGGGTGTCCAACCTGCAGTCTGCAGGCTGTGTGTAGCCCAGGATGGCTATGAATGCAGCCCAACACAAAACTAAATTTACTTAAAACTTTTTTTTTGCTCATCAGTTTTTGTTTAGTGTTTGTGTGTTTAATGTGTGGCCCAAGACAAGTCTTCTTCCAGTGTGGCCCAGAGATGCTGAAAGGTTGGACACCCCTGATAGAGGGTTACTTCTCCATTGTTAAAATTATAAGTTTCTTTTAAACTATTACTCCTTTAGACATTAATAAACTTAATCAGCTTCTTTAAATGGTATTGTTCCCACACTCATTTATCCTTCTAAACTTAACTTTTCTTTTATTGTTGTTTATTACAGTTGTCCCAGTTTTGCCCAATTGCTCTCCCCTGCCCTGCCCACACCCTGCTCCCACCCTGTTGTCCACATCCATGGGTCATTTATACTTGTTCTTTAACTAGACCCTTCCCCTCTTTCCTCCCTTATCCCCCTAACTCCTCCCCTCTGGTCCCTGTCAGTTTGTTCCTTATTTCCAGGCATCTCATTCTATTTTGCTCATTTGTTTGTTTTATTCATTAAGTTCCACTTATAGGTGAGATCATATGGCATTCGTCTTTTACCAACTGGCTTATTTCACTTAGCATAATACTCTCCAGTTCCATCCATGCTGTTACAAAGGGTAGGAGCTCCTTCTTTCTTTCTGATGCATAGTATTCCATTGTGTAAATGTACCACAGTCTTTTGATCCACTCATTTACTGATGGGCACTTAGGCTCTT
The DNA here is from genome assembly GCA_004027475.1 of Anoura caudifer. Classification (NCBI taxonomy): domain Eukaryota; kingdom Metazoa; phylum Chordata; class Mammalia; order Chiroptera; family Phyllostomidae; genus Anoura; species Anoura caudifer. Next base: position 127,831 of record PVKU01002971.1, read on the forward strand.
TCCAGCACTTGGCTATTGTAAATAATGATGCTATAAACATAGGGGTATATAGGTTCTTTTGGATTAGTGTTTCAGGATTTTGGGGGTATAATCCCAGCAGTGGAATCACTGGGTCAAAAGGCAATTCCATTTTTAATGTTTTGAAGAAATTCCATACTGTTTTCCACAGTGGTTGCACCAGTCTGCATTCCCACAAACAGAGTACTAGGGTCCCATTTTCTCCACAACCTCACCAAGACTTGTTGTTTGTTGATGATGGCCATTCTGACCAGTGTGAAGTAGTATCTCATTGTGGCTTTAATTTGCATCTCTCTGATAGCTAGCAATGTTAAGCATTGTTTCATATGCCTATGGGTCCTCTGTATGTCCTCCTTAGAGAAGTGCCTGTTCAGGTCCTTTGCCCATTTTTTAATTGGATTGTTTGTCTTCCTGGCGTTGAATTGTACAAGTTCTTCATATATTTTGGAGATCAAATCTTTGTCCAAGTTATTGTTGGCAAATATGTTTTCCCATATGGTTGGTTCCCTTTTCATTTTGCTGATGTTTTCTTTAGCCATGCAGAAGCTTTTTAATTTGATGAAGTCTCATTTGTTTATTTTTTCTTTAAGTTCCCTTGCCTTAGAGGACGTATCAACAAAAATATAGCTGCATGGGATATCTGAAATTTTACCACCATTGTTTTCCTCTAGGACTTGAATGGCGTCTTGGCTTATGTTTGTCTTTATTCCATTTTGAGTTTAATTCTGGTGTATGGTATAAGTTTGTGGTCTAGCATCATTTTTTTGCATGTACCATTCCAGATCTCCCAGCACCATTTATTGAAGGGGCTATTTTTACTCCATCTTATCCTTCTTTCCCCTTTCTCAAATATGAATGGACCATAAAGACACTGATTTATTTCTGGGCTCTATATTTTGTTCCATTGATCTATGTGTCTGTTCTTATGCCAGTACCAGGATGTTTTTTATTACAGTGGCCTTGTAATATAGTTTGATATCAGGTATTTTGATCCCTCCTACTTTGTTCTTCTTTGCCAAGATGGCTGAGGCTATTCAGGGTTGTATTGGGTTCTATATAAATGTTTGAAATATGTGTTCTATATCTGTGGAATATGTCTCTGGTATTTTAATAGGGATTGCGTTGAATCTATAGATTGCTTTGGGTAGCATGGACATTTTAATGATGTTGATTCTTCTAATCCATGAACATGGTATAAGCTTCCATTTATTTGTATCTTCCTTAATTTCTTTCTTCAGTGTTCTATAGTTTCCAAGTATAGTTCTTTTACCTCATTAGTTAAGTTTATTCTTTGTTGCTTTATTTTTCTTGTTGCTATAGTAAATGGGATTTTTTTCCTAGTTTCTGGTTCTGATAATTCATTGTTGGTATACAAAAATGCCTTTGATTTCTGAATATTGACTTTGTGTCCAACTATTTTGCCAAATTCACTTATTAGGTTGAGTAGTTTGTGGGTGGAGCCTATAGGGTTTTGATATTTCTTTTTGATAAAGCACTTCTCCTAGGAGCATTCCAAAGTGTGAAATTTTTAAAAATTTTGTAAGTCTCCTAATTTCTATACTAAAATGGTACTTCAGCTGGATATAAAATTCTAAGCCCAAAGGTCTTCTCCTTCAAAACATTGAAGACTTTATCCAGTGTTGCTGGTAAGAAGTCTGCCATAAATCTGGTACTTGTTCAGATTTTTTTCTTTCTAGGAAATTTTTAAATTTTCTTTTTGTCTCTATGCTCTGAAGTTTAACTGTAACCTGACTAGATATTTTTAAATTCAACATTTTGAAATTGTAGTTAACATACAGTACCAAATTAGTTTGTTACCAAAACAGTCATTCAACATTTATATACTTTAAAGAGTAATCACCACAATAAATCCAGTAGCCATTTGTCACTGTATATAGTTTTTATGATATAATTGACACTATTCCCTATGATGTGCATTCCCTCCATGTGACTTATTTTATTAGCAGAAGTTTAGTTTTTTCACCTGTTGTGTTCAGCACTCCATTAGCTTTTTATGCTGAGCTTTTATATCTTCCTTGAAGCCTGGGAAATTCATGGTTACATTTCCTCCTCTCTGTTTTGCTACTTGCTCACCTCCTGGGAATTCCATGTTATAGATTTTGACACCTTTATTTCAGGGTTTCATGACTCTCAACATTCCTTATGGGTCCCATCTCTTGCTGAACTTTTCCCTTCCTTATGTCTTCCAGGAAGGTATTGTGACCCAGCCTTTTGACCCACTAGCTTCTACTTCAGCTGAACCCATTCTGCAATTGCAATTGGATCTCTGGTTGTTTGTAGTTTTTGTTTTTCATTTGTCTGTTTATCTGTTTTTAATATCAACAGTTACATTTCACACCCCAAATTTTAAATTAGTCTTTTTTCCTGCTCTATAATATCAAAAGTTTCCCTTATCTTTCTGTGAGAATATTCATTAGGAACATTGCAAATTCATATTCTGTTTTTTGTTCTTGTTGTTCAATTGAAATTTATCTTTTTTTAATTGAATTTATTGGAGTGACTTTGGTTAATAAAATTATATAGGTTTCAGGTATATTCTGCTTCCTCTGGAAAGGCTTTTAATTTCAGTTCTCCTTCTTATTTGGAGCTTATGTTTTTCAAGTATCTAATCTTTTTTCTTGGGAGCACATCTTTTATTCCCTTGAGCAATGGCCTAGCTTGGGTTCCTCCAGGGAGTGATGGTATGGAGGATCCTCGGAGCAGAAAACTTCGAGGGCTACAGTCTGGGTTCACCCATTCCAGCCCTCTACCCAAGTTCCCTGCCCACTCCTTGTCTTGTGGGATTTTTGCTCTAGGCACTGATCTCAGCAACATTGGGACAACCATCCCTGCTGTAACTGTCTAGTGGAGGAGAAGTGTGAAGGAGTGGAAGGCACATACAGAGTCCCACTTTCCCACCACTTCCCCTTGCCATTGACTCCCCACCCCAGGAAATCACTGCTCCCTATTTACCTGTGCTATGTGAAGAAGGGTGATAATCTGCTGTGACTCTTCTCCCCATACATGTTAAACTTTCAGTTTGGGGTCCATTCAGAAAAATATGGGTGAACCAAAGGACTCAGCATCATTTCTCTTTGTTTCCTAAATCTACTGTCCCTCCAAAATCAAGATCAATCCTTTCCTTCTAAAGAAGTTTCAGGCCCTGGCTGGTGTAGCTCAGTGGATTGAGCACAGGCCTGCGAACCAAAGCATCACTGGTTTGATTCCCAGTCAGGGCACATGTCTGAGTTGCAGGCCTATCCCCAGTACGGGGTGTGCTAACCACACATTGATGTTTTACTCTCTCTCTTTCTCCCTCCCTTCCCCATCTTTCTAAAATAAATCAATAAAATCTTTTAAAAAAATAAAGAAGTTTCAATTTTGTATTAGTCACTGAGACCCAGTAGTGTCTCTATATTTTTGTGGTCAGGGCCAGCTTCATGCATGGGTGAGCATCCTGTGTAGTTGTACAGCATCCATACATAGATGCTCCCTCATGATTTAATGCTCTGCCGTCACCGCCTTGATCCTGAGTACTTTTTGAACACAGGGCATGCGTTTTCATTTCACCCTGGGCCCCACAAGTCATGCAGCCAGGGCTGCCCGTGGCATCTCCAAGACTGGCTTTAGCAGCTTATGTGAAGTCACCAAGTTATCTGAAACTGACAAAAGTTAGATTTCTAAGAAATTCACCCACAGTTCTCTTAACATGGTCAAGTACAGACCATTCCTTCAGATTTAACAAAATTTATGGGGGGGAAGGATGGTTCAGACCAGCATCTCATGTATGTTATGGCAACTACAAAGAAACAATACCTGTATATCGCCCACCTCAAACATTCAGAGGAGCCCTTAAAGGGACCCTAACCCTTTAGGGTCCTCATTGCAGGCAGGTTCTCATGTAGCAAATGCTAGCCCTCCCATTTTTTTTTAAGTCTGAGTTTGGGAACCATAAACTTTGGTAGGTAAAACCTTAGAGCTTATTTTAACCTGGAAGTATCTATAAATGCATGCAAAACTATGCCTATACATCTAGAAACATATTTTCTTGGGAATACAGTCTATAGCTTCACAAGATCATCAAAGACATCCAGACAAAGGTTGTGAAAGACATCCAGCCCACAGTTTTGTGAAAAGATTCCAAGGGCTCTGTAAGAGTAAAAATTCAGTTTCTCCCCCACACAACTCACACAGCACATACAAGATTTTCTCACTAGAAATGATGTTGTCCCATCCTAAAGGTAGGAATTAAGAGTAATCACTAGTTATTGATGAGGGCTTATTTAAGCTTAGAATGTACCACATGCTGTGTTTTATTAATGTTAATTTGAAAAAAAGATCAGCAAAAGAATTCTTCTCAAATGGTCCAATACTTGATAACCTTTTACCAGGTTTCCTTTCTAGTGGTGAAAATCTAAGTATTAAAATTTGTTTTTAATTTTATTGAATTTAGCAGGGTGACATTGGTGAGTAAAATTATATAGGTTTCAGGTGTACAATTCTATAATACATCATCTGTATATTGTATCATGTCCTCACCATCTGAAGTCAACTCTCCTTTTGTCACCATTTATCCCTTTACTCTCTTCTACCTCCTCCCACTTCCCTTTCCCTGTGGTAATCACCATACTGTTGTCTGTGTCTATGAGCCTGTTTTTTATTTTGTTTGTTACTTTATTTTGTTCGTTAGATTCCACATATAGATGAAATCATATGGTACTTGTCTTTCTCTGACTGACTATTTTACTTAGCATAGGTCCATCCATGTTGTTGCAAAGGGTACGATTTCCTTCTTTTTCACTATGGCCAAGTAATATTCCATTGTGTTAAAAAAATTTGCCCAGTAGTGTCGGAACAATGATCAAGGTGACAACTTATTGTGCCAATTTTCCTTCTTGCTAATTATATTCTGTTAGCATTGTCTATTACCAAAGATTTGTTTGAAGGAAAATCTGTCAAGCTTTCAACGTGACTGAATCCAGTGCTTTGGCCATTGCTACCCCCTCCCTCCATGACCCCTCCTGGCCTGCCCCGCCACCACACAGTTTATCTGAAAATCCCTGCTGCTCTACTTAATTGACTGCTTTCAACAAAGAGAAAAAAAATGCAACTCGCGGCTTCTATTTTTCCAGTTCACCTTGATAATTACAAGTTTGAAAGTTAGAGATGTATGGTGATCGGCAATCTGACACGTTCCCTAGCATTACCACTGGTATAGAGCTTAGTAAAGCTCATAGAAGAAAGAAGGAAGGAACAAATACACACTAGCAACAAGAGCTGATATTTATAGTGTGCTGTTTTCCTGACAAAAGTACTTTAGAGATATTTTCAGAACAACTCTCTTCCTAAGAAGCTGTCATCACCCCATTTGAAGAAACTGAGGCACAGAGAAATACAATTATTTGACCGCAGTCAGGAGAGGAACCAGGGCTTACCGTAACAGTTTGACTTGGGAACTCAATGTTTACAACAACTTCATGATATCTGCTCCCAGAATCAGAGCTCCTGTCTAGCATGAGAACACCAGAGTAACCACACAACGACTGAATAGCATTCCAACGAATAGCAAATAAATTAGATCATGTGCTTAGTCTATGCAGATTTATCATAGGTCAACATGAGTCTCCTATAGGATTTTTGAAATAATAAAAATACCCTACAGAGCCCTGTGAAGGCTGCATGGAATTCAGGAAATGCCAAGCTAGGGAAGCACAAGCCTCCTTCTTTCTTCATGAACGATGTTCTTCAATCTCTACCTCTGAGCTCACAGCCAGGGTCCAACTCATAGTTGGGACTAAATAAACATTTGCTGAATTATACTAAATTAAGTGTGACCTTGCACTAGTCACATCTCTAAAACCGAGTTTTTTTCACCTCTAATAAAATGAAGAGGTGAGTCCAGAACTATGGGTTTTCAACCCTGGCTGTACCGGAGAAGCCCCTGGGGGATTAATAAAAAGCACTGATGTTCCCACTCCACTCAGGGATTTTGATCTGAGGTAGGTTCCAGGCTTTATTGCTCTTTTTTTTCCTCCCACCCCCCACCCCTTCTCCCAGGGAAGCTAGAGTTGAAAACCACAGACCAGTATTTCTTGAAAGTTTGTCATCTAAACCAGCAGCAGCAGCCTACAAACAACTCAAGGTCATACTGAAAATAGCTCCACTCCACTTACATAGAGGTGCAGACAGATGAGAAATGCTTCCCGGAGAACAATAACCTGATTCATTAGCATATTTAATTTCTTACAAACCCTTAGACACATGTTACAATTGGTTCAAATGCTACTGCCTCGTGGAAACCACTGACCTTAATTTCCGAACTCCCTTGCCACCCACTTCAACCAAATTTCCTTAGGGGTGAGGGCATGTTGATCAATATACTTAAACTGGCTAGTTATATTGGATCTATCCTCTTTTCCCCTTTTTTACCTACTGGAGGCATTTCTAGCAGCATTTTACCTGTCATCCTTAACGGCTCTTATGAAGGGAAATATTTTTTAAAGGATCTTTTAGTTGAAGTAAACAGAGAAAAGCTTCATTTCCTTCTATCTGATTAGATACTCAGATTTGGAAATCTACAAATGGTTCCAGGTCTGCATGCTCCAAAATACTTTTTAAAGGTCATTTACATAATCCTGTCAAGAATGCCATATGGTTATTGGATCAAAGACATAGTCATTACTTCTGGGACTTTCATCCTGTCCCAAGATTAGCTTCCTTAGCATGTTCTGTGAGCTAATGGACACTTTTCTTTAAACCTAACGCAGGCTGGTAACAGTCTTCTCCGTGGATTTAGAATTTTAATTCGAAGATTATGCAATCACTATTTTTTTTAAGAAGTAATTTATTTTGAGGGCAAAGTGCTCTGTCTTAGGGAAAGCAGTTTCCTCTTCAGCTATTCTGCTTTGAAGAAGAGCTAAGGTTTTGTAACACCCGAAGTGCGTGCATCTTCCACAGCACTACGCCTTGGTGGCTTCGACTCAGATGAGAACTTCAGTCTCACGTCTGAAATAGTCTCAAAGGAATTTTTCAAATGTCTCAGAGAACAAACAAGTCTCTGGTATAGTGTTCATATCTATGACATTTTTTGCACTTTGTGAAGAAAGAGATAGACAATTATCACAGTAGAGGGAAGGGAGGATTTTAAACCCCTAAAGATAGGTTTAGACAGGAATGTACCTGTGTTTATGTTATGTGTCTGGGAGGCAGTGTGGCCTCACTGTAGGAATCAGCGGAACCTGGGCACAGGTTCCGGTTCTGTCACTTACCAGCTGTATGATCTTCTCACCATTTCACTTCTCTGTCTGTGAAAGTGGTAGCAATGATACTAATGTCATGAGCTATTATCAGTATGAAATGAGTGACATAAAGTTCTTATTATTGTGCTTTAATGTGTAACTTCTCAATCAAGTTTGTTAACAGAGTGGTGGCGGTGATGATGGTGGGTGTACGTGTGCCTTTTCTATGTACCGTAGTGGTACCATGTACCCATGTACCACTCTGAATTGAAGACATTCTTTGATTTATTTATCAAATAATGGTAACACCCATTCAATACCTTTGTCAGGTAGTGTGCTAGTAAATGTCTAAGAACTGTCTCATGTACAGGGAGTGGGATAAGGGAGGAAAACACTGGTTTGTAGAATTTCCTTGGTGTAAAACGACATCTAACGCCAATCTACCAGCACTGCATGACGTGACTGAAAATAAGTTGAGAAGAGGTGCCCATGACTGGCTATCGGTCATTGGCTCCAGCTCACCGTTGCATTTATCAGCTCTTAGTACCAGCAGCCTGGGGTTGCTCGATGTCACACAGATTGCTCTCCCTCAGAAGCTACATGGTTCCCAGGGATTAAATTTGTCCAGGCTTGCACTATACATAGAATAACTGAACAAAATACCTGGTGACTATGGCTGAGGCTCACCTTAGAGGGTCTCGTTCAACAGAACTGTCTGGTATCAGAGCAGAACAGAGCCAGAGGGCTGCCCTAATACCAGACAATCCCTCTGGTACAATCCCCAATTCTGATAAGGAAATTTGAGCACCCAGGACTTTGCCATTAGGTGACTCATCCACATTCCTACTGCTGTTTTCTAATAGTAATAAGATTAGAAACCACCTCTCCTTGCTGTTTTCTTTCTAGGACTCCTGCCATCACAACGTGTGGCCTCAGGCCACTCAGCGAGGGAACTCAGTGACGGGAAAAGAATCTGTTTCTGTTTGCTGCAGTCTACCTTTCTAGCCACTTGAAAAGAACACAAGTTTTTTAAATCAGTCAGGATTTTTTCCCCAAATGCCCGCACGTGGACTTAGGTCTAAGGCTGGCCTTGGGACGGCCTTGTATTAATAGTTGAGATGGACTTTATGAGATGCTTTCGGTGTCATCAGAAAGCAAGACTCTTCAAAGGCAAGGACACAAGAAAGGGACTTGCAGGGAAGACCAAACTATGATAAGATTTTAATGTATTGACGTTCACTTTGGCAAATTAATTTGTTTTAAATTTACAAATTTTAGAGCATCTGTCTGTGCCAGGCATCACTTTTCTGGATGCTGCAGATTCAGTCAAACAGCACAGAGAAAGCTCCTGCCTTCATGAATTTGCTTTCCGGGTAAGGGAGGGGGCAGTAGGTGGGAAGAGTGAGAAGAACAGAAAGTGACTGATAAGATATCTTCTAGTTGCAGAGCAAATACATGCTCTAAAGAAAAGCAGATCAAAGCAAGGAGAAAAAGCCATGGCAAAGGATGGAGGAGGCTGCTATTTAGATACGGAGGTCAGAAAAAAAGGCCTTTCTGAAGTGATGACTTTTTGGCAAAGCCCTGAAAAAAAATGAGGATCTGAGGGGAAAAAAGTGTCCCTGTGAACGGAAAAAGTTAAGTATGAAGACCCAAAACAAGCCAGTGTGGGTGGAACACCGGAAGGTCTGAGGAAAGGATAGTAACAAAGATCAAGAAGGACTGGCGTTGTCATGGAAATTTGTTTGGGGTTTGATTCTAATTATGATGGGAAGCCTTAAACAGTTCCGAGCAGTGAAAGAAAGGGCCTTGATTAAACTTGGAAGATCATTCCAGCCTCTGTATGACTGAAGCTACCAGCAGAAGCAGAAAGTCAATTTGGCCAGCTACAGCAGTGGTCCAGCTGAGACACGTGGTGTCTCGGACAGCTGTTGCGGAAATAGTGAGAAGTGGTTGCATTCAGTATATTTCAGAAGTATTGCTAGCATGACTTTCAGGTAGACCCGATGTGGGGCATTCAGGGAAAGGAGGAATCAAGGATAACCTCTGGTTCTTAGGTCTGAACCCATAATTTATGACACTGCCATTAACTGGACAGGGAAACTTGAAGGAGAGGGAAGTTCAGAAGAGGTCAAAAGGACAGTACTTTTGGGGACATGCTAAGTTTGAGATGACTATGGTTAAATCTAAAGATAGATAGAGATGTCAAACTAAGGGAAGAATTTGAGTTTACAGAGAAGAGGTGTGAGGACCGGGGACAGAGTCTGGGCACTCTGTAATATTTAGAGGTCTGGGAAACAGGAAGATTCAGCAGAGAGCCTGAGGAAGAGTATCCAGAGAAGGAGAAGAACACTCACAATTCTGTGTAACCCAGAAGCCAAGTAAAGAAAGCGCTTCCAGAACAATGAAGTAATTACCAATAAAATAGTCTGCTAGAATTTAAGTAGAGAACTCAGAGCTGACCTGTGGATTTTAACAGATGGAGGTTACTGGTAAAAGTACTAAGAACAGTTTCCGTGCAGGAGTAGGGAAGGAAGCCTGACTGAAATGAATTAGAGGGAGAAGAGGAGGCTGCGAACGGATGATAGCAAGTACTGGCCACTCTAGTAAGACAGTGGACTTTTTCTTTGAGATGGGAGATATTTCTACGTGTTTGTATGCTGATATAAGTAATCTGGTAAAGGGAAATTTTTATGTTCAGGAAAGGTATAATTGCAGGAGCAATACCCTTGAGAAGATGAGAGAAGGTGGATCCAGCGTACCAGGCGGGGTGATAACGGCGATCACCGGCCATCGTCGTGGCCAGAAGAAGACAGCACACAGGAGCAAGAATGTGGGTGGGCTGGAAAATGAGGCCAGGGAATACACGGCAGCTCTCTGCCAATAGCTTTTATTTCTGCAATTGAAATAAGATGCCAGATCCTCATCTAAGAGTGAGAATGAGTCAAGGAGTGTGGAGACTCGATAAGAGAAAATAGCCACAGCTGTGACTAAGGAAGGATGAAAGCCAGAGCATCCAAGGGGGATTTTAGGTGGAGGGTAAGGCGTGAGAGTACATTGTCTAAATGAAGATTATGTGATGTTATCAGAAGTGACAACGTAACTAGTGGGAAAATAAAGAAGATATACCAGGTACTTGAATTTTTAATGAATTATGGAGTGTGCCTGGGAGGGGAATAGTTAATTTCAATGCGGCAGGAAAGTAACAGATGGTGCAGTCTAAGGTAAGTATGTCAGAGACCTTGTGCAAAATGAAAGTCAAGGTGAAGGTTTGAATAAAATAAACAAATAAAATGGCACATAGTACACACATATACATGTAAACATAGATGTGCACAAAGAAAACATATAAGTACATAAACACACATGTGTACACAACAACAAATGCCCACACTGATCTCCAACCTTTCAACTTTCAATATCAAAACAGGTTGAAGAGCTCTGCCTCCTCTGATAATCTTTAAAGTATTTAATTGCCAATAACCTGACCTCATACATACATGAAAAAGGTGAAGATATAATATAAAATTAAATTTTTCTTCACCCTTTTCTTATCCACTTACTGTACTTTTTAACTTTTCTCTTTTTCTCCTTGCCTTTCTTTTGATTTTGCTTAAAATAAATAACACCCCTCAATCCCTAAGAATCAGAAGACAACTGAGTGATGGTGCTTCTTCTCATTTCAGTTTCAGGTGGGCGGGGCGGTTCGGAGCAGCGGCAGCAAGGTCGCTGACACCAGCCTCCTCACAATCCATTATCACCTGCGCAGCACAGGGACCTGGCCACCAGGAAGAACACACAGAAGCACGATGGTAGTCAATGGCAAGTCCTGACTGATTCGCATACTGTGAAATCTACTAATTGGGTCTTGACCAACACTTTAAAAAAATAAAACTAGTTTAAAAATACAATAGAAAATGATCAGAGTGAATTACATGTAATACAGGTAAAATTTGGGGGGAAACATGTTTAGATGAAGATTATATATGTATGTGAGTAAACATCATGTACAAATATTCATACTTGGACACATGCATGTAATGAGTCATGACGTAAAATATACTGTGGGTCACAGTCAGCAATGTTTAAAAGCAACTGCCCTAGGGAATCCTATCCACTCGGACAGCTACTGGATTCTAAATTCGTTTGATAAGAAAGGCATTGCGGAAACCATGCCTCCCTATCCCTTATCCCTGTCTCAGCCGGTATGCTTACTTGCCTACTGATATCCCACTCACTTTTATGTTCAAGTTACTCAAAACCACTAGCACATTTACTTCAACCCAGCACATCTCCCATCCTTGACTGTCTGTCTCTAAAATCATTCCTTCATTCACTCAGATTCAAACTTTCGGAGTAAGCCAGTCAGCTGCCAGCATGTTTGGATTCTTCTTAACTGCTTTTGCTCCTCTTTGGTCCCCCATCTAAATGCCACCACGCTAACTCTCCCCCAGTACTGCTGCAACATTCTCACATCAGGCGTCCCGGTCTACGATTACCTAGGTTGTTGGTCCCTATGCCGTTGCCACTTAAATTCTCTAAATCACAGTGCTGATTCCCCTAATCAAAAACATTCCTTAGTTCCTCAAAATTTATCAAATAAATCCCAAGCATGCTTTTGCCTGCTGCTGAATTATTGGTGCCTGGAGCTCAGAGACCTTCTCTTATCATAGGTAAGAGCTTCTCTTACCTATATATCTTAGGACCCCTCTTCTCCACCTAACAGGATAATTATATAGTAGGCCCACAACAAATCTTGAAGAATAAATAATAAATAAAAAGCATTGTTATTAAACCATCAGTGTATAAAATGAAAATAAAAGTTCTTATGAATTAATAATTATATTATTGGGAATTTCTTGATGTGATTCAACATCTCGAATTTTCAAGCAGGCTAAGAAAACATAACATCAGCTGACATAAATAAATATCACAAAGTCAATGCAATTTACATAGGAGTCTGGCATTAAAAATGAATGAATGGATTTATTTTTGTAAACAAATAAATTGACTTTTTGTTCATTACATCAGCACTATATAGGTTTTCACTACATTTTTTTAAAGCAAACCATAGTCAGTTCTAACAAACACTACAAAATTGGGGGCTTTATATATGTAAATAAGTCAGACTGCTTAAAAGAGATGGCTCAAAACTTTCCTTCTATATTTTTCATACAAGTGTCCAAAGTATGAGGAAATAATTGACAGAATGGCCCAAAATTATTTCTACTCCCATAAAAAATGTATTAAACAATAATGGGAAAATAATCACAATGCACCACCTCCACATGAAAACTAAGCTGAAAGCAGACCTGACAGCTCAGTCCTGAAATGCACATTCAATCTAATGGGAGAGAACATCAGCAGAAAATAATTACCTGTTACTCTCACCCTATTTTCAGTGAAATTAACATGAAAATGTTTCAAGTTGTTGGAGGAAAATTCAACACACAGGTTGATCTTATCTTTAATTATAAAAAAGCAGTGCACACATTTTTTTACATGCAAATTCAGCTGTATATTGTTTAGTGTAGGAAAGGTTGGCCATGGTGGAGAAAATATCTTTCCTTTAGAACAATGGCGCCAGGTGCTAACAAATGCATTCCTATTTTTGGTTGTACTTTAAATTCTACTAACAAAGAAATATGCAAGACAGAAACCAAGATAAGAGAAAATTACATCTAAGTTTTGTTTAGCTTTAGTATTAACTGACTATACAGATACTTATGAATATTTATGTAGAAAGAATTCTAATTTTAAAAATATAATAGGATGCTTAGTATATACATAAGAGTTTAAAGTTTACAAAGCATTTCAAAGATATTGCTGCGGTCCCTTTTATGAACCTGAAAAAGTTTTAGGGCCCTATTCATTAATATGATGCACTATGTCATCAAAAACGATGTTGTAGAGAACTATTTATGACATATTGAAAATTATGTCCACTAAATGGAGGTTTAATATTAACGATAGTGGAAATGACACTTTAGAAGGACAGAGAACTCCCTAATTTATTCTTTCTCACATTTTCCTGCTGTCCGCTCTGGCATTCCTCCAAGCAACATGACTGACTCCATACACAGGACAACTAACTGCAGAAGGGTTGCTGTTGGTATTGTTTCACCAATAATTCCCCCAGAATATTGTACAGCTCTGTACTTTCTCTCAAACCCCTGGTTCAGTTAACTGTTCCTTAAGGAGATAGGATAACACAATGATCAAATATTCTGGCTGGAGCCATGTTACCTGGTTGAACCTCAGCTCTGCCACTTACTGTGTATCTTTGGGCAAATTATTTAACCTCCTCTACAGATGTATGAAATGGGGACGAGAAGATTTCCTATCTCAAAGGGCTGCTTTGGGGATTAAATAAGATGATGCACATAGAATATCTAGTGACTGGCAAGTAGTCAAGAGTCATTTGAGGGCTTTTTTTTCCTTCCAAGGACGATGCCAAATCTACTGGTGACATCATCCATCACGGATTATAAAGGAAGACAATGCTCTCGGGTTAAAGCCATAGAAGCCTCTCCACATGCCTTGCTTGTTCTATGAGAGTTAGTTCTGTGTGGACAGTAGAGAATATATTAAAACACAATGAGTATTAATGCTTATGAAGTCCTAGTGAAAGCTTTTCTCTTTCATAAGGGAAGTGAGGTTTGGACCAAACCATGACCAGGCAGAGCCTGCCTCCCTTGATAGGATGGATGCCATTTGTCCAGTACAACCTAAGATTCTGCCTACCAGTCACTATCTGCCTTCAAGCAGCCAAAGGATCTCAAAGAACCACAGTGACTAGAAAGAAAGGGGCATCTCAGGTGGCTCTACCAGTAGAATAATGTCCTCATAGGCCGCAAGTAAAAAATTAGATTGCCAAAAGTTACAGAGTTTAACCTCATTTTGATAAAATATGAATAGCGATTTCTGAGTGATTTGTATAAAAGGCATTCTTTGGGTGAGGGAATAATTTTAGATTTACAGAAGAGTTGGGAAGGTGGTAAGGAGAGCTTCTATGTACCTGCCACCCAGTTCCCCAAGGTCAACTTTTTATGTAACTGTAGTACCTTTGTTCAAACGGAGAGATTGGCATTGCTACATTACTACTAACTCCAGGCTTTTTTTAGAGTTGACCAGTTTTGCCCAATGACATCATTTTTCTATTCCAGGATCCCACTTTGCCAGGTCTGTGACAGTTTCTTTGTCATAACCTTGACAGAGTTGAGGAGTACTAGCCAGGTATTTTCTGAACTGTGCCTCCATTTGGTTTTTTCCAATGTTTTCTTGTCCATTCTTTGAATAATGTAATAGATTTTTAAGAATACCACAGAGGTAAGGTGTCTTTCTCATTATATAACATCAGGAGGTGAATAGCAACAACATGACTCCTTACTGGTGATGCTAACCTTGACCACTGGGTTACAGTGGGGTCTGCCAGTTTTCTCCACTATCAAGTTATGATTCTTCCCTTTTCTTATCAAATCTGGGGGCAGGGATGCTGTTGTTTTTGGTTTGCCACTGCTTCTAGTCTACCTCAAAGGCAGAGAGAGGAAATAATATAAATAACTTATCTTCTTTTTTCTTGTCCATATTTTCTAAATTTCCTGCTAATAATTTTGTTTTTGTTTTCTATTGCTGCTATAACAAATTACTGCAAACTCAGTGCCTTGAAACAACAAAAATGTGTTATCTTATAATTCTGCAGTCTACAAGTACAAAACGGATCTCACTGATTAAAATCAAGATATCAAAACAGCGGTGTTTCTGGAGACTCCAGGAAAGAGAGAGAATTCACTTTGTTGCCCTTTCCATCTTCTGGAAAATGCCCACATTCATTGGCTAACAGTGTCCTTCCTCTTCCATCTGCAAAGCCAGCCACTGTGGGCTGGATTCAAGTTCTGTCACTTTGTCACTTGCAATGACATTGGGCACAGTCAAATAATCCAGGGAGCATTATTTTGCCTGCTAAAAATGTGAATTATTTTGTAACAAGAAAAACACAGTAATGATAAACTAGTCATTCATAAAACTAATAATTTTTTTAAATCTAACCAATAATGATGTTTTGCTCTGCAAATTAGAAAAAGTACCCTTTTCTCAAAGAACGTTACTTCCATCTGATGAAATGTCATATTATATTGATTTAGTTAAAACAAGAAAATAGTATGTGAACCTACAATGTCTATTACATTGTAATAAATATATAAATTCATAATGACTGTTATACAAATGGCATCCCTTAAATGTGATGTCCTCATGCCGTATATGACCCGCTCCAGCATGCATGGTATCCACAGCAGAATTACGTAGACTGTTGCAAAACCATGCCCTTCATTAGTTGTTTTTCACACGATTACCTATTTAATGTTCTTACTACCCTGCTAGGTGGTGATTAATATCACACTTAATTGAAATGAGACTTCAAGTAATTTTCCCAAAGCTGTATAGCTACTAAGTGTCAAAATTAGAGTTCAAACTCAGTAGACCCAACACCAGAGTCTTTATTCTGCAGTGGCTCTCTCTACAGCCATCACATATGTCCTTCAAAGTCAAAAGAAAGCAAAGTCCTGGCCTCTGTAGATTCTGAAGAAAATGTAGGTTCAGGAGATTCTCAGTCTTCCTGCTAAACCAAGGGCGTAGCACCTCTCTTTCCACATCACCCCACCCTGCGATCACCACAGTCTTGACTTTACGGAAAATAAACACTAGAATTTTTTTCTATCACACCCACAGCATAACTATTTTTAAAACTGTCCCAGTGCCAAATGGAAATAAGTAATAGAAACCAAAACTATAGGTGATTGGTAAATAGGCCTTAAGGAAAATCCTGATAAACAATCATGAGGAGAAATGTTTACACTTAGTAGTTCAAATAAATACAAGTTAAGACAACATTTACAGAGCACTTCAAAACAAAAATAATGTTGGGAAATAGATATCAACATTTGGTGTAGTTCCTGTGGAATTAGGATGCTCATTTACTGGTGGTAACAATGGAAATTGTTACAACATTCTTAAAATGCAATGGAAAATAGCAAGACCCTTACAAGTATTCATGAATCTTTTGATCCAGACAATCAAGAAACTGAGAAAAATAGGACTTCCAGCCAAGATCGAGTATAGGTAGATACACTGTACCTCCTCATATAACCAAAAGGACAGTAACAAATTTAAAAAAAAAAACAAAAAAAAAAAAACAGAACTGTCAGAAAACCGAACTGTAGGGGAATCTTGAAAACCAAGAAATTAAAGAAGAAACATTCATCCAGACCAGTAGGAGGGGTGGAGACAGGCAGCAAGGCAGAATGGACTTGCAGCAAGGCAGTGGCTGGAGGACTAGGTGGTCCCACATTCACATGCAGATAAACTGGGAGGAACAACTTGGAAGCAAGACGGACCACACAACCCAGGGTTCCAAGGCAGGGAAATAAAGGCTAAAAACCTCTGATTGAAAAAACCTGTGGGAGTTCCCGCAGCAGGAGAAACTCTCAGCTTCATAGGAGAGTTTGTTGGAGAGACCCACGGGGTCCTAGAACATACATATCCCACCTACCTGGGGATCAGCACCAGAAGGGCCCAGTTTCCTTGTGGGTGGTGGCGGAAGTGACTGAAAGTCAGGAGAGAGCTGAACAAGTGGCATCGTTGCCTCTCAGACCCCTCCCCCACATACAGCACCACAATGCAGCAACATGGGTTGCCCTGCCCTGGCAATACCCAAGGTTCCACCCCTCACTACATAACAGGTGCATCAAGACAAAAAAAGTGGCCCAAATGAAAGAACAGATCAAAGCTCCAGAAAAAAACAACTAAGCAATGAAGAGATAGCCATGCTATCAGATGCACACTGATAATCAGGATGCTCACAGAAATGGCTGAGTATGGTCACAAAATAGAAGAAAAAATGAAGGCTATGAAAAGTGAAATAAAGGAAAATGTATGGGGAACCAACAGTGATGGGAAGGAAACCAGAACTCAAATCAACAGTTTGGAGCAAAAGGAAGAAATAAGCATTTAGCCAGAACAGAATGAAGAAGCAAGAATTTTAAAAAATGAGAAGAGGCTTAGGATCCTCCGGGACAACTTTAAACATTCCAAATCTGAATCATAGGAGTGCCAGAAGGAGAAGAACAGGAGCAAGAAATTGAACACATATTTGAAAAAATAATGAAGGAGAAATTCCCCAATCTGGCAAAGGAAATAGACTTTTAGGAAGTCCAGGAAACTCAGAGACTCCCAAGGAAGTTGGGCCCAAGGAGGAATACACCAAGGCACATCATAATTACATTACCTAAGATTAAAGATAAGGAAAGAATCTTAAAAGCAGCAAGAGAAAGGAGACAGTTACCTACAAAGGAGTTCCCATACGACTATCAGCTGATTTCTCAAAAGAAACCTTGCAGGCAAAAAGGAGCTGGAAAGAATATTCAAAGTCATGAAAGGCAAGGAAAGACCTATGTCCAAGATTACTCTACCCAGCAAAGCTATCATTTAGAATAGAAGGGCAGATAAAGTGCTTCCCAGGTAAAGTCAAGTTAAAGGACTTCATCATTGCCAAGCCCTTATTATATGAAATGTTAAAGGGACTCATCTAAGAAAAAGAAGATAAAAATATGATCAGTAAAATGACAACAAACACAACTATCAACAACCAAACCCCCCCCCCCAAAAAACAAACTAAGCAAACAAGTAGAACAGAAAGAGAATCACAGAAATGGAGATCACATGGAGGGTTATCAGTGGGGAAGGGGAGGGGAGGAATGAGGGAAAAGGTACCAAGAATAAGTAGCATAAACTGTAGGTAGAAAATAGGCAAGGGGGGGCGTTAAGAATAGTGTGGGAAAAGGGGAAACCAAAGAATTTATATGTACAACCCATGGACATGAACTAAGGAGGAGGGGAATGCAGGCAGGAGGGGGTGTGCAGGGCAGAGGGGAATGAAAGGGGGAGGGTGGGACAACTATAATAGCATAATCAATAAAAATATTTTTAAAAAAGGAACTGAGAAAAATAAATTTTATTCAACAGTATAAAAAACCTACATTCATGTGCTATTTATTGTCAAAAACCTAGAAACACCCAAAACAAAACAGTAGCAAAGTGATTCAGTAAATTACAGTATATCAACTTGATGGAAAACTGTACAGTTATTAAAATGCTAAATATAAAGGTAATGTAAAAATGTAGAAAATGTTTATGGTTTGAGTGGGAGAAAAGAATAAAAGGGCCTATATTCTATGACTGTAGCTGAAAAAGTATGTATTTGTGTAAACAAATATGGAATTTTCTCATTCTAAAAGGTATATTTTTAGTATATCAACAGCTGTGAAATCAAGTTACATTTCACAATCAATACTGTCTTCTGTTTTCATTGGAAGTACTTTTTCTTTCCACGTGGTACTTGAAATAATGATACATCTTAGATTGATTTAAATGTGGTACTATTAGAAACCATACAAATCTATGAACATTGAGATGCATAGGTTCTTTTGAGTTGGTGTTTCTGGATTCTTAGGATATAATCACAGCAGTGGAATTGTCAGGTCAAAAGGCAGTCCTATTTTTAGTTTTCTGAGGACATTCCATACTGCTTTCCACAGTGGCTGCACCAGTCTGCACTCCCACCAATAGTGCACAGTGGTTCCCTTTCCTCCACAACCTTGCCAGCACTTGTAGAGGGGAGAGAGGAAGGGACTAGAGGGAGAAAGAAGGGGAAGGGTCAAGTCAAGGAACTTGTATGAAGGACCTATGGACAAGGACAACAGGGGGTGGAGGACTGAATGTGGGAGAAGGGAGGTGGGCAGGGCAGGAGAGAGCAATGCAGAGGCAGGGGGAGGAACAGGGACAACTGTAATTGAACAACAATAAAAAATTTTTTAAATGATCATATATGAGTTAAGATAAACTAATTAAAGATAATACATTTTATTTTTAAAAAGAAACTATACAAATCTGAAACTGATATTAAGGTTGGAGATTTTAGATGTTTCATTTTACCTATGTTCAAAATTAAACTTTTTTAGAATAACAAATAAATAGATTTAAATGCCTCTGATGGGTACCAGGAAATTCTAAAGGGTGATGCATCTACAAGGAATTGCCATGTGCGATGAATAAAACTTCTTTTAAGAAGAGGAAAAACGTGAAATGAATTCTGAAGAAAGGAATCTGGTTTTAGCAAGAAAAAAGAATGAAGCGGAAAGGGGCTCCAAAACATTCCCTGACCTACCTTGTGACATGAAGGGTGCAGTTTTCTGTCTAACTTCAGAGTGATCAGGAAGCACATGCCAGCAGAGGAAAATATGAAAGCTGAAAATAGCCAAGTAGCTGTCATTCTCATCATTCTCCATTAAAAGTGTTTCTGCATTAGACATAATTAAATTTAGCATAAACCAGGTAAGCAGTTTTAATCTTACACAAAAATTCTTGCCAAAAACAAGAAAACAATGGTAGAAATTCACATGGGATTAAAGAGTTCTCAGTTTTCAAAATACAGTAAGTCGTGAAAACTATAAACACAAAAAAAAGGAAGTAATATTAAGAAAGAAACAAATATCAGGATATTTAAAAGTAAAATTTATGACAATAATTTTGAAAATTTGTCATCAACTATAGTTAGAGTAAACAAAAGAAATGAGCTATCAATCAGTTCCTTTTCTTTTACCTTTTTCTATAAGAACATGTAAGCTGAGATTCATTTGAATCTAACTGAGGTTAAAAGTAAGTGCAACCCAGAAAGAGTAACCTAAGTGAGAAAACTAGGTTGGGAAAAAAGTCTCCAACCTGTAGTCATCAGAAATTAGAAATCCTGATTACAATAATTTACTCCAAATAAATTGTGGCATCCTCCCTTCCTTCCCCTGGAGCAGAGCCCCTGTGTGTGGAGGGGTACGCGGCCTCCAGGGACAGTTTTGATTCCCTAGTTCCTCTGCAGCCTGTGGCCAAGCTTTGGGCAGTGTGATATTATGCAAAGCCCTGCATGACTCAACTGTACCCCTCTTTAAGACCACTCCTTACAATGAAAGGTGAGTGGTCTCTGCCTTCCCCAGTTTCCCTCTGTTGCCAACTTTCACTTGATCTAATGGCTGGAGTTCCAAGAGCCATCTTAGTTTACGGGTTGGTGCAGTGATCAGCAGTCAAGACTGCTAAAACTGATGAAGCAGGAAGAAACCCGGAACCTAATGATACAAGGGGTCCACTCTCCCATCTTTGGACTGCCACCCCTAGATGTCCACTGCCTGTCTTCTGTCTGGGTTAACCCACAACTATTGCTGGTACTTGATATTTAAGAGTTTAACTTGAGTCATAACTAATACATCAGGTGTGTGTTATGATGTTCTTGCTTTGTCAGGAACTCATGTAACATTCTTCGGAGAATAGGTTTCTTTACCTCATTCCCCAAATTGAACAATCAATACACACGTACCAACATCCACTAGGTGTACTATCCTATGCTCTATGTTTATGAAGTGGCAGAAAGGGAAACGAGATGAGAAGGAACTACAAACAAAAACAGTGTAACTCAATTCAATACTGCCATTTGCGACAATGTGGATGGATATTGAGAATATTATACTAAGCAAAATAAGTCAGACAAAAAAAGTTAAGGACCATATGACTTCACTCATCTCTTGGGTATAAAACTGAAAGCAACAAATGAACAAACAAGAAAAATGAACAAACAAGAGAAACAAGCAAACAAAATCTCATGGACAGACAATAGCACGGTGGTTATCAGAGGGAAGAAGTTTGAGGGGGAAGTAAAGGGAAAGGGGGTCAAATGTATGGTGATGGAAGATTTGCCTTTGGGCAGAGAGCACACAATGCAGTATACAGATGATGTATCATAGAATTTTATACTTGAAACCTATATAATCTTTTTAACCAATGTCATCCAAATAAATTCAATTTTAAAAAGTAACAGTGTAGTTGGATAAGGTGATGAAAAGGAAGAGAGCCAGAAACTGGAAGGTGTGCCCTTCCCCTGACTAATTATTATCAGCTCAGCAAACCTGAGCTTAGGATTTGAACTCAGAAAGCACCCTTAGTCCTAGCCCTGTGACCTTGAAGTCTTTCTGTAGCTTCTCTGGATCTCTTTCCACAGATGATTATATACTAATCTCTACTAGGCAGGACAGCTTTAGGGTAAAAGAAAATCATCTTTGTAGAAACGTCCATTTCAACCCTTCGAGTGAGCTTAGACTTCTTGAAATAAGGTTAGACATGCTCTCCCCACTGAGTCTTCTCCCGAACACTGATCTTTGACCAAAATACATTTTCTGACCATTCCTTCAACTTCCTTTAAAAACTTGCTGAAGTCTCCCTTCATGGATACAATTGTTAGGACTGTTTTCCTGCTGGCTTGCAAATTATATAGGTATTTCACGCTGATGCATTTGATCATGGAAAATTCTGTTTATCTCTGATATGTCTTGTGTGTTTCCTTAACAGTCGATTTCCAAAGAGAAATAAACTTGGAGTTGCTTTCAACTGACTCCTAGCACAAGTAGTTCAATTTATGATCTTTAACAACCAATTACGTGTGTATCATGACAAGCATTAAGTAGATATTTTCTGAGGATGGAAGTGAGTTTGGGAGAGGTAGTGACAATAAGAATAATTCAACATCATGAAGGTTGCTCAATCATCAATAATGAATCCGCAATTAGTAATGGAGAATTTCTCATGAGCTCATAAAAAAATGCAGTCATAAGCTTTATGCTTTTCACCTCATATCAAGAGCCTGCTTAAAAGAAATATTTATGGAGGACTCTTTAATAATCTTTTCATTCTTCCTGTCATTTCAGGGTTTGCCCTCCATTCAAGCTAATACCTTAGGAAAGATGCCCTCTTGCTCTGGCTTATGCTGGCCCTTGAACTGGGTCTCAGACAGAATCGTTGCTTCTGTCACTTACTGGGGAAAGATATTAAAATCATACATCTGCATGTGATGCGCTTGAGAATAACATCCACTGCCCTTAGGGGCATTCCACATGAGCAATTTAGCTTAAATTTGTTTTCCACCAAAATTTACATCATTATTCTTCTCAGACATTAAAACTAGGTCCCAAACTAACTTTTCTCATCAATTGCTGGTGTGAGCTCCAACAACTATGAAGACCCATAGAATGTGAATACTTTCCTCCTTCTTTCATCTCCCATCCTCAGTCTTAACTTTCCTCTCACTCAAATTTATATTTACCCCACTCTTAACATTTTTCCCTCCTGCTTATGTATATAACTGCTTTGATATGTGTGTTGGTCATAAGCAACTTAAAATGAGTTACAGAAAACAAACAATAAATAAGTAAATTAAATTAAGTAAGGGTGCATTGCATATTATATAAAATTTAGGCAGGCTGGATGTTTTAAAGTATTCTAAGGACCTGTGTCCAAAGGCCATTTCACCCTATATATTACCTGCCTATCAAAATATGCCAGTCCTGATGCTGAGTAGTCTTCTTAAGCCACAATGAATCAGACCCTGAACAGGAAATATTCTATAGAATATCCTTAACTCAGGGATGTTGGAAACATTGGCCAGAAAGAAAATCTTTTTTTCCCAAGAAAATTGGCAGAATCCCATCATTTGAGAGCTCTTGGAGGTCATTGACTTCTGGCTTCACCAGGTCATTGAAGCAATCTCCCCACATGGCAGCAAGAAAATATGTGTATTTGTGACACTGAGCTTATCCCAGGAGAGTTGCCACATAGAAATAGGTCCCTATTTATAAAGGTATTTGCTTAGCTCTTAGTTGGTTAATACAATTGAAAGTGTGACCATTGAATTCAGGTCAGGCAGAAGCTCACTAAGGCTAACTTTTCCATATATTGTGTACTCAGTCAAGTAATAATTGAACCTTAACCAAGCATCAAATGCATCACACTGATGCATTTGATTATGGAAAATTCTGTTTATCTCTGATATGTCTTTTGAGTTTCCTTAACAGTCAATTTCCAAAGAGAAATAACCAGTATTTGTAAGGCACAGTGTTAACTGCTGGAAGGGACATAAATATAAGCCATAAATATAAGTCCAATACTTGAGAAGCTTGCAATACAGTGAAGAAAGCTAAATCAATACTCAAAAGTCCATAAATATTATGCAGATAACCCATTCTTCAAATGGTATGTAACAAGTACAGAATTAAGAAAGCTTTTATGAAGGCCATGAATTTTACAACAATCCTTGTAATTTCTAGAGCATATTGGAAGGAAGAATGAGTAAGAGAAGTATGACAGGTGAGGGAGGAAATGAGAAAAAGGTGAGGAATATTCAGGAAAGATCCCCAAACTAAACCACTTGGACTGCCTCATTTTAGTTAAAAGTAAAAAATAAATAAAGCCCTTGGCTTGGCAGGCTGTAGAATGGTGGGAAGGACAGTTTGTTCTTAACTGAGTGGAAAGGAAGGTACCCTTGAACCTTTCCAAGAAAGGGAGTGATGGCATCAGAGATTCCTTGAGAGGTTTAATCTGGAACCAAATCAGGGGATGGATTAGAGCTGGGAAGAAAGAGGTCATTGAAAAACAAGAAACTTACCCAGTTTTCTATTTGTTTATCTCCTCCACAGCAAACAGCAAGTGTTAATTCTACACTGATTATGTACACTGCATATAGCATCACACACAGAATTACTACTAATAACCCCTGGAATAATTCACTAATGAAATTTAGCTTTCATGATGTGCAACAATAGCAGATATTTGAGATCCAGAAATCTCTGATCGCTTTATAATTTAACTCTCTCCATCATTTCAGTTTTTAAAAAATCAAAGAGTATTTCCAGCAGTGTTTTTGGATTTTTTGGCTCTGGCAATCAACGCGGCAAGGGGTATGGTTTTCTGAACATTGTTGAATGGAAATGTTTACTTCTGCAAATCCTGCCTTTACTTTCAAAATTATAAGTGTATTGGTTCCCCTCGAGCTCACTAAGTGCTTTTGCTCCACAGCCACTCATCTGAACAGCAGAAAAGCCTTCAACAAGGCAATTTCCATCACAATCGGAACCAATCTGAAATTCAGACTTAGTGTAAAAAATAATTTATTTCCTGCTTTCAACTCTCATTTCTTAGACACCAAAGAATAATTCTATTAAAAATGCAATTAGCTGCAATCATCATGCATATCCAATTCAGCAACTGTTTACTTAAAACCTTCTTTGACACATTGTTTTTTAAAAGTTTCACAGTTCCAAATCTGCAATGTGTTTGCACAGAGGTAATTTCTGAACTTTGTTACCCATTTATAGCTCTATATTGTGTACTATTGCACGTCCCTGTCCCTATTGTGCTGAAGCTAACCCTCTGAAACCCTTGTCAGCTCAAGCTACAGGGTCAGCCCTATCACACTGCACACAGGAAGGTAAGTTTGCAATGTTTCAATTCTGCTTGGTAAGAAATAGTGATCCTCTTCATTAATAATATTTTTAAGAACACTTTTAAAAATCTCTAAGGATAAAATAAAAAAAAATTATTTCTGCCCCTCCATACAAATTAATCACATATTGACATTTTTTTTAATTTTGTGTTCTTTAAAAGAAATAATACACTATAAATCAAGTTGTAGTTCCCTTAGTTTCCTACCCTCTGACCCAGTTTCCTCCCTCCTCAGAAGCAACCCCTACCAGCAATTTGCTACTCAATGTCTAATCCCTTGTGAGAGTTGGGTATATTATGTAAATGTGTCCATAAATCATGCATACTGTTATTTTTGTGCTGCTTTTCACATTTAAATAAATTACATCATAAAATCATATCGTTCTACAATCTTACCACTTAATACGTTTTTGAGATCCATCCATGTGTCCGTAGACTGATTCTGTTCATGCGTTTTTACCATTAGACTGTGTTCCACTGTATGAACAAATGGCATTATATTTATTCTGTTAGGATATTTCATGATATTTTCTTCATTTAGGCTGGTTGAAATATTTTACTTTTGCAAATAATGCTGAATGGCAGGCAGCTGTGTGCAGCTGGGCTTGTGCAGTTAGAAGAGTTACCTCTTTGGAGCACAGATTTAGAAGTCAAATGTGTGGGCATTTTGGGGTTTTTTTGGAAACTGCCAAATTGCTCTCCAGAGTAGCTGTATCATTTCTATCCCCTTGGCTATTTCGGTCTTATTCATTTTTTGCTAATCTGATGGGGGAAAATTAGGACTAATTGTTGTTTCCATTTGCATCATCAAGACTACCAGCAAAGAAGGCTGAGTGAAATTCTCCCCTCTGTGACGTGCTGGGGAGCTGGCCCCTGCTACACAGAGGGGGAGACAGCACTGTCAGCCTCCCTGTCCTGGCAGGGACTTGTGTGGTGGTAGGGTTCCATCTCATCTCTCCCAAGGCTCAAAGAGGTGCCAGAGAAAGATCGTCCGCCCCCCAAAAACCCCTGCACAACCCAGCAAGCCTCCCGGTGTTGCATATTAGTGTGAAGCAAACACTCCTTGCCTCCTGTGTGAACGGTAAAGAGCCTCCTATGCATGACTAAGAATGTCTATCCAAAAGTCACTTTTTAAAAAATAGAAATTATCTGTTCAAAGCAGTAAGGCCTCATCATACCCCACTGAAGAAAAGTGAAATAGGCCCAGTTTATAATTACAGGTCTTTTAATTTTCCTTTGAGCCCCCCTTCACTTTCTCTTGTTTCCTACCCTCCTTAAAGCATCCTGAAACCTCCCACCTTAGCTAAGTAATTCACAGTGAAGTAACAAAGCACAAACCAGAGGATAGTAAACTAACAAGGTAATGCAAGACCTTGCGCAAATCATTTTTGTGGTGAATCTTGTCTTCCTCACAAGAGACAAAGTGATGCCAAAGGCCATAGTCTAGGATTTGAAGCCTCTCATATTCTAGTTTTTCCTTCCTCACTCTGTAGCTAAGTTTAGGATTTGGTCCCATATGACCTCTCTCTCTCTCTCTCTCTCTCTCTCTCTCTCTCTCTCTCTCTCTCTCTCTCTCACACACACACACACACACACACGCGCGTGCACACACAATACAATTCTAGAGATTGAGAGATCACCAGTTCCAAGTTGCTCATGTCATTTCATCTGCACATCCCGTAGGAGGGAGATGTCACACCTAAGGCAGCTGAGCCAGAACTCCATTCAACTCAGCCAGTGCCTTTTTCTGCCTTTTTAGCCAGGCTCCTGTCCCTTTCTTAGTGTCAATTTATCCACCTCATTGCTAATTTTCTTCTCAGGGAAGCAGAGTGAACTAGAGAAAATCTCCAAGATCCCTTAGCCCCCATCACCCACAGCAATTTGTGCTCCATCTGTCATTTATTCCACAAGGAACGAGGGTAGTGGGGTTTCACCTGCTACTGGGCTTCCGTACTCCTTTTAGTCAGCAACCAAACCATGCCCAGGCTTCCTATAGACAGCCGCATGAACGTGCGTGGACGCTGGGGCAAGCATAGTGTGACGGACAGGCTGATCCGTGATCCTGCCTCTCGGCGTTCCCACTCGTGTAATCCCTTCTCTCTAAGCACAGGCTGGACCTATGACTTTATTTTAACACATAGAATGTGACAAAGGTGATAGGATGTCACTCTGAGATTACATTATGTTATAGAAAACTCCATCTTGCTAGCCAGCTTGCTCTAGGCTTTTGCTTTCCTTGCTGGCTTTGAAGAAGCAAACTGACATAAGCCCTCCTGTCACAAGAAAAGGAATCCTGCCAACAACCTGCTGAGCTTGGAAGCAGGACTTGGCCAAGAGAAGGCTCCGAACAAGAATGCAGCCTTGGCCAACAGCTTGATTGAAGAGTTCCAAGAGACCCAACTAGGCCATGTACCTGGAGAAAGTCTGTGCGATAATAAATGAGTGTCATTTAAGCTGCTGTGTGCATGGTTATGTGGTGTGCAGCACGTAAAACTAATGCAGGCAGACGCCCTTCATATGTGTAGTGTCTTAAATGTCCAGTACGTGGGAAAACCACTTGGAGTCCTCTGCACAGAAACAGAAAGGTCTACGCTGAGTCTGTTCTTTCAGCCCCAATGATGATGGTCCACTGCATGACCTCTCCCGTCTGCTGTGAGGAGGTCAGAACCCGGGGCACCTGGGTCTGCAGCATAGGAAACCAGTTAGACACGACAGGCAAGACCTCAGTGCTTTCCTGACGTTCTCAGCATTTGGACTTCACAGCAGAAATGGGGAGAAAATCACAGTAGGATGTTTAAAGGACCAAAGGGTGGTTCTACCCTTCAAACGAGAGAGGCTCCAGCTGCCAGTCCCCAGCTACTCCTGATTCTGATACAAGCCAATCAGGCTAAGCTACTGCAGCTGAGTCCTTTCTGTAACAAGACTTGAGACAATTTTTCATTATGGGCTCCACAAGTCCTGGAGAATCAGGCCCCTGATCATCTCGTTGCCTATTTCTGTAGCCCCGTCAGAACTTTCAGTGCTCGTACTCAGCTTGCTTCCTCTTGCCAGGGGGCATTTGAACATGCAGGCCCCTAACATGCTGTTTCCTCTGATTTTCACAATGTTAATTCCTTCATCAGATCTCAGCTGAGGCGACAGCGCTCCAGAAAAGCTTGTCCTTACCTCTGTAACCAGATAATGTCTGATGACAAGCCCTCAGGGTACAACAGCTCTCACTTAATTCTTGTCACAAACTAACCGTCCATGGGCCAGTGTGATTGGTGTGATTATTTGCTTAATGTCATCATTTCCCACAAGTCTCTTTCTGAGCCACAAGGGCAGGAACCAGGATAAGTCTTGACTTCTCACTGACTTGCCATTAATTTGCCCGCACTGAGCCTAGAGCTTGGCACATAGTATGGGCTCAATAAACATGCACTCAGTAAAGACCTAAATGAAACATATTTGTGAAAAAATAATTGAGGAAAAGATAAACCCTAGCCTGAGAGTCAGGAGATCTGGCTATAAGCTGGCTGTCCACTCAATTGCTGCGTAAATTTAGAGGGAGCCATTCCTCAGTTTCCCCAGTGCATGTGTCTCTAGCTCTCTGATTTGCTGCCAATATCGTTGGAAGTGTTAGTGGCTTGTTACTAACATAGTCACTACTATTCTTTACTTTGCCTCTTCAAGGGATCAATGATGGCAAGACCTTTGAAATCCTGATTCATTTCCTCAGAGCTCCACAAATTCTCAAGAAAAACTTCTCAAAAGGACTATAGGCTGCATACAAACCACAGAGTCCATCGGGGCCTAAAGTTAAAAGGTCATATTATGTACAATGGTCCTCATAGTCATCTGGGAACAATAACTAAAACATATAAATTACAAAACCGGGATGGCCGACTGCGGTATCCATGGAAACAGATGTTGGCTTGGCCAAAGTGCTCTACAATGATTATGATTAATCATCCTTGAAATCACTGTTATTTATTGGTGTATAACCGATGGAACCATGTTGGAAGGGCTGCATTGTACAGTTTTACAAATTTCCAGTTGCCAGAGCTAGCACCCTGGTCATAAAATAGCAAAATGCTCTTTAAAATGCACTCATTAAGTATCAGTCAAAGAGAAAAAGGAAAGTATAAAAGCCATAGCTTGGAATAATAGTCAATAAAAGCAGTACGCCAACACAAGTCACTAATGTTCAAAACAAAATTTTCTTCCCTGCTTCATATAAACCTCGTGCTAAAAAATACTTAAGGAAGTGGGAACCCTTCTCTGTGCGTTCTTTCTAAAGCTTATGCACAACTCTGCTTTATTCGTATTTAAGTCACAATCATTCTTTTGGAAAAAGGTTATGGCTTCATTTACTGTTGCCTCTTTCTTTAGCTAACCTTCTGGGTCACAAGTATTTTTCCATTTTTACTACGTTATAAATATTCTGAAGTCACATTCTTTTGCAACCCCCCCCCCCTTAAAGGTGATTTATTTTAATTTGTCCATATGTATAGTTTGGGAAGAGTCTTTCTTTGAACTTGTTTTGGATGGAACTCAGGGCACTTTATGGTGACAAGGAGCATCTGGCTCTTTTAGAGTCAGTCATCTTAGCTTCCACAAGTCTCCCTGTGACCCCCTAACCCCACCTTGACCAATAAGCCCAGTGGGCACCCAACAAAGTGTGCACAGCCCTTGCACATGCAGTGGTGCACACCTGAGACAGAAGAATACCAAGGGATATGCCAAAAGACCCAGAGGCCGTTGTACGCTTGCGTGCATTCCCAATGCATGTTTTCCCAGAACACATCCAATCCTCAAATACATACAGCATTGTTTTCCGAGACAATAGAGGGCTGAGAGATAGGGCCAAAGCCTCAGATGTTGTTGATAGAAGCCTTTCCTAAGCACGTCCATAAAGCTGCTGCCACATCATTCTTGATCTAATGCCACAAATAAACAGCAACCCTTGGGCCTTGGGCTATGCTCTTTAAACAGCTCCGGGATTGTTCTGCACAATGCTCTGATTGTCTTTGGGGTGGGGCAGCTGGAGAGAGTTACAGAGGGAGCTTGGAATTTGCTACGGCAGCCATGCTGGAATACGTTCCAAGCACCAGGTGTATCAGCTACTGCTGATGGGCAGAGAGGCTCCGAGATGTGTGTACAGAGACAATCACCACAAACCTCCCGTCTTACTATATTCGCTAGACCTAGAAAATGATCCAGAATGCTTTGGGCAGCTAGAAAGGACGAGGCATAAATCATCAATTGGAAACTGATAAACAAATAAAGCAAAAGTGTCTTAACTGAATAAGATATGCATCTATACCCCAGTAATTTTGACCAGAGATTGCCTATTTAACACATCATAAAAGGGCAAGCATGAAAACTACATGCTAAGTATTCATATATGCAGGCAAGCAGGGGAATGACCCAAGGAGGTGCGTGGAACTTCTGTATCTTCAATGCAGAGAATTGAGAATTACCTCCAATGGTCATTTGATCCAACCCTCTGAACCATTCAGAGCTGAGAATTCTCATTCTCTGTTTTTAACTGCCTCAGAAAGAAGTCTCTTTCTGGTTTCATCTCAAAGCATATTCCAGAGATTGCTTATAAGGTGTAATTAAGAAAAGTGACAATTTAATGTACTCTATCCCAGTGGTCCTCAACTGGGGATGATTTTGCAATCTGGAACACTTGTGGCCTTGTCTGGAAACATCTTATTTTGTCACAACTGGTGGGGAAGTCAGGTGCTACTAATGTCCAGCGGGTAGCAGCCAAGGATGTTGCTAAACCTCCTACAATGAACAGGACAGCTGATCACAGCAAAGAATTACCAATGCTAAAATGTCAATAGCGCCAAGGTTGAAAATCCCTTATTTAGACAAATAATCAGTATGACTAAATTAGTCCCCTCTGAAACAGTTGAGTAAAGGCAAAGGATTTACAGTTTGAATAATTTGTCTAATCTTTAAAGCCATCTGTGTGGACAATGCTTTGGTCCAAACCACTGCATTAATCTCATTGAAGAATAATATTAATACTTATTCAAGTAATATTAAGAGACAACTGTAACTGCCTACCATGCAGGCAGACTCTCCTTTTACAAGGGTCACCACCGGAGAGGTGGGGAGGTAACATACATGGACAACATCAGGTAGGTGGTTTAGAGAAGAAAACAATCCATTCTACTTGGGCATGGGGAAAAGTTAATATGGGAAGATAAATTTAAATGCTCAAGCTAACTATGCTTTATTTTCTAATAATGCAAATTGACCATACCATGGAACTCTTAATTTAAATAATACCAAGGATTCTTCTAAATACTTTACATTCATTATTTCATCCTATAGTCCAAACAATCCTATTTAGTAGGAACTATTATTCTCATCTCAGAGGTGAGATAGAATTCTAGCTGGACCTGTTTGTCTCCAGAGTGAATGTGTATAACTGCTATACCTCACAGCCTCCCTGGGAAAGGGGACAAATGGTTTGGGCCAGAGGGTCATCTCCCAATCATTGATCCCCTCGTCTCCACAGACAGGAGCTAATGACCTTTAAGGTCCTGATATCACCAGCATTCATTATTCTAACACCAACAGGGAGACAATTATTTCATAAAGCAATCATCTTGGAGTAGGCTCCACACTATGAAGGGAAGCAGATTTTTAAATAATTATAGAAATGGTAACTTTTAAACAGCAATCTGGGATATTAACTCTAAAAGGAAGTTTATCTTACTCTATATTCACCAAATGGAGCAAAAATGAAGTCCTTGTCATTGCCTCCCCAAGGCCAAATCTATTTATCCTGACTGTACAGATACAATTAAAACTTCACATTCACTTCATTCATTCATTTGCTCATTTGTTCAACAATTATGCACTGATTATCTACTGTGTTCTGAGCAATGGGCTGAATACTTGGAACATAGCAGTAATCGATTAGACTCAGAGCTCTTAACCTCATGGAACTAATCAATAAAAAAGGAGCCTTGAGAGTTAAAGATTTCCAGGTAAATAGAGTAGGTATAATATTTCTTATCTTTGAGATATTGGAATTATTGCCATCATTATTCATCTGAATTTCCAATTTACACTAATCTTAGTATAAAGTGCTCAATTTTTCCCATGTGTGTTTTTCAAATAGATGTAGTCACGACTTCCAGAAGGCATGAATAAAATTGAAAGAATGATGTCACCTAACTTTTTCCCAGCCATTTAAATAGCAAATGAAGATGTATTCAGATAAATGATACTAATATGATTTTCTTATCCCAACATCCTTTATTTTTTTCAGATAACTTTTAGGTTCCATTCCAATGTATAGTAACTAAAATATTTTCATAAATTTATTCCTGAAAAAATATGCCAGGCTGAGAGATTTTAAAAGCAATTTCAATTTTATATCATGCATCTTTTTCCATGTTGCATTTTAGGTATCTCAGTTGAGCAGGTTTTGCCATCTCTTTAAACGTTAATAAGGAAGATTTTTATCAGCTCCCTTGACAAAACCATTCACTCTACCTTTATTTGTTTGTTGTGTTGCTCCCTGCTTATGGAAGCCCCTATTTTTTCTTCACAAACCAATCTGCACCTCCCTTTACAACCCTATTTGAGATTATTTCATTTATGTATATGTCTTTATGTTCATATTTTCCTCTTTTCCTGAAAAGATAGGAAGCAGCCTATAACAAGACACACAGAAGCGACCCAATAGCATCAGTTAAAAGCGAAGCCAGAGGAGAAAGTAAAGCAAGAGGAGAGGCAAAGCAGAGCCAGGAACAAGTCTCAAATGCATAGCATAATAACCCACACGTGTGCAGTAGGTGAGTCGTAAACCTGGCTCTAAGTTTTCTGGCAGCCAACATGAAAAGAAAAACCTTAGTTACACAATTCACAGTCCAGGAGATACTAACAAGCAAAATTTCCTGGGGAAGTCTAATTGTTACTCAGACCAGACAGGAACTTTCCCAGGGATCCTCATAAGTAGATGATGTAATGAACAACCACCACCCCTTCTTCATCTAACAAGATCCACGAGGCTACTCACTAAAATGACCCCTGAGTAGGCCAACAACTATCAACTCGTGTGCCATGGCAGGCACCCTAGTGTGAGCAAGAGGCAAACCAATGCACCACAAGAATTTTGAAACATGCAATACCTGACTATTTAGTTTGGGACACTGACTTCTTTTCCCTTAGATTGTCAAGTAAGAAAATGACAACAGCCAACACAACAATAGCCATCCAGTGTGAATGAATCAAAATTATACCTTTTTTGTCAGACCAGCAAAAAATATGTATTTTTTTGGTGTGCTGCAGAATTTGAGTCATTAGTTTATGTGTGCCATGAGATGGAAAAAGGCTGAAAATCGTTGATGCAGGCTAATGGCACATGCAGAGACACAGGCAGAGGGAAGGTACAATGGAGAGGGGAAAAAAGAAGGCAGGGATGGCCAGCTCAACAAAAACAGGGTTTCTGACCCTGCTGACCAGCTTTGACACAGGGATTTAACTTAGAGTACAAGGAGGTGAATTAACTCAGCAATTCTCTCTAAATAGTGTTTCTCCTAGCTTCTGATGAATATTGTGTGGTTAACAGCAAATGCATCGAGAATGACTACTCTCTGTGCCCCTGAGTTCATCTTCCAGTGCCCAAGCCAAACCCAGAAGGAGGGCTAGGGTTCATCTCCTTTTGCAGAAGCTGGGGACCCCTCAAGCTATATGTCCAATGGTACATGTCCGGCCATTAACCTCTACAAGGTGAACAAAGGGAGCATGGGCAAGAAAGGCCAGGATTAGTCTTAGAAAATTACTGTGAACCCACTGCAGATTTAAGTAAACAATTGAAGCCCCATAGTTCTACTCCATTAGTACTAGCCCAAATAATACTAACGATAACCAGACATCTACATCGAACAAAGTAAAACACAACATAACACTGGAAGCCTCTTTAACTTTAAGCAGAATGCTTTCTGCTGTGTGCTCCAAGATAAACCATTGTGAAATGCGCATTGAGGAAATAGCAACAAGTTGTATGAGATTGTTAGGTATTTATAAACCAATGAAAAGATGAGAATATCTCACAAAGGCAGTGATGTATTTGGAAAAAGAAAAGAATAAGAAAAGCCTAAAAGGTTTATCAGTGGCCTTTCCTTTAGACAATAACTGGCCAGCAGGGTCAGATGCCTGTTCAGGCCACTCCTTGTTTTAAATAATAGAGCCATAATATTCATGTAAGGAACAATGTCTGTGCTACTTGTCTCTAGATAGCCAGAAGAGGGAGGGGTTGAAGTCAGTTTAACTAGATCATTAAGAGCCAAGTTTCAAAGAAGGGAAGTCCAAACACAGTCCTTCGTAACCCCAAGGGCTGTGGTCTGCCGTGTCCAAAGACTGTGCTCACTGCCTGTGATCCGAGCAGAGCCATAGCAGGGCCTGTCTTGTGAAAGCCTCCGTGCCTGGGGTTCTGTCTAGACTGGGCTCCTGCTCTTCACACAGCCAAGCGTTGTATACAAAGGATAAACACCAAGGAATGGAAAGACCAAAATGCAGCAGCAGGTTGATGTCGCCAACGTATTTTGCTAGGAGAGAATGAAGAAAATAGCAGTGGTCTGTAAAGCAATAACCTTTGCTTGATGTTTTCTGTTCTACTCATAAAACATTGACCTGTGAAAACTAAACCTGTAATTTGACAATCAAATACCTAGCATGTACTTTAGGGCTATTGTCCAATAAAAGAAGGCTATAGTTTGGGAGAGGAAGCATTGTTTCTTTAGGGCATGAAATACACTATACCATTCATCCAATCAAATGGGCCTGGACCTATAGTATAAATAATGGTGGAAAGGTTGGTGAGATGGGTCCTTGAATGGCTCTGGAGGGGGGGGGGGAACCCTCCTTAGAATGTAACTTCAGGGTCCAGCACAAATAATTCCCCCCTTTTTTAATTACAAAATCTTTTATTACAAAATCATAAGCATGCAATTCTGTCACATAACAACATCACACTCAAGCACACCATATGACATTTCAGGTGAAATGTTCAAATTAAAACTATAAATTATCACTCCCATATTATTAGCCTACCAACCCCACTCAAGCAGGCCTGACTTCTGCCAGACCCTGTTTCTGACAAGAATTATGTCTTTAGGTACATTTTTTGAGGTAGTGATCAATTTGAAATAAGTTTTCAGTTCTACGAGGTTCTCAGTGCTCAAGTGAGATTTTGTTTCATGTAATACCTTACGAACCTCACTATGGAGGTTATCGGTTGTTCCTCTCTCTGCGATAGGTGGACATGAAGTCCCCGTTCGAGCATTTAAATAGCTCTCAGTGAACGGGAAGCCACCTCACACACCTGCAACCCACTTTCAACCTGCATTAGTTTCCAAACGCTGCCATGGAAACTAACTTCATTACCTATTTACAAATAAGGTCATATTACGAAGTACCGGGCTGTAAGTTCAACATAAATTTTAAGGGTGACATAAATAAATCCGTAACACAATCCTAACAGAACTTATTCTGAAGAGTCGAGGGCAACTCTTCAGAACTGGCTGCTTTACCATCTGTAAGTGACCCCAAAACTGAAGAACGGCGAATTTTCATTTCCCCACCATGAGAAAGGGATTGCTCCGCCACTCCTTGAACAGCCAAGACATAGCCCATGGCACATGCCCCCTGTTCTTTCCCCAGATCAGGGGCTGCCTGAGGTGGTGACTGATGGCACCGAACCCAGAGCTGCAGTCCAGCAACACCACCTGTTTAGCTGTGGGAACATAGACACGTCTCTGACTTTCTCTGATCCGAAGTTGATTCTTCTGTAAAACAGAGACAATAACAGAACTTCCTCACAGGGATGTTTTGAGATTTAACTGAGTCAGTCGGTGTCAAGTACTTAGAACGGGGCCCATTGTCCACAGCAGCAGTATGCTCATGTTAGATCAATTATTTCAAATTAGACACTTTTAATAGAAATATTAGCTTTACCTATGAGGAGTAATGGCCACCATCTCAACAGAAAACTGATTAGCAAGAAAGCTAGATTATTCCACAGAAACCCCCTTAAGGGCCTTCATTTCAATCCCTCCTACCTATTTTTGATTCCTTTTATTTTTTTAATACACCTCCTCAATTAATCATAACCAAGAAGCCTCTCCATCTTTTTCACCTCACCAACATGACATTAGAAGGGAATTGCTTCTTGGACTAGGGTCTTCAACCCTGAACAACTTACCTCAACAAGATTACTGCAGGCAAGTTCCTTAAAACATGAACCATGTTTTCCGTTTCTTCTACGTCCTAGAAAACTTAGAACAATCTCATGCACTTAAGTCAAGCAAGTGCTGGATAAATCTCAGAATAAATACAAAGTTAACCTAGGCACGAAGAAGGGGTATTGCAGACAAGTTTTCATCCGAAGATCATTTTTGTAAAGCATTATTATTCGCAAATGTTCAGAAAACTCCAGCAAAGACATAGAATCCAAAACCCAAGGAAAGATTATGGCTGGGAAGAGTTGGCTTCAGGCCTAACATTGCTTTATCATGGTTCTGGCAGGTAATCAATAGGAAACTCTGTTGCATAGACATAAATCATAATTGAGTTTTCATCAGTCCTGTGCCAAAACCATTCCCGCACGAAGGCTAGGATCCTGGTGCCAAGGTACCTTATCGGTCCATGTGTAAATATGCCTTTTGATGAAATCAAAGAACAGCAGAATTCAGAGAAGATTGCAGGCTGGCGCTGCCAAAACCATGGAGGCATTTAACTCTTCATATTAGACAATGAATAAAGAATGAGTGAGAAAAGAAGCATTTCTCATGCCGTGCTTCTCCTTAGATGCTCAAGGAGATTCAGAAACGGGGTGGGGGCAGGAGAATCAGCTCACATAGGACATTCTCCCTAAAAGCCTGTTCAAAAGAATCTTTCTCCACCAGTCCCAAAAACTTTTGTCTGAAATGTAATGAAAGACCATTAGCTAATATTAAATATAAGCCTTATGTACACAGTTTTTTCAAGGCAGAAGGAAAAAGGGTATAAAATTATCTTTTCTGAATGTTTCAAAAGAGGACACATTTTCCAAACTTTCAGCTTTTTTTCAAAGACAGCACTTCAGAAACTGAAGATGGTTGTGAGTGAGTGGATTTAATTCTATGCTCCCTTATTTTGAAGACTGATAATCAGAATAAGATGCCTATAGTCAAAAAGGCAGATAATGGTAAGTGTTAACAAGGACATCAGAAATTGGAACACTTGCACATGCCCAGTGAAATGTAAAATGCTGCAGCTGCTTTGAAAAACCAGTTTGGCATTTCCTCAAGGAGTCAAACATGGAGTTACTATAGGACCCAATCTTTCTTATCCTGGGTGTACACCCAAGGGAAATGAAAACACATATCCACCAAAAGCTTGTACACAAATTTTTGTGACAACATTATTCATAGTATCACAAAATTGGAGGCAGTCCAAATGTCCATCAACTTATGAACAAAATGTAGTATATCCTTACAATGGAATATTAGTCATTAAAAAGTAATTAAGTATTGATACATGCTATAACATAGATGAATCTTGAAAAAACACTAAATTAAAAAAGACAATGAGAAAAGACCCCATATTGTATAATTTCATTTATATGAAATTTTCAGAATAGGCACTCTTTATAAAGGCATAGAAATAAAATAGGTTAGTGGGTGGGATGGAGAGAAATGAGAAGTGACTAGTAATGGATGTGGGGGTCTCCTTTGGGGATAATAGAAATGTTCTAAAATTGAGCGTGGTAATACTTACACAACCGTGAATCTACTAGAAATCACTAAACTGTGCACTTTGGTGAATTTTATGATATAGAGATGGTTTTTTAAAAGGGATTCTAAAATAAGATTATTAAAGTTTGATTTTAGTTATCAATTACAGTTTACAATTACTATTATTTTGTACTAGTTTCAGGTACACAGTGTAGTGGTTAGGCAATCATGTACTTTCCAAAGTGTTCCCTCAGTATTTCCAGTGCCCACCTGGCACCACATACAGTCATTACAATATTACGGACTGTATTTCCCGTACTGTACTTTGCATCCCCATGACTAGTTTGTAACTTCCAATCTGCATTCTCAATCCCTTCACATTTTTCATCCAGTCCCCTGAATCCCCTCCCCATCAGTCATTTATGTGTAATAAATGACTCATATAAATGACTGTATAAATGACTAATAAAAATTTCAATTTCTGTTGTGTTGGTTTACCTGGTACTTTAGATTCCACATATAAGTGAAATCATATGGTATTTGTCTTTCTCTGACTGACTTGTTTCACTTCTCATAATATTAGATCCATCCATGCTGTCACAATTGTAAGATTTCATTCTTTTTAATGGCCAAGTAATATTCCATTATATATATATATATATATATATACACACACACACACACACACACACACACACACACACACCACCACTTTTTTACCTACTTGTCTATTGATGGGCACTTGGGTTGCCTCCATTATCCTGACTATTATAAATAACACTGCAGTGAACATAGGAGTGTATATATTCTTTCAAATTAGTGTTTTGAGCTTCTTCAGATAAATACCCAGAAGTGAAATTGCTGGGATATAAGACAGTTCCACCTTAATTTTCTGAGGAACCTCCACACTGTTCTGTATAGTGGCTGCACCAATCTGCATCCCCAACAGGGTTGTATGAGGGTTCCCTTTTCCCCATATTCTCTCCAGCACTTGGCATTTGTGGACTGATGACAGCCATCCTGACAGGTCTGAGGTGATGTCTCATGGTGGCTTTAGTTTTAATTTTTTTGATGACTAGTGACATTGAGCACCCTAATTTAAAAAAATTTTAAGAACCACTTGGGGATGTAAATATTTTTTATACAACTTAAAAATACTTACTCACATAAATGGATAAAGATTGCAGTAATTTTGAAGGAGACCAGAGAAAGGAATATACATTTAGCTAAAGCTTCTGCAAACTGACTACAAAAAATAAAGCTTTCATTTTTATTTTTTATATACTTAAGCATATTTGATGCAGTGCATGAAAGAAGTTATGTGATTCGAAGAAAATTGATTCCACAATGCTTAAGAACACTGCTTGGTTTACGCCCGCCTTCTTATAGCTTCCTTACACCTCCATCTTAAGAAATGAATCAGTTGGCAGCAGGTAGTATAATAAAAGCAGGGCCTTTTAGAGTACAATATCAGAAACAGCATTTGGCCCATGATTAAAAATACTTAGGGGGCCTCAAAGTTAGAATTTTGACATTACTTACAAGTGAGTTTATCACATAGTCACCGAGGTACATAACCACTCTGTTAGGATTTAAAAATGTTCATCGTGAATCTTGTGATGGTTAATTTTATGTGCCAGTTTGACTGAGCCATAAGGGACCCAGAAATTTGGTCAAACATTATCCTGGGTGTGATTGTGAGAGTGTTACTGAATGAGCTAAACATTTAGATGCATAGACTGGGTAAAGCAGACTGCCCTCCCTAGGCTGGTGAACCTCATCTAATCAGTTGAAGATCTGCAAAGAACAAAAAGGCTGCATGAGAAGGAACTCCTTCTGCCTTGCTGTTCATGCCGGGGCATTGGTCCTTCCCAGTCTTCAGAGTCAGACTAAAACATCAGCTCTTCTTGAGACTCAGACCTACTGGCTTCCTAACTAGGACATACACCATCATCAGCCCTCCTGGTTCTAAAGCTGTGCGCTCAGACTGTAACTACGGTTTGTGTATTGGCTTTCCTGGGTCTCTGCCTTGCCAAAAGCAGGTCTTGGGACTCCTCAGCCTCCTTAATCATGTGAGCCAATGCCATATAATACATCATGGACGATAGGTAGATAACAGGTAGATATTCCTGACTAATAAACATCATTAATTTTGTGCTGTTTTAGCAGACCACAATACCTACACTATGAATGAATATTGTTGTCAATACTTTAATCATACCGTTGATGATATAATCATATCACATTACATAGGTTTTGTGTGCATTGAAAATCTTTTATTTCAAAATAACATTTATTACATACTAAACATTTTAGAAACTTGTTTTGGATTTCCTAGAAGTTTTAATCTCTAGAGGCCTTATATAGTAGTGCTCGTCCAATTTTTTCTCAAGCTTTGAGAAACTCCAGTGAGAAAAATTATATGAGTCAGAACACTTATCTTCCCAGTTAACTGGGATGATCTTGGCTGAACCTTGACTCTGCCTGTGCCCCAGAGTCACCACATGGACAGTGGTGGTGACGATTCTTACCCTTCTTTATTAATAAGGTTCTTATGAAACATGTAGGAGATAAGAGACATGAAAAATGATTTGAAAGATAAAGCAGTATATAGTAATGATATAATTTACTGTGTTTAAGTAGTTTAATGTTATTAATGTTTTAGTTTCAACTGAAATCTCTTTAATGACAATAGAGAAAAAAACTTACTGATCAGCTGAACTAGAATAAAATCTGTAAGTTAGAATTAAATTTGAGCATGTGAAAATCTATAATGCACAAAAATCACTAGATTATTTTCTGCTTCTTTTTTAATTTACAGTGTAATATAGGGTAAGGAGCATACTTGTTATAGTCCTGGAGCAGATGAGCTATTAAATTAATTTCATGTAAACAAACCAGCTAAGAGGCAGCATGTTCACTGACATGGAAAGCTTCTCTGCTGTTATATAAAT
Source organism: Anoura caudifer (assembly GCA_004027475.1). Classification (NCBI taxonomy): domain Eukaryota; kingdom Metazoa; phylum Chordata; class Mammalia; order Chiroptera; family Phyllostomidae; genus Anoura; species Anoura caudifer. The sequence continues at coordinate 168,136 of PVKU01002971.1, forward strand.
AACTACCATGCAGATGCTTATAAATATGATGTTTTTCATGTAATGCCACCAGAGAAAGCCTGTCTCACACAGACGAGTCACGTCATTTAAAACTGCCAAAAACTTTGAAGCCAGTGCCAGGTGGAGCGTAAGTGCCCAGTTAATATTTGTAGACTGATTAGAGAAGAAAGCATTTATGTGTAAATAGGAATATTAAATATAGAAACTTCAGATGGTTGTTTCACTCGGTATTTCAATACCGTGTCCAGTTTGGTGCCTGAAACATAAGTGAGTGGAGAAGTTGGAGTAGTTCCAGAGAAAAGCAATGAACATGATTAAAGAGTTGGAAATGGGGTCTATAAATCATGACTTCAGGAGTTGGGGCTTATTTAACCTGAGAGAAACAGCTACATGACTGCACCAGATTCTTGTATCTGGAGCTGAGAGTTTCATTGGTGAGACTTGCCATGACCCATCCATACAGCTGCGTGACCAGAAAGAAATCAGAAGCAACAAAGATAGTTTCAAAGAAATCTGCACATATCTAACTCTCTGTCTTCTTTTGATTTTCGAAACAACCAACAGCAAACCTGGAGAAAGCAGGCTGTACACCAACTCGACACACAAATATTTGCAAGTGCCGCTGAGGGACAGGTGCCTTGCTGGGTATTGAGGAGAGAATGGAGGAGGGTAGGCAGGACCCCGAATGCCCAGCAGTCTCAAGGAGACTCATGTGTAAAGGCAGTCACAGGATGTCAGGAAACCTCCTCTATCAAAGAATATGCCAAATCCCTTAATGTCTCTAAGGAAGGCACAATCACGTTTACTTGAGAACCTGGGCTGAAGAAGGAGCTGCTTCTCTAAGGTCTTAATGTTGCAAATGAGTTTGCTGCACAGAAGAAGGTGGGATGGCATCAGGCCATACTATGTGAATGAGAGAGCAAGCACAGAAAACCCAAGCAAGGCCCACGGAGAGCCTGAGCCAGTTAGAAAGGCAGGAGCAGACAGGAGAAATGTTATCACATCCATTTTGCAGATGATGAAACTAAGGCTCAAAGGTCTCAGTGACTTGTACAAGGTTGACCGTCATTAATGTCAGAGCTGAGACTTACAGCCACTGTTCCTGTTCTCCGGTCTGTTAGGGCTCTCTCCAAATCCTTAGCAACCCTGACATGCTGTGGTTTGTCTGATAAGCACTTCTTTCCATTAACACTGAAGCTGTGAGCCATGGAAAATCCATCTTGCTGAGTAATTTGGTGGGGGGAGGAGGAGATGATGTCATCGTGGTCTCATGGTGCAAAGTCACTGAATTCTAGAAGCACACAACACACACAGTTACTTATAAATAAATATAAAGGGTTTGATTTAGTCTGGCATTTCATAAAGAGTAAAGAACCTCATTTTTATTTGTTCTGTTACACTCCACATAGTGAAGACAAGAGATATAAACGGGAATTAAATCATTTTCAGTTTTTTATTTTACATTGAAACAAAATGCACGATGGTGCTCGTGCTGTTTGTAAGAGAGCTTTCTGTCATCCCTGCTGCTCTAGCCTCCCGCCTTCCCACTCATGCTTTAAACAGTAGTGTGTCATGCCTTCAGCCAATCCAACAGTCATCAAAAGATTATTCTGGATCAACATACACAAAACATGGAGTGAGAAGCAGCTTATTGGTTCCAGGCATATCACAAGATAAACCAGGAGTCAGTGTATTGGGCAGTTGGCAGTTTAATTTATTTTATTGTTTTATTTGGTTTTTCTATACTTTTGCTAAACAAGTAAGTTTAGCAAATTACTTGTGAGTGTCTAGATTTTTAAGAATCTAAAATTTCTTATAACTGAATCTTTTGGTGACACTAAACGACTGAAAAAAAAAGAAAAATATATTTTCCATTCTTTTTATTTTTGTTTTGAAGGTTCAGTGGAATGAATTTCACAGAAAACAAGTATTAGGAAATGTAAAACAATTCTTCGAGGCATCCTGGTATTTTTTAGAAGGTTCTGAGGCAATTTCCTAATAAGTTGCCCTAGAAAACCTCACACTAATATTCCTACTGACCACATTTTCAAAATGATCTCCTCGTACCCTGCTACATAACTGAAAATCACCTTAAAGTTCAATATCGGGGATGAACTTTCATGGTTTAATTTCCCAGGTGTCCTAATTGTAGTTATATCTGATTTGTAGGTGGCGGCTCAAGGACGCCGGCGCTGCCCTTTTATCCAGCTTGGCCTCCTCTGCCCGCACGGAAGCTCCGTAATCACCGAGGAGACCAGGGTTGCGCTGCGCTCGCATCTGCTGGAGATCCTGTCTACGCACGTGCCGGGCAGGAAGACACCGAACTGTCACCAAAAAGCCGGGCAACCGCCTGGCCATTAGTTGGCAAGAATCCTGGCTGCCAGCTACGAATTAAAACATAAACATCACGACCTAGATGCCCTCGAAGGTATTAGTCTCCCACCCCCTTTCGGGGAACTCCTGGGTTATTTCCTTAGAAAGAGTGGAAGCATCTAAAAGCTAATTGTTTCAAGTATAAGCTTTAGTACATGTCTGAACTCTTGATTTCATGTCAAGCCATCTTTAAAAATTGAAAAATCCACTCTGATGCTATTAGTGGGCACTGATCGGGTCTGAGGCTACGGAGGAGAGCGTTTGAGAGACTGGCCCCAGCGGCCGCGCTGGGTCTCCCAGGGCGAGGGGGAGGGGCAGAAGCCCCTGTCACCTAAGGCGGTAGGTGCCTGAGCCAGAGAAGCAGGATAAGCTCCTGTGCTAAAGAAATGGCTCATTTTAAAGTTGTAGCGTAGGGTCTGACCAAGTCGCTAAGGAAAAGAGATGCTGCCGTGGGGAACAGGACCCGCAGAGGAGAGGCCCGGCAAGCAGGAGGGCGGTTGGAAACGCAGCAAGGACGACGCATCCTCAGGCGTGCACTGTGGGAATGGGCTGGATTTATTTACAAGTCCACGAGTGGGGCTGAACTTGCCCCACGAGAACCCCTCCGCTAGCAGGGCTGGGTCTGAGTTTGCCCAGGTCGGTCCACTCCTAAGTCAGAAGAGCATTCTCGTGACTGTTCTTCAGACTCTGCCCTTCCCTGCTGATGGGTGAACGGGGCTGAGGAGCTCTTCGAGCACATTCAGGCTGTCTCAGGGAAATTGGAACCAATTATTGGGCTCTCAGGTAGTGGGTGGAATTTCAGCAGAGAGCTGGCAAGGACAGTGTGGAGGCACCTGAGAAAGACTGACGCGTCAGCTGCCGTAGGGACATCTTACCTGTTCTCAGCCAGATAGCTGGGGTCCGTGGGTCAGGAGAAAAGGCTCACAGAGGTCTTCAGAGTGAGCAGGAATTCTACTAGGAGGTGCAGAGAGAAGTGGAAGGGCTATTCCAGGTAGAGGACAGCGTGAAGTTCGGTATGCGAAGTCCATGGGGCTGCTGCCTAGATCAGACATGCAGCCCTTCAAAGACGCAATTACGACTGTATTTCTCTCAGTCCAGGCTGATATGCTTGCTCTAGCTATCCGTCTGTAAATTTTAGAAAGCTGAGTGGAGACATAGATGAACAACATCCTCCAAACTGGGCTTCAAGTGGCCAGGCTGTCTTGAGATCAAGCAAGTAAACAGGGAGGTAGGTCATGAGGAATGGTGCCCTGGTGAGAAGGACCAGGATAGGGAGTAAGTCCTGATCTGGTTTGTTAAGAACAATTCCTGTGTTAATCAGGACAGGCTAGGTTAGGCTGCAGCAAAAGTTTCCCCCAAATCTGAGTAACTTAAAGGAACAAAGGCTCATCTCTTATTTGGGCTGTTTGTTCATCAGGGGTCAGTTGGGAGGCTTTCCTCGACTCATTCTCACTCAGGAACCCAGACCAAGGGAGATTTTATCTGCATGCTGTCAAGTTCGCTCTGGCAGGGAAAGATGAACATGGCAAATCATTCCCCAGCCCTTGAAATTCACCTCACAAGTGACATTTGTACTTCTGTTCTCATTTCATTGGTCACAGCAAGTCATGTGCTCACACTTAACCCTAAGGGGCAGGGAAGCACAATTCTTCCATATTCCCAAAAGGAGGGCTAAAACTATTTAATGAGTAGCACTGACAACTGCCAAAGTGCTCGGTTTACTAGGATGGCATCGTGGCCATGGCCATGGTGGGGAGGCAGTCTGAAATGATGGCGAATCTCAACAGCTCACAGTGAAGAGGACACACAGCAGTATCTCAACATTGCTGCCGTCACCGCAGCCTCTGTCTTATCCTTGACCTGCATATAAACTTTAAGTGTCCACTTCTGTGGTAGGTAGATTAATAGTCTCCCAAGGATATCCCTGTCCTAATCCCTAGAATCTATGTGTATTTTGCCTTTTGTGGCTGAAGGAACTTCACAGAAGTGGTTAAGTTAAGGATCTTGGGATGAGGAACCCAGCATGGATTATCCAGGTGGGGCCAATGTAATCACAAGGGACCATATAAGATGGAGACAGTGTGAATCAGAGAAAAAGAAATTTGAAGGTGCTACACTGCTACCGCTGGCTTTGAAGATGGAGGAAGGGGCCACAAGCCAAGGAGTGCAGAAAGTTTCAAGGAGCTGAAAAGCGAAGGAAGTAGACTATTAAGGGCTCCAGAAAGAACACAACCCTGCCTAACCCTCCATTTTAGTACAATTAGAGTATTTCAGGCTTCTGAACTCCAAAATGGTAAGTGAATAAATAGTGCTGTTTTAAACCAGTAAGTTTGTGGTAATTTGTTCTTAGTAGCAAGAGGAAACTCATACAGTGTCCCAGAATATGTAATGTAAGATGAAGGTGCTTAGCTGGCATTCAGAGGTTAGAGTGGGCAGGGCTCGATGGCGGGAAACATTGTTGCAAAGCTGTGTTGGTGCGTGATGAGTATTAATTCCATTGCCAACACTCAAAACCATGGACCCAGGAGGACAGGTGATCCCAACTCCAAAGGTAACCCTAATAAAAGAACTTGGCCTTGTCACTTAATTATACTTGAAATGAGTAAAACGCAACTCCACATGTACAGTAAAACATGAATTCCTTCTTGCTGTTTTGTCTCCTAACTTCCCTCTCTCCATATCCTCTGCTTTCTCTCAGCCTCAACTCCAGAAGCAGAAGCCAAAGCCAAGTGAGGTGCTGTCATGGTTTTAAACACCTTCATCTGCAGACGATTGCAGTTTCAGCGTTGGAAGGAGTCTTAAAAGGGTAAGAGGGTCAATGGCACCGCTCAAACCTAAATCTGCTCCACAATTTCCCTCCAAGATTAATGATCAAACACCTCTGGTGAGATGGCTTTTGCTGCCTCTCCGGAGAGCCCTTTCCATCTTTGTACAACTGGAAGGCTTCAGACCAGTATAAGCAAAAATTATTTCACTCTCTTTATCATTTCTGCTCATTGGTTCTTCCCCATCCCTGGAGAAGGCTAAGAATATTGAAGATCTCTAATTCCACTTTTAAATGATAAGCCTTGAAACACTTAAAGACATTTGTGAGGTTTAAGGGAAAAGATTATAATGGCTAAAGCCCCCAACCCCCAAGTGGCTTGGCAGCAATCTCTTCTTCAGATTAATTCATTTTCATGTTGGAATAACACAATGTTTTGATGAAGGGGATGGAGGAAGATGAAGACTGGGACAGACCCTTGGTGTTAGTCGTCCCAGTTAAAATCGTTGTGATGCAAGTTTCTGGGTAAGGAGGGGACAGGAAGACAGCACAGACCTGAAGAGCCAGAAAATATGGGGCTGCCTAGGACAGTAGCAAGGAGAGTTTCTCTTGACCTACTACCCCATTGTGCTCTCTCTATGATAATAGGGTCAGAGAAACTGCCTTTCAAAGATGTGTTCCAGAATAAATCAGCTACCTCTTTAGGTTATCTCATAAGCAATAACAAATCAAGCAAAGGACTTTGACGTAATTGCCGTTCTCTTATAATTAATTGACCCAAGTTGATATTCTGCATTTGTTTCCCATCCAGATCCATTCTAGGCATTTCTGTGCCCTGGCCTGTGACTCCCATAGTCAGCCCAAACCAGACGCTCTAGTCCACTGGTTCTTAGTCATGTTGGTCAATGAGCGGCTCTTACAGAAGATAAGAGGATGGGAGGAGAAGAAATGGGGTTATTTATTCTCCCTTCTTGGGCAAATTGATTCTGACAGAGGCTGTGACTGATCCTCTAAGCCAGTTGCTCCTCCATGGATGGCTTCAGCTAGCTCTTGGATCCAATAATAAAAATTCTTTCTCTACTCCTTTAGACCCTAGGGTGGTAACCATTTCTCACTGCCACTTTTCCTGGGTGATTCATGCTTCAGTAGTGCCCTACACCCTGCCCCCATCCCAGTTGAATTTGCCTTCTGTTTCTTGTTGGGACCCTGGCTGATAGGCTGGTCTCCCTGCCTGCTCCTCTGGCCTCCCGAAGTGATCTTTCTAGAACATGAGTCACATCACATCATTCCGCTGCTCAAAACTCTCCAGTGGCCTCCTGTCTCACCAAGACTGCTCACAGTGGCATACAGGGCCCCTTCCCAACCCTATCAAATCATCCACAGCTCTATGTAACAACTGTTTTTAATTGTTATGAAATTAAAGTGTATATAATGCAGCCTACCTAGATATATCACTTCAAAAATATGAATATAGAAAGCCAAAGGGGGGTAGGATCAAGGGTGGGAAGTGGGGATGGCTGGGTTCAGGGGGAGTACAGGGGAGGAATGGAGACAACTGTACTTGAACAACAATAAAAATTTAAAAAATATTAATAACCTCATTGAGGAATAAAAGGAAAATATTAATAACAAAATAATGTACATTACAAGACCAAAACACTCAGACATGACCACCCTGGAAAACATAATAAACTGTCAGAGGATTTTATCTATCTATAAAACCACCAAAATCAGATAAAAATATATTAAAGTGTCTACTCAAATAGCACAAATGGATTACCACGAGTGACATGATTTTCCCAAACCGCTGTTCCTGTTAACAGTTTGTTGTCCCTCATCCCCAAGTCTACCCTTCATTCCTGTTCTGCAATAATGGAGCTGTGTCCTTGAAATAAATACACACACACGTGCGCGCGCGCACACACACACACACACACAAGATGTTAGCCTTTGTGAGCAGAGGGTGCAGGAGGAAGGGGGATTCCCTCCTGGTTCCAGTGTGCTGCTCTCTGCAGGCTCCTGCATTGTGTTTGGCTTTTGCAGCACGCAGTTCCTGCAGCATGGACAGCTTCTTCAGAGCCAGAGTCCTGCAGCCAGAAGGCTTCTCCGGTGTCCAGCGCCCGCAGTGAGTGCAGCTTCTCCAATACCCAACTCCTGCAGTGCCTGCAACTCTCCCAGCACAGGTTTCTGCAGCACAGACATTTTAGCCAGTGGTCACCTCCCACAATGGGCAGTGGTCAGTAGCACCTAGAGGCCAGCAGTTCCCCCATCACACCTCTTAATCTGTCGTAGCAGAGTGCCTGCGAGACACTCCAGTGGATGGCTTGCCCCAGACCCTGATTTTCCAGCAAGTTTCCAAAAGGGTGATTTCCAGTAAGTTCTGCTAGAGCAAAACCACAGCAACTTCTTTACTGTCCAGTGAGCCGTATCTGTGTCTTTCCGTCCAGTACTGGCTCTCAGTATCTTCCCCCCCCCACCCAGGGTGGGTGGTTCTTCCTTGTACGTTTTCTCTTAGCCCTAGAAATAGTGCTGATCTTTCCAACTAGCATTTTTGTATTCCTTAGAATTCTCTTCTTACTAACCAATCCCTCATTATCCTAATTCCATCTTATAGGTAATAATGGTTGATAGTAAACTTTTTCTGTTTTCACTTACTGTATGATTTCTCTCTTCTGATTGGACTCTGACTGATACAATGAACAAGTCTTGGTAAAGTTCTTGAAAAGGTAAAACAAGTTCCTTTTATCCACATACTGCAATAGTTGCATTCCTAAGAAATGCAGGAATTATAAAATGGTGCAAAATAAAAACTTTTTGTTTATGCAGAAAATGGTGTTAGATTCTAGACTCCAAAAACTCTAAACAGTTTTGTTTTGTTTCTTTACTCTGTGCAGGGATGCCACTTACAGCTGTACGACACAATCCCATGGGGATATCATGCCCGGCGAATCCATGTCAACGGTGCTTTCAAAAATTCTACAGTCCACAACCCACATCCCTGTACATGGCCGTCCTGCCCACACTACACAAATACCCATTTGGATATTTGAGAGGTGGGCAAGATGTAGGACAATTCTGCACTGGGTACAACTATCCCACCTTATTGCAGTGTGTCTAATATCTCCGACTTCCACCCATTCTATCACAGTAGCACACCCCAATCCTTGTAACAGCCAAAAGCACTCCACAGATTTACAAATCGCTCCTGTGGGAACAACAACCCACTCATGGCTCATTCCTCTGATTTCCTCTGTCATCCTTGCTTCACTCGTATCAATCTTCTTAATATTCTTTAAACAGTCTGTGTTTCCTCCTTCCTCAAGAGCCTTTGCAACTTGTTATTTCTCTGCATAGAAGACTCTTTGGCTTAGTATCTGCAAACTCTCACTCTCTTCAGACCCTTGCACAAATGCCACCTTAAAGGGTCTCTCTCTAGCCACCTTATAAAAGATAGAAACACCTCACCCACCCCAACACTTCTTGTGCCTCTTATTTTGCTTTAACTTTTTCAACATTCTGATCACTGTTTGTAGCACTATATATTGTACTAAGTTATTTATTTTCTGTATCTCTCACTTAAGATCCATGAGACCAGGGACTTGACATATTTTGTTCACTGTTGTATTTCCAGCACTGAGCATAGTGCCTCGCTTGCACTAGCCACCCAGTAATCATTTGTGCAATGAGTAGTACAAGGAAATAACTTCATTCAGAGTAACATTCCTTTTCCCGTTTATCCAAGTCAATGAATTGGGTCATTTTGCTTCCCTACTCTCCTCCCTATCCAAAACTTGAGTTGCACTGCCCAAAGGAGAAAACACTCAGAGAGCCAGCAAGTCCTATCTTAGGATATTAGATCATATTGATGTTTCTTGCAAAAGGGGTGAATGCAGAGTAGTTTCCAGATGAGAAGTTGTATGTTTTTGCTAAGTTCATTTACTATATATGTACCCTTCATAATTTTGGAAGGTACAGACAAGGATAGAAATCAGGCATGGCATGACACCAGGTACTTGACAGGCATCATATTTGATCTATACAGCCATCTTGAAAAGCAAAGAAAATCAAAGCTATTTCCCCTAAGAGAAAACTAAGCCTCAGTGACAATATGTAGTATCAACGTGGAACTCAAAACCATGTCTGACTCTAAAATCTATGATCATTTCACCTCATCCCTGGAATGAGACGATGAAATATGCTGAACACAAGATGCAATTTTATGAAAAATTTGAAGGGTCATGATTTCTAGAGAAATATCCTGGATTCATTTCTAAGAATATTTATTCCATGCTCACTAATGGTTAATATTTAGAAACACTTGACGAACAAAGCTAATTCTCCCTCATCTTCAGATGAATTATGCAAGATTTTGGTTTACCCATGGCAAACTTTTGTTTAAAGTCACTTTATTAACCAATAACACCTACTCTCCTTAATGAATTGCTTTGTTGATGTTATTGGCAGTTTCTAGTCAGCCTAGTTAATTACTGTGTCCTAAAATAATCAATCTCCTTTGTCTTGCCAGTGCCAAGGCCAAGGAAAATTATGAGACAGATAGACTTGTGTGCTCCTCCCATCTCTTCCTTGCTAGAATCTGGCTATAGGGGAACAGAGAAACAAAAAGAAGATGAACTGCAAGGAATACTGCTTACTCAAGAGAAGGACTGAACTTTAAAGGTCAAAAACCAGAATCCAAGCAGACCAATATCCATTCCGACAGCCAGTGTTCAACTGGCTTTGGAGCAGTATTCCTAACCTTAGAAGTCAAAGAGCTATTAATTGCTTCTATGTGTACATTGTTGAATGCTGTTGAATGCTCTCTACATTATCATTTAGTCCTCACAGTAAAAAGATTTACTCTTAGTTGCAACTTACACATGAGGTGAGAATCTTCACTAAGCTTAGATATAAAGGAACTGGAATACAGCCCAAGTCTGTCTGACTCCAGGGCCTGTGCCCTTGGCCACTGAACTGTGCCCTGTTCAGGACAGGAACATTCCATGTCAGAGAGGGCAGGAGCATCGCAGCTCCACTGCCAGTCTGTGGGAGCAGGACCTCTAGCCAATGGCAAGACAGAAAAAGGCCAGGAGCTGTACCTCTGCCCATGAGCAAGACACAGCAAAGTGGGCCCACACTCCAGTTAAGTGTACCAAGTCTCGGGCTGGGTTCCAAATGCCACCCAGCAGCTAGAATGCTAATGCAAGAGATGGAGACTGTGGGCAAAGACCCATGAGTAAATGAGCACCACAGGACTAAAAAAAAAAAGGAAGTCAGGTACATGAGTACTTAGGCACATGAGTCATCTGGTAACATACATAATCTGTGATTCCAAGGGGCAATGAGCCTCACTTCTTATGAGGCATTGATCACAGCACCTCAGAAGCTTCCAGATGGAGTCATATACAAGGACCTAACTGAAGATGAAAGGTTGTGGAGGAAGACAATCATATGCATGATCTACTTCATTCATTCATATTATTTCTTAATTAATATTTATTGAGCACATACTATACACCACTTTTTCAAGTTTAGATTTTTGAGATCCTATCCGAATTTGAATAATCTAAATATGTAGTTTTATTCATCTCTCCAGATTTGTGCTTACTATTCCTGAGTTGTAGTTTTCAGGTAGAGGAAGGGAAGGGAATTCTAGACCAGGAAATAAATGACATGAACAAATGGCCTGAAATGTGAAGGAGCTCTCTCTGCTTGGGAAAGGGTGAGAAGTTAAGATAGGTAGAACATAAAGTGGGAGCCATGGTGAGTGTGGATGACAAAGTCTCCATCTTTATTTTATTCTATGGAGCAAATTTTAGGTCAGGAGGAAGATGATGCAGAAATAATTAGAGGCAATTAAGACTTTGTTTTATACCTCATAGAACACTTCTCCTCAGTGGCTTTAGCTTTCTAGTCCATCACATTCTCAGGGGAAAAAAATGTGCTTTGAAATCCAATTATTTCCATTTAGGATCTGTTCCAAAGAAGATTTGATTTCTGGGACAATAACCTGGATGAGTTCCCAGCTTCCCCTCAGTACTGCCTTCACTCCCAGCATGATTTCCTAATTCTCTTTGATGCGAATTTTCAGAACATCATCAGGTGTAACCCATATTCAAATACAAATTCAATAATCTCATCCAAAACCAAACTCAAATCTTTTAACAATATTCCTCATTTTAGATTACCTGTGTCTTGATCTGATCCCCTCCCCAGACTTGAGTGTCCTCTCTTTTTGCCCATCAGAGCTGCCCCAGTCAAGTTTATGGGTAGGCTTTAAACAAGAGTGCCTGACTAAAGGGACAAGGAGGGGTTGAAATCAAGCACCAGCTGTGCTCTTGATGTTAGGGAACCCGACAGGAAGTGGCATCCACCCCAAAAGTAAGGCCTTAGGCCCAACAGAACAATGACAAAAAGAGAGAGTATTTTGTCTAGAAGAAAATGAGTTGAACTTTAGAAAAATAACAAAACATGATTGCATATGAAATAATACAAAACATGTAAATAAATGCCTATCCTATAGTAAGCAGAGTAAGCACTAAGTATAGTAAGCAGAGTAAGAACTATGATGGCTACTTGTTATTATTATTGGTAACTATATTTTGATTATTAATATTATTTTCAAGGTAGTGAGAGTATTTATGTAATTAATTTCAATAGAGTTATAAGTGAATTTGTGGCTAATGTGCTATCATTTCAGTGTAAATTGAATGTAATGATTCCGATCTATAAAAGAAGACAAACTCTAACATGATATATCTTTTTTAACTCTGATGCAAATATGGCAATATTTTAAGTTTTAACAGAACTGGATATGAAGGTACTCCAGAGTTATATTATACCTATTTTCAGGATACTTAAAATATTTCATAATTTATATAATATATAAATATTCCAATCTCCTCAAAAGAGAAAAGACAGTTTTGATACTGGGAGTGGGGGCAAGGGTCTCAGGTGCTAAGCCAAGTGGCTGAGATCTGGTCCCATTTACTTCCAATGTGATCTTGAACTGGTCAATTTACTGCCTTTCTGACAAAGCATTTTCTCACCTGCAAAATAAAAAAATTTAACTAGATGACCTCACAGGTTCTTAACACTCATATTTTATGAACAAGTCTACTTTTTGGCAGCTATAAAAGATAGGGCTAATTTTAATGCATATTGTCTGTCCCCATGTCTGGCATGTACCTGATTGCAAATGCCTAGAAGCTAAAAGGAGGCATTAAAGAGATGCCATCTGCTTCTATTATCAAATACATTATGAAGCTGCCTCAAGTTTTCTTTTTAAATTATCGTTGAATAGCCCTGGCTGGCGTAGGTCAGTGGATTGAGTTCAGGCTGCGAACCAAAGGGTTGTTGGTTCGATTCCCAGTCAGGGCACATGCAGGGATGCAGGCTGGGGCCCCCATGAGAGGCAACCACACATTGATGTTTAAAATAAACAAACAAACAAATAAATATTCAGTGAATAACAGAGGTTGGCAGGAAATGTGCTGTAAACAATATTGCCCCCCACGCACGTATATTGAATGATTAATAACCAGCGTGTGGTAGAAACAATTTTTAAACCAACTTTCCTCAAAACACTTGGGTAGTGCGACATCAGTAACAAATGATTTGGTTGTCATTACATTGAAAATTACAGTGTTTAAAGATTGATGACTTATATGTGAAATTATTTTATTCTTATCAACTTTTCTTGGAATCAATTTTGCTCTATTGTAATTGGAATGAAATAGCTGCCGCAGTTGACTGCTGCCCCTGTTACTTCTCATATGTTTTGCATATTCTTTATCCAATGTTTTCCATTGAAACATTTTCCTTTCCCTCATCAATGAAACCCTTCACATTTATTCAAACTGCACAAAAAAATCATCTTGCAATTTGATAAATTAACATAAGAATATTTTCTTTAAGAAATATTCATTTAGTGATTTTTTTCATCTGAAACCATGAAAAACATAGTTATTCTATTTTATTTTACTCACCGTTATCTTATTCTTTCTACCATTTTAGGCTGACCTCCTTAGACTACAGTTTGCTCCAATTTTTAACAAAATTGTGTTGTCTGAAATTCTGTCTTATGCAGAACGAGATATATTTATGTCTGTTACTGCCTACCGACAAACCATATCACAAAACATTAATATAAAAATAAATTATATGTGAAATTTCATATAGTGGTACTCCTATACCAACTATAACTTAAAAGGGGCATTAGTAGCAGCCATATCTCAGAACTTTGATCCAGCACTGTCGAGTCTTCCAATAAGCCAGTCATTGCCCTTCCTCCTCTTTAACTATAATCCCGTAACTGCCTCCCCTTGGCAATCCAAGCTGTTTTCTTGACAGCTCTCTAAACTGCCAGCACAACCTCCAACCCATTGAGGCCGTATACACGTTTTAGAAGAATGCAGTGGCATCCCCATATTTTCAACATAGGAAGGGCTCCTGGACAGCTGATTTTAGGAACTGGTTGGACTTGAGGCCGTTATAAATAGAAATTTGCTGATTTTCTTCTATTGTGTGAACATTCAGACTGTGTTGGGATACCCCTCCTCATAAACCATCCCTTGGTTCCTCAGCTGCAACAGCGATGTGACCTTTCATCTGACAGGGAAGCTCTCTTGCAGTGCAAGCCCCAGAGGGTGGGAGTCGAGTCCACAACTTTGCGTGGGTCTCACGTGTTAGCTGTGCTATGGGATACCATCTGGCTAGTATGAACCAATGGCTTCGTGAACAAAATGAATGTTCCCTATTCCTTGGCTGGAAACATTTCTATCTGTTCATAACTGTCATGATTAGCCATCCTGGAAAACTCTTTTTACTGGGTCAAAAGTATACGTTGAGTTTTTTAAACTTTCATTCATGCTTTCATTCATTCAACAAATAGCTGTTAAGAGCTCACTACCGTGTGTCAGGTACTCTTTGAGAACTGGAAAATTAACTATAACGTGGTAATAAAAGGACTAAAAACAGTAGTTTTGGGGGTGGGTTTTTTTGGGGGGGTTTGGCTTCTTTGATCCTATGAGTTTACATATTCTTCAAAGCTACAACTTAAGAGTAAGGTTTTTTTTTAAGGCTAAATGACAGACTTATGGATAAATAGATATCTACCTAAAAGTTCTCAACTGAGCCCACAACCCATCCCTACCTCCTCCATGTGCTTATTGCTCACTTGCTCGCTCTCTCTCTCTCTCTCTCTCTCTCTCACATACACACACACACACACACACACACACACACACACACACACACACACACACACCCTCTCTGTCATATTCCTAAGGCTTCCACTGATACTTGTCATTTTGTGACCAGAAGCCTCCTGGCAATGACTAATATGTTACCAGAGCGGGGAACCACACCAGTGCCCTTAAACTCATCCCCACCTTGAACACATTACTCATTTAGTTGTTGTGCCACTTGGGTCCTCTGGGAGGTGGGCACTGAGACAGAGTTAGAAATGCAAGAGGCGCATTGAGCTGTGAATGGGGTAGGGGTGAGTAATGCTTATGAAAGATTTAAAAGGGAGAGGAAGCAGGATGGGACAGGAAGAAGATTGGACCACCACACAGATCTTACAACGTCTCTGCCAACCCAGTGAGGAGGTACGGAACAATGCTTCATTGGGCAGAAATGGCCAGGTCCTAGCGTTTCTGTGCTCAGTCATTAGTCATTGCCCAGAAGTGACATGGTTTCAGCTGGGAAAATGTTATGAGTCCTGAAAGCAATAGAATCCGGAGGCTGTCAGTTAAGTGCACTCTTCTTTCTTGAAGGGAAACCCAAGGCAACTATAGTTGTGCTCTCAAGAACAAAGCCCTAAGGAAATGGAATAAGACTCCTAAATATCAGTATGTGAATGGGGTCAGAGAAGAGCTGCTTAAAAGGGATATAGAACTAAGAAGAGTGACCAAAAGAGAGACCAGGGACATCTAAGTCACAGAGGACCCCCAAATACTGGTGAGGGGTTGCAGGGGGTGAAGACAGAGGTGAGGATGTGAATCTGGTTTCAATGATCTAACCCCAGACCAGGAATCACTCCTGATTCCAGTACCTAAGAGCCTGGTAATGTTACTCATTACCCAGTCTCTCCATTGAGCCTCTTTATCTGCATGATGAATTAACATTACAAGAGTCTGGAAAATTAGAGATAAGAAGAATATCCATACAATACATTAAGTTTTTAATTTTTATTAGACATTATTATTATCATTAGTGTTGTTGCCAGTTGTTTCACTGAAGACCTGTGGACCTACACTAGGTTGGCCTCAGGTTCCGGGCCAAGCCTGCCGGAATAGATGCCGTCTAGCTGAGTGGGTAAGGCAGGCTCTGGACGAGAACTGCCTGACTTCAAATCCCGACTCTACTGGTCATGAGCTGTGACATCTTGAGTCAGTTATTGAACCTCTGGGTGCCTATGTTTGAAATCCGCAAAAGAAAGATAACAACAGTACCTACTTTACTGGGTTTGGTAGAGGAGTTCTATTTTGTACAATGCCCGTCACTAAGTGTTCAATAAGTGGTAACTATTAGCCCTTAATTTTTTTTCTTTATTATAGCAGTAACACAAGTCTATTTTAAAACTTTTCAAAACTAGAGCTTTCTTAACTAGAATAACACCAAAAACAAAATCAACTTGTTTTACATAAAAAGACTAAATGCTTCTCACTTGGCACAATCCCAAGTCAGTAGTCTAGACTTCAGAGCCAGACAAAATTCTCTGTAGCTTCCTCCTAGCACTTAGTATGTTCCCAACATAGAGGGTGGGCAAAGGTATCTTCACAGCTGTTAATATAGAAATTAATACAATTATAAATAATAATACAAGAATAAACTGTGTCTCACACACTCATAGCTGTAAACCTACTTTGGTGCACCCCGGTACTATGTAAATGTTCCTCACTGGTTTTTTTAATGATTATCTTACAGGTATTGTAAAGAGACCTCCTCTATCATCTCCACAAATTCTGAAGTTACTTTCCCCTGTTCCAACACACAAAGCAAAAGTGCATGTGATGAACTCAAAAGCAAAACTGTTGATGGACTTAATTCCTTGGTGCGTGTTTGTAGTTTTGATTCTAGATACATATGCAGACTGTATAACATCTGGTTAAAAACATTTGCAGTGATCTAGGTCTTTGGCAACATGTTGGCAAAACTGGATGATTGATTGTTCCCGACCTTCTTTTTGTTAATACAGATGTTTGGATTTCCTGGAAGCCTGGCCCAAGTGCTGGTTTGTTCTTGGAAAGCTATTACAGCGTGAGCATCTTGACATATAGAACTCTTTGATAAAACTACTCAGCAAAGTGTCCTATACACTTAAGCTCACAAATGCTACTCTATTTGTTATTCAACTGAAATGTTCATTAAAAGGGCCTGAACGGGTTCTAGAGATGCTATACTCAGGAAATGTACTAGCAACAAGGTACAAAAATCAAAAAACAATTACTAAATAACACTGATACAGTTTAAATGCAGACTCCAGACATTCATAAGACTAACCTCAAGGACTGAAAAAGACATGGTTAAGTTATTCTTTGATGGGTGAATTGTGTTCTGAATGCCCAGTTGGTAGTTAGAATGGGTGTGTGTGGGGGGGGGGTGTGAGAGAGAGACAGACAGACAGACAGACAGACAGACATGCTGTTGAGTTGGCTCTGACTCTTGGTGACCCTGTGAAAGAGTTATATGTCCTCAACAGCCCTGCTCAGCTCCTATAGACTCATGCCTATGGCTTCTTTTATGGAACCAATTCATCTCACATTTAGTTTTCCTCTCTTCCTGCCACCTCCTATTTTCCCCAGCGTTACTGTCTTTTCCATTGAACCCTGCCCACTCCTGAAGTGCCCAAAGTAGAACAGCTTTAGGTTTGTCTGTTTTGTCTCCAGTGATGTTTCGGGCTTCATCTGCCTGAACAGATGACAAGCATGCTCATCTTTCTGGCAGTCCAGGCTATCTGTGGAGCTCCCCTCCAGCACCGTACATCAAATGAATCAATCCTTTTCTTCTCAGCCTTTTTCACTGTTCAACTTTCCCGTGCATACATAGTAATTGGGAACACAAGAATGTGGCCGATTTTAGTTTTGGTCTCTAATGACGCATCTTTGCTCTTGGTGGTCTTTCCTAATTCTCTCATTGCTGCTCCTCTGAATCTCAGCCTTCTCTTCCTATTTTCGGCTCCAGTCTCCATCTGCATTTGTGACTGGACCAAGGTAAGCAAAATCTTTAACAATTCGATGTCTTCATTGTCTGTGTTAAAGTTGTGTACTTCTTCCGTAGTCATGATTTTTGTCTTCTTGATGTTCAAATGTAGTCCTGCTTGGGCACTTCCTTCTTTCACTTTCATCAGAAGTTGTTTCAAACCATTGCCACTTTCTGCACTAAGATGGTGTCATCTATATATCCTAAGTTATTGATATTTCTTCCACCAGTTTTCACTCCCCTTTACTCTGAGTCAAAGCTCAGTTTTTCATATGATGCGTTCTGTACACAGATGAAGCAAATAGGGAGATAGCATGCACCTTGTCTGACAGCTTCGCCTCTAGGGAACCACCCTGTCTCTATATATTCTGTCTTGACAGAGGCTTCCTGTCCAAAATGCAGGTTATGCATCAGACAATCAAGACCTGAGGCACGCTCATTTCTTTCACAGCAATTCCTAGCTTTTCATGGTACATGCAGTCAAAGGCTTTTTACTGTAGTCTATAAAACATAGACTAACCTTCTTCTGAATTTCTTTGTAGTACTCCAGTGTCTAGTGAATGCTCACAATTAGATCTCAGGCGCCTCTTCCATTTCTGAATGCAGCTTGAACATCCAGCATTTCTTGCTCCATTTAAGGCAGAATGTTGCATCACCATGAGCATAACTTTACTTGCGTGGAAAATTGGAGCACTGGTCCTAGAGTGACTGCACTCTTGGGCATCCTCTTTCTTTTTTCAAAGATTATCTACTTATTTATTTTTAGGGGGAGGGAGAGAAACAGTGATGTGAGCAAGAAAAAGCAATTGGTTGCCCCTCACATGGCCCCACCAGGGAAGGAATGTGCAATCCAGGCATGTGCCTTGACTGGGAATCGAACTGGCACCTTTAGCTTTGTAGGACCATGCCCAACCAGCTGAGCCATACCAGTCAGGGCTTACATCCTCTTTCTTGATGATTGGCAAATGTTGAACACTCCATTCTGTAGGCCATTGTTTCATTTCCAATATTTGTTGACATATTCTTGTTAGCATTTTGACAGATTCCATTTCTGTGGCTTGAAATAGTTCTATAGCATCTCATCCATCCCTAGGGATTATTTCTTTCCAATATTGTCAGGGAAGATTTCATTTTGCATTCTAGAACTACAGGTTCTTCCTCATAGGGATCGTCTACAAAGGCCTCTGTCATCCTTTTGTGTTTTCCATATAGATTATCAGTACATTGCATCCCCTTTCCCTTTATTTTCTCCTGGTCTTATATGTGCTTCTTTCTTGGTTGTTCAGCATTCCTAATCTAAGTTTGAATTTCCCTTTCATTTCTGGGCTCTTCCAGTAGAGATCTCTTGCTTCTCCTTTTTTTATTGTTCTCTTTTATCTGCTTCCATTGACTATTGCAATACTTCACTGATAGTCCTTGAAAAAATGCAGTCAGATTCTGCCCCTGCTTTCCTCACCTTTGCTTTTGCCTCTTGCTTCTCTCTAACGATTTCTCATGTTTCTTCTGTCATCCATCTCTATTTTTATTCCCTTCTACTTCCAGCATTGTCTTTCCCCATTCTTCCCTAATAACATTTCTAGTTTCAGTCCATGGTGCTACTTGTTCTTGGTCAATTAAGCTTATGAGAGCAAGTATGTTTTTATGTGAACTTAAATCCATCAGGGGTGTTCTTTATGTTGTATTTTGGCACTTTGATTCTTCAGTGCTCTTCTTCAGCTCTTCTCTAATGTTTGAGAGTTCATGGTCAGTACCACAGTCTGCTCCTGCTCTTGTTTTGACCGAGATAATACAGCTTCCCCATCTCCTGTGTCCAATTAAATAGTCTATTTGATTTCTATATCAGGTGATGTCCATGTATACAGTCATCTATGGGTTGTTTAAAGCAGGTGTTTGCAATGGACAAGTTGCTGTCTTCTCAGAAATACATGAGCTGACCTCTTTCTTCATGTCTGAACCCTAGCCCAAATTTTCTGATGACATTCAATTCTGCTTTCTTACTCTTGCATTACAATCACCTATAACTATCAGCATGCCTTATTTTTATGTGTGATCAATTTCTTCTCAGATACTTGCATAAAAGATTTTGATTTCAACTTCTTCAGCTTCTGTAGCTGGAACATAAACTTAGATGATGGTTGTGTTAGCAGGTTTTCCTAGAAGTCTGATATATGATATATGATATATGATATACGATATATGATAGTTGTGTTATTAGCAACCATGTTGTTTGTACCTGTTCTCTGCTTTTCCCCAGTAACTGTGTGAGTGCTTTTTGATCCTAGAATCTCATCTTTTGGCACCATCTCATACTTCTTGGACTATCTCATCAGGATTTTTAAGATAAAATGAAAAAATAAGAAAAGAAAATGCAGCTGTGGTTTACCATTCACTGCCTTCTGCCATGCAGTGTGTGGGTCCAAACCACACGTGCTCAGGTCGGTGGTACCACAATCACCAAACACCTATGAAATGTAAGCGCCCCTGCAGGATGAATAAATGTACTCATTAGCAAAAGTTATAAAGGAGGATAAAGTTCCAAGGCCCATCCACAAAAGTCTGTTTAACTGGCAACTAAGCTGCATGTTATTAGCCAATTCCCAAACTTCTGTTTTGAGTCTCCTGGGTTCTGTGTGTCCCAGGACTACCAGAAATTTAGTATCCTGATCCCTAAGCTGCTCTAAGCCAGGGCCTATCTAAGCTGAAACCCCTGATCTCAGCAATTACAGGCCATGAAGTGCTGAGCAGCTGTGGAGAGTGGGTCCTAGAGGAGGCTCTGTTGCTAGGCAGCTTCCACCTATGGAAAGCAAGATTTTGAACATGTGTGGACACACCAGTAATATTTACTGCCTCAATTTTCCCCCCCAGTTTATACTTCTCAGAGTTGAATTTTATAACACCTGATATTTCCCACTTTTAATGTTTTCATAGTCTTACTTTTTTCTTCTTCATCTTTTAGTGGCCGGTCTTTTAAAAACAAATCTGAGCAAACTTAGTATGCAAGTACAAACCCACAATGGTCCATATGTTCAGTTTCTCCTTCCCTACCGCCAACACACTGAGTCATAGAACCACCATAATTGACAAAAATATGAAAGATGTTCATGATTCAATGTGAATTAAAGAAAATACAAAGGAAAGAAAGCTCCTATATGATGATATTACCTTGAAAGTGTATGCATAGTATATCTTGTTTTCTTATTTTCTGGCTCACTCTAAGCTCAGACATCTATTTCCAGAGCCTTCCCTGATCCCACCTCCATCTCTGGCCTTGTTATGCATCTCTCCTCTGTGCTTCTACACTCCCTATGCCTCTTCTGTAATTGCCCGTACCACATTGCATTAAAATTGTCTATTTATAGAGCCGTCTCTTTGATGAGGATGTAACCTTCTTGAAGGCAAGAACTTTGAGTTACCCATCCTCTCTTCCCCAGCACTTAGCATAATACCTGCATATAGTAGGTGCTCAAGAAGTTTTTATAAATAACGTAGCCTCTAAACACTATGCTAGATGTTCTATAAATATTTGGATTTATAGTGTCATGTTATAAATACTTTTGTTATTTGGTATTATCACACTTAATTTCCCCCCAAACCTCATGAGTTAAGTATGACTTTCACCAGTTCAGAAGGGTTAAGTCATGCAATCAGAAAGAGTCAGAGCTCAACATGAAGTCCAGGTGAAAGGCTCTCCAAAGCCTGGTGCCCACCACTATTTCTCATTGTGTGAGCTGTGAGCAAAACAGGATGATGCATTATTCACTTTTTTTCCAAAATAAGCCATCTACTTTTCTTTCATTAACAGGTAATTAAGAAACAGTAAGATTTACTTGCAATTATCTTGTCTTAGACACGCCATTTAAGAGACTAGTCAAGTACACATTTTTCTATTGATGTCTAAGTGACAGCATAAATCAGGTAGCTCCAGAAAATAACTGAGAGACCACTCCATGAAAAATCTCACATCCCTTGGGAGTGAGCAGCCTGGGCTGTGTGGAAAGCTTGATCTTTCTTGTAACTTACAAAATCAGATTTTGTCAGCTATTAAAAGGGCCTAGAGATGATTTGAAGATCCCTCTTGCCCTGGTGGGCACCATCAACAGGATTAATAGATGAAATAGAGTCTGCACACACCCTTGGAAAACACCACCAGCTTGTATTCTCTGTAGTCTTACATTTTCCACTCACGGGCTCCAGGAGCAGAGAGGAAGTCTGGAATCATTAAAAACGACAGCTGAAAAAGGCAGAAAAGCAGAGCTCAGTCATTTCCAAATGGCAACAAAATGATCAGGAGAATAAGCTTCAGGGCCCCAGTGCCCTGTTGCCAAGAGTGACAAGATTAAAAAGGATGAGACACTGCTGCCAAGGAGAGACACAGAACTTGGAAGGTGACACCAAGACATATGGTCAGAGCACGGACTTCCAGTCGGCCGCCTAGTCCACATGCAAGGCGAGGCCTGCACTTGGGATCAACACGAAGGCTCCAGGTTGGCACAGGAGTGTGAGACACCTGGAAAAAGTAAGGCGAAAATCAAAGCCCATCTCTTAGCAAGGAGGAAATCCAGCAGGATTTGGCTAGGGAAGGAGGGATATTTTGGATTGCTGCCTAGGAGAGAAGTTGCTCCCATGGTGTCCAAGGTCAAACTAAGCACTTTTCTCCTTAGAAGCCCACATTTATGTCGTATGTTTTGACCATTAGATCTTTGTCAGAAGCTGACATCTACCAGTTTGATCCTTATGAATCTGTGCCCCCAATAGTTTCTGTGCAATACTATGGCCCACTGAGGACAACATGAAGGAACAAATGTTTCCAGGTGATCTAGGGACCTTAATAAAAGATCCCCACCTTCTTTCTCAGGTAATTCAAACTCCAGTGACAATTTCTCTGCTGACATCTGTCCAGACTAAGAGTTCTGTCAAGGAAGCTGTTTTTTGTCCATCTTCTGCCCAAATGCAGACTTAAAAGTGTGTCCCACAAAAAAGTAACTGGTACTTGGGCTTTTCAGATAAATAGAAATCTTTTATCTAAAACCTGATTCTTTGGTAAAGAGGAAAAGTCTCCCTTTAGTCCAATAGAAATAGCTCTCTTCCTGTCATTATTTTCTCTAAGTAGTATTTTATAAGTGACTAAAAAATGTAACAGGAGGCAGATTTTACTAAATTTTTCTGAATGCCTACTGTTATGCAAAGTCCTTACGTACCGTGGTAGTAAAATTTTCTGAGTTGCAAATCATGGCAACTCAATTTATGCTGACGAATGTAGAGTCAAGGGAATTCATTAAAAGGCTTCTATAAGATTGCATCAAACCCACAGGGAAGATTTAGCTTAGACTCAGGAATGGAGCTGGGACTAGGTTGTCCTCCTGACCCAAACTGAACCAAATGGTCCCCAGGACCTCTCACGGCAAACCAGAACATTCTCTATCTGACTGATTCTGTCTTCCAACTTCAGACTTTCTTCTGCTCATGAGTTCATAGCACAGACCATGACCACCAATAGTCACTCAGTTTTATATTCTACTATATCAATACTCAGAGGAGACATCTTCCTGTCTGTCTATCTGACTATCTCTATCTCTCTGCCCTAGTTTCTATCTAGCCCTTAAATGAATGACTCGCAAAGTTAAGTAGCCTGAAATTAAGCTTAAAGAGAGTGAATAGCCTGTAATATAATTTAACTGATGTCAAGAAAATACCCAACAAAATCTCCATGATGTCATTAAAGATGAGTTGGTGAAAAAGAAAATGAGTGATATTACATGAAAACCACAAGGTTTACATTATTGAAAAGCACAGTGGTTTGTAAATCCATGACTGGAATAACAAAGACCTATGAAAAATAAGAACAGTAAGAAAACAAAGAAAAATATAATTAAATAGGTGTAGAGTGCATGTGAGAGAGAGAGTTGGGCACTGGGATGCAGACACAGAATGCAAAAGCTTTGGAGGGAAAAAATACCTGTAAAAGATACAGGAAGGAGGAAGCAGGGCAAACAGGGAGAAGCTCAGAACAGGATGCAGATTTCACCAAATCTCAGGCAAATGGAAAGGCAGCTCCAAAGCAAAGACTGGCTCTTAAAAAAGGCCAGAGTGGGACAGAATTGGCCAGGCCCTAGTCCCTCCGCCATGCTTAGTTTTTGGCTGGATACTGCATAGCCATGGCTTGAAAGCTGAGATGAATCCTGAAGGCAATTAACAGCAGGAGATAGCCTGCTAACTGCGCTCCTTGCAGCTGAACGGCAAATTCTTGCTCAAACTGAGATTTAAGGGCCCCAACTCCACTGAAGCCCGTGTGAAGAAGGTAGAACGAAAGGAAGGTGGATAAAAACCCACATTACCACCACCAGGGAGAGCATTTTCATTTTCTGGCAGCTTTACCAACATTGAATGTTAGGATATGTGGTTAGTTTTTAGATTCTCAAGTTTTCTCTGCAGATCATTTCTTATAATTAGAAATTTTTTAACTCCCATATCTCTGGTTACCAAAAAAAAAAAGGTAAAAGGACATTTATCATTTTTTAGCTACTCAGAATCCACTCTTCTTTATTGGAGCACCTCAGTTTTTATTCTGGGAGAATCACCTCTCCTGCACATTGTACTGTGTAAAGGGAAGAGCGATGCCAGTGTTGCAGGGTGAATTGTGTCCCCCCAAAAATTATGTATGTTGAAGTACTAATCCTTAGTACTGAGTGATATCACCATATTTGAAGATAGGGTTCTTAAAGATGTAATTAAATTAAAATGAGGTCACTATGGTGAGCCCAACTTCAATATGATTGGTGCCTTTGTAAGAGCATTTTCAGACACACACAAGCACAGAGAGAAGATGATGATGTGAAGGTACAGGGAGAAGACAGCCGGCAGCAAGCCAAAGGAACAGTCCTCGGACGCACCCTTCCCTCCCAGCGCTCAGAAGGAGCCCACCCTGCTAACACATTAATGCCAGATGTCCTGCCTCTATAACTGTAATTTATATATATATATAATATATATATATAGAAAATATCTGTTGTTCAAGCCACCCGGTCTGTGGTACTTTGCTCGTGCAGACCTAGAAAATTAACACAGCCAAGTTTTGCTTCCCACAATAAAAGAAGAGAGGAACAGATCCTTCTCTCAGTGACAGCCAGGGGAAATTTTCTGTCATAAGCTCAGCCAATCAGATGCCAACTCTCAAGAGACTCGGTCCTGAGGAAGGTCACAGTTGAGGGGATTCATGGCTGCTGCAGTGGCAGTAGCAGCAGCACATTCTGCGCAGGTCATTCTAGCCATGGGCCGCTTGCTACGACCTCTGGTTCTCTAGTAACGAACTGTAGCAACGATCCCTGAAAGTATAGTCTTGACCTCTGGTTTTTAGACAGCACCCCTACCTACCACCTGTCCCCCTTCTCATGAATACTCCCCTCCCCCCCCCACCAATATCCTTCCAGTAAATTCCCCAGGCAATGTCTGATTCTGTTGCTTTCAACCAGGAATCTCAACTGATACTAAAAGTTTATCCACTAGTAAATAAATCAATTTGGCTGCAAAACTTGGGGTCAAAAGCTATTTATTTGGTAGGTAACAAACATATAAAAATATCATTTATCTCTTCAAAAAATAATTCCATAAAATAAGTATAAAATTGCCTTCTTCAGTGGTTCAAGAAGCAAATTCTGAGACATTGCTACTAAGACAGATTTTCCCATGAATATTATGTGATAGAGAACATGCCTGTTCTTCCAAACTTTTAACCATTCCTTATAAACAAGAAGTTTAGCCCTGGCTGGTGTGGCTCAGTGGATTGAGCGCTGACCTATGAACTAAAGGGTTGCTGGTTTGATTCCCAGTCAGGGCACATGCCTGGCTTGCAGACTAGGTCCCCAGGAGAGGGAGAACAAGAGGCAACCATACATTGATGTTTCTCTCCCTTTCTCTCTCCCTCCCCCTCTGTCTAAAAAATAAAATAAATACAGTCTTTAAAAAAACAAAAACAAGAGGTTTAATGCCTTTGCTCTTTTCCTGTTTTTCCGTTAGCAAGTCATGGTAAAGATTTGTGAAACTGATAGACTTTTCACAGTTTGTTGTAACATTTAAGTCATTGGGGGTTTTTGGTCTAGGTGGCCTAGTCCTGTTTTGAGAAGAAAAGCACCAACAGACCTCTCCTGCTCAACCCCACAACTCCGACCACAGAAACACAAAATCGTATTATCCCAAAAGCCTCAAGTGGTGCAACTAATTGCATGCTATCTGAATTTGCTACTCTTAAATAATTGTACATTCATAATGTTGATTAATGTTTCAGTACTACCCAAGATAAATTTCTGATAGGGTAACTTCCACTAGTCTAATTTTGGTCAATATATCTTTCGATGACCTACACAAAGATGTAAGAAGAATGTTTTTAAGATTTAACAGGCACAAAACTGAGAAGGATAACAATATATTAAATGTCCAAGTAAAAATTTAAAATGGTATTGACACAAAATAAAAACACAAAAAGATGACATTTTTAAATTTCTTGAATTGGGTATCAAAATCTTGAATTTACTACCAAACTCCAATAGTAATAGGTGATTTAACTTGCTCAAGGCAAAGCATGTAACTGAGCAAAGTATAAGGGAACTAAATGAGATCTAGAAAACTCATAAAGCAATACCCTATTTTTAATGACTACGTGTGTATATATATAATTTTAATAAGACTATGTGTGTGTATATATGTAAAATATATATTTAAACACATAAAATAAGGGCCTGAAAGACTAATACTCATAACTGAAAGCTTATCTCTAGGAATGGGTGTTTGAGAGGAAGGGATAAGAAAAAGGATCTGATACACACACACACACACACACACACACACACACAATCTGTGGTCTGAAACTTCTACAGAAATAGCCATTCATGTATTAATTGTATGATAAAAAAAGATTAACTAATTGAGTACATAAGGTGCTGAGTAAAATCTTTGAATTTTACCTTAGGCTTTAAAATTTAAAAATTATGCCCAAATTGCAGAAAAAATTAGTTCCCTGCTTCACTGGTCTAGTCAAACTTCATCAAGAAAAATATGCTGACCTTCAGAAGAATGCCAAAATAAAGTGTACACAGGGGAGCAGACGCATAATGGTTAAGAGTTTAGAATCCATTTCATATGTTGGAAAAAAAAACTGAACTCGTTAACACAGAAGACAAATGAAGGGGTCACTGAAGACTGCAACTATTCTAAATGGCAAAAAGAACAAGGTCAAAAATTTTAACTAAAGGACACAACTGCAAGCAGTGGAAGTTTGAGTCAGACTTTAAGGGACAAACAGAAATTCTAAGAATGAGGGCTTCCCCAAAATGCAGTGCCTTTTGTTATGAGGGTGGGGCTAGGTGACCATTTGACAAAGAGACTGTGGCAATAGTGCCTGTGCCTTGGCATAGTGCGAACTACATGACGTCTAGGATCACTATTCTAATAGATTGTATCCGAAGTGCGCTTTCTTCACAGACTCGCATTATCATGCTCATGTTCTGATCTGTTTTCTAGGTCTCCCATAAGAAACTACCCATACTGAGTGGCTTAATACAGAAACTCACCGTCTTAAAGCTCTAGGGCCCGGAAGCCTGAAATCAAGGCCCCGCAGGGCCATGCTCCGTCCGAAGGCTCTATGGAAGCATGCTCTTTAGAGTCTTCTAACTTCTGGTTGTTGTCAGTCCTTAGTATGCCTTGGCTTACAGACGTGTCACTCCAATATCTGCCTCTGTCCCCACGTGGCTTTCTCTCGTGTGTGTCTGTGTGTCAGCTCACTCTTCCTATAAAGATTGCACGCATTACAGTTAAACTTCCCTAATCCAGTACGACTGCATCTTCATTTAACTCATTACATCTGCAAAGAATTTATTTCCAAGATAGATTATAATCTGAGGTTCCAGTTGGACATGGTTGGGGGAGGAGGGAACATCATTTAACCAAGTGCATGTTCAAATTATCACAAATTGTGAAACACTGTGAACTGAATGAGTTTGTGTTATGCCTGAAGCCCGAGTTTATACCCGTAATTCGGAGGGTAAATAGAAGAACCATACAGATTGAACCATACAGAAATGAAAGGGGAAGTGGGAGCCTATGTACGGGCCATGTGAAAGAGCTTACAGCCTAGAGAAGGAATAAATTCAAAAGGAGTTAGATTTTTCTGAACCAAGGACAAAACAAGAGACTTTCTAAAAAATTAGTGTGATTTTCTTCAGCATTTGTAATTTTTTATGTTCTTAAGTGTCCTAGTACCATGTGCATGGTAGGTGTATTATGTATCTCTGCAACTATATACATTAACATTAGTTCACTTTCTTTGTAATCAAAGATAATGCTACCAAAAAACCAACTTATTGGTGTTTAGAGATGTGGACTTTTGGCCACCTCTCTATGAACAGCACTTTCTGGCTTCCCACTGTAGCAAATTATTGAGAGCTGGAATGGTTCCCAGGCAAGTATATTGGAATTTACTTTATTTTCTCATTAAAGTCAGGCAATTGCAGTGTATAGAATAAATTATTACTCCACTTAAATTACATGTTCTCCTTTAACCAAAGGAGAATTCTTCTCTATTGTTATCTTTGCAATTTTGTCTATAAATCCATAAGTGAAAAGAAGAGTTTTTTTTAAAAAATATTCCTAAATAAATATCAGCATAGGATTTTACACTATGCTAACATTACATTTAATGTTGCCACACTGAGAAATAACTATTCCATGTAAGTGATTTTTCTAGCTAATTATCAGCAACTCCTGATAGAGTTCTTTTTTTCTGACATTTTAACTATATTGATGAGACTACCTATTAAATATATTATACTTGCCTGCACTGGTGAATGGAACATAGTAGATTATAAACTTTTTTTCATGATTTCAATTGAAAGTTTCACATTCATTTTGGGCTGAATGGTGGCCCTCAAAAAGAAATATTCATTTCTGGTATGAATTGTGTCCCCACAAAGTTCATATATGGAATCCCTAACTCCCAGTACATCAGATTGTCATTGTATGTATGTGGAGGTAAGCTTTTTCAGGTGGAAATTTTGTTAAAATGAGGCCCTTAGTGTAGGCCAAACTTATTAGTGTCTTATCAAAAAGAAAATTTTGACATGCAAAGAGACACTAGGGTCACCTGTGCAGAGAGGAATAAACATGTGAAGACACAGCAAGAAGGTGGGCATTTGAAAACCAAAGAGCAAGAGGCCTTGGGAGACATCAAACCTGCCAATGTCTTAATCTTGGGTGTCCAGCCTCCAAGACTGTGAGATAATATATTTCTGCTGTTTGGCCCTGGCTGGTGTAGCTCAGTGGATTGAGCGTGGGCCTGTGAACCAAGGGATCGCATTTCAATTCCCAGTCAGGGCACATGCCTGGGTTGCGGGCCAGTTCCCAGCAGGGGACGCACAAGAGGCAAACATACATTGATGTTTCTCTCCCTCTCTCCTTCCCTTCCCCTCTAAAGATAAATAAATAAAATGTTAAAAAATATATATATATATTTATTTCTGCTGCTTGGGCCACACAGTCTGTGGTATTTTGTTATTGCAGCCCTAGAAGATTAATATAACACCCTAACCCTTGCAATCTATGAATATTACCTTACATGGCAAGACATTAAATATTATTTTCAATAGCCAAAGATGTATTTAAGTTAAGTATCTTTAAAAGAGGAGTTTTTCATGGATTATCTGGGTAAATGTCAAGTACCATCACATGTATCCTTAAAAGAGAGAGGCGGTTGAGTTTATAGACAGACACACAGAGAAGATGATGTGAAGAGGTGCAGCCCCAAACCAAGGAATGCTGGCCACCAGTGGAAGCTGGAAGAGGCAAAGAACTGACTCTCTCCTAGAGGTGCTGGAGGGCCTGAGGCCTTGACAATTTCTGGCCTCCAGCGCACGAGAGAACATGTTTCTGTTCATTTGTGTTTATTTATTACATCAGTCCCAAAAAACTAATACTTGGTTTTAATACAGTCACATCCTCATGACTCCTAGCATAGGGAATTTCTTTTTTTTTCTTTGCATTATTTTTTATTGTTGTTCAAGTACAGCTGTCCCCATTTTCACCACAACTCCCCACTCCACCAATCCATCTCCTACCCACAAACCTATCCCCTTCAGCTTTGTCCATATGCCCTTTATACATGTTCTTTGATGGCCCTTCCTCTATTATCCCCTATTATCCTTCTCCCTGCCCCCTTTCTGGTTAATGTCAGTTTGTTCTTTATCTCAATGTCTCTGGTTGTATTTTGCTTGCTTGTTTGTTTTGTTGATTAGGTTCCTCTTATAGGTGAGATCACATGGTATTTGTGTCTTACTGCCTGGCTTATTTCACTTAGCATAATGCTCTCCAGTTCCATCCATGCTGTTGCGGAGAGTAGGAGCTCCTTTCTTTCTGCTGTGTAGTACTCCATTGTGTAAATGTACCATAATTTTTTGATCCATTCGTTTGCTCACGGGCATATCTAATTGACTCCAGACTACTCTGTATGTGTGATTGTACTGGAGGTACTTGCTCTTTTTCTGATAGTATCACTGACAAACATGTTATTTTCTTTGATTCATTTAACATAAATTCACTCACCACAAATTACTTTTGAGAGTTAAAGTGTATTATGAGCTTCCTTATCATCTACCATCTTCTTTTCCTCAATTTGTCTAATCTATTTTTTCTAAAATATATTAAAGAACTTTATTTATAGAATATATTAAATAACTTTACTTATACTTTAAGTAAAATAACTTTAGTACAACTTTTACTTAAAGAAAAGTTATTATACTTTAGTAAAAGTTATTATACTTTAGTAAAATAACTTATACTTTAAGTATATACTTAACATTAAAAATTAAATTTCCTTTAAATCAGTATTAGACCATTAAGCGCAACTCCATTGCCAAAGTTCATGGCTTCAAAGTATCATTTTTTCTCTGACATCATCTCCTTTAACTTTCAGATAAGTTTTAAGTTGTTTACCATATTTTTGAGATTTCTAAAAACCTGATTACCAGATATGAACACATGTGTATAAATTTATCAAATGATTCCAAAAAAATTATTTTGTTTTCTCTAAAAAAAAAATTTAGCCTATAAGTATGCTATTTAGTATCATTATTGATTCTGTTAGATACTGTTTAAAGTATTTATTTTTATTTATTTGAAATCACAGAATGGAGTTTGGATTGCCAACATAAAAGTAAATTTATTTTCATAAAAATAAATTTGCTTTAGTATAATTTTAACTAAGCCCAGAATTATAGTACTTAACAAAGAAAAACCTCATTTGGAAAACCTCTATGATATCTTAAAATTTTTACTATAATAAATTAGTAACCAAGGTCATAAATACTCAATGAACCACAATCTTATAAATAGTTAATATGTGACTACTGGATGGCATGCGCCCTGCTAAGAGCTAAGTGCTAAATATTCGTATATACATTTTTTCATATAATATATTGATATATAATGTGATATATATAATTTTGTTTTTAAATATATAGATTTTTTCCATGTTTCTTTATACCTTTCTAAATTAAAAGAATGAAAACACAATATTATATTTTAAATACACTTCATATCATAACCTTCTCAGAATACAGATATTTTCTACATTTTAGCACCTGTAACATAGCTTTAACAAGTAACAATTCAAGTATCCCTTTCCTGATTCTTATTCTATGCCTAAATATTACCCATAGGTTGATATTTTACTAATTAAAGTAGAACCTGGATTTTTTAAAATTTTATTGATTATGCTATTACAGTTGTCCCATTTCTCCCCCATTATTCCCCTCCACCCTGCACACCCCCTCCCACCCACATTCTTCCACTTTAGTTCATGTCCATGTGTCATAAGTTCTTTAGCTTCTACATTT